>CM062373.1:32749565-33067030 GCA_031216125.1 Dalbergia cochinchinensis
TTTAGTGCTCTAGGCCCAACAACAATCGACTTTAAGGCCGAAATAGAAAGGCTTTGAGAATTAAATTAAGTGATGGTACAAGTTCCATTTTAATCTTTATGTTCTTAGGTGATAGCTTGAAAGTAAAATGCATAGCAAGAATCTAAATATGAATGCAAGCATAAGATAAATTATGCAAGTTCATTTTATCTCTCTAGAGCTCTTAGCAAGACTTTAAAGGAACTTAAACCTCAACCCAAACTCATCAAACCAAGACAAGGTAAAAGTCTAGAGTTCTTAGAACTCAACATAACATATTTAGAAAATCAAACATTTTGCATGTAAGAAGAATGGTAATGGCCGAAACTTCAAGGAAAGAAAAGAAATATTTGAAACTCTAGAATCCATGGTCTTGGTGATATATTAACACCAACATCATGAGACCTCATCATTGAGTTCATAGAGTCATTTTAAAACAACATCAAAGTTAAAGTTCTCAAAGGTTCAAGAAAGGAAAAACTAGAAACACTTTTACTCAAGAACAAAAATCAAGCTCTAGAGTTTGTTTCAAGAGATGAACATCATCATGAAACTCTCATCATCAAGCTCTCATTTCTTTGAACTCCAAGGCCCATGGCCGAAAATGAGCAAGAACAAGGAAAGGAAAAGAAGTTCTAAAAAGAATCAAGAGAAACTATGAACATAAAGCTTGAAGCAAGAACTCTAAAGAAAGAATTCATGAAAGAAAATCCCTACTTGGTGTGATGAACTTGAAGATGGAAGAAGAAGATGAAGAAGATGAAGAAGATGAAGAACTTGAAGAACTCCAAGAACTTGAAGAACACAAAGACTTTGAGAGAAAAAGAAAAGCTTTGAGTGTTTCCTAAACTTGGCAAATGATCTAAAAGTGGTGCAAGCTCCTCAAGGCATTCTATTTATAGAGAAATGAAGCAAATGGAGGGAGCTCATGGAGGAGGAGGTTTCGGCCATGAGGGTGCAGATTGGAGGCTTTCCATGAGTTCCATGAGGTGAGATAATGTGTTCTTGAGGTATGGTGAGGTATGGTTCAAAGCATGGTGAGGTATGGCTCAAGGTATGGCTCAAGCATGGCTCTTTGAGTGAGAAAACAATTTAATATGTGTGGTAATTAGAGAGTGATGGCCGAATATGCATCAGCCCATGGGGGAGGTTTCTTTGCATTTTAATTGTGGTTTAGAGTTGTGTTTAGGTGTATCTTTGATTATGCTTAAGATTAGGAATTTGTAAGAAAGTGTTTAGGTAAGGTAAATGGGTAATTAAGGTGGTCTAGACATAATTAAGGAGTGGTCTTGCACCATTAGTGAGTTAAATTCTCAATTTAGAGTCTAAACAACTCTAGACACATTTCCTTGATTTAAGGAATTGGAGAGAGAAAACACTATTCAAGATTCCAAGACTAGGAGTCTTGAGTTCTAAAAAGGGATTTAATGTTTAATCTAAGCAATTTTAGGTTCTAATTAACTTTAATAAATTATTTTGACTCTAGATTAATTAGGGAAATAAATTAATCTTCGTTTAGAGCCTAATATTGCTTAGGTTTGCTTGATTACGTCATTAAGCTCAAAAGCACTATTCTAGGGGCAAAATCGTAATTTTGCACTAAAACTGCCCGGGACCACCGGGACTTGAACAGAGGCCTCTAGACACATGAAAACATGTTTTTAAACCTCTGGGGAAAGTTCCGGGCTCAAACGGCACCTTTACCCGCCAGAATAACGCTTATAGGGTATTTTTGGTCATTTTGACCAAAGCTGAAAAGCGAAATTTTCGGCCTCGAAAGCATTCAAAGGCCATTAAATCCCCTTCAAACATTGAGTTGACCCTTCGAGGATGACCGAGTTGGTTACCCTCGAGTTCGGGTCAAGAAATGACCTCAGGGGCATTTTGGTCATTTCCCTCGGACAGAAAAATCGGGGTGTTACAACGACAAGGGAACACATAAATATAGGGGTGAGAATTATACAATTCTCAATAAGGTAACTCCCCAAATACACAATCATAGTGTCATCGTCATCGCCCCAGCCACTTCAATTTATTCAGAAAAAGTGGTCATGCATTATATAATAACGGTTTATTTTTAAAGTTTCAACTCATACTTCCGAAGTAGGTTACTTTTAACATTCACTCACCTAATATACACATGCCATATTACACAATGTCATATACTGCTAACTTTCCACTTAAATATATCGATATCAATATCAATACTAAACTTCTTCACTTAGCATATAAAATAAAGGATTACTTAGAAAATTTACTTCTTCAACTTGCCTTGGCCCTCGACTAATCCTGTCACGTCTGGACGTTACGTACCGCTATCCCCAGCGTGGCAATAATGGGTAATAGGCTGCTTTTCAGGACTGAACTCATTCCTATACATGATCATTGGATTTACTTTCTCCAATTCTCACACGACCTATTCCTAGCCAGGTTTACTTTCCCCAACTCAATTCAAGGGTAGTCAAATTTGTTTTCCCTAACAGACCGGATTTACTTTCTCCAGCCTAAGGATTATAAATCATATGCTTTTCTTGGTAGTTAGGTTTACTTTCCCTAATAAACTGGATTTACTTTCTCTAACCCAAGAAATATAATCTTTTCCTTTCTTTTGTATAGGAGCAATTGTAATAAGCATTCAGATCTATGTGTATCTAACCTCATCAATAAGTTCACATGCTCAATTATTCAAACTCAAACAAGATAAAGTCCCAAGTAATATTTAAATGGCACAAGGAATAACCAAAGAACTGATAAAAAGAACAAGATCAAACTAAAAGAAAGAAAATAAGTATGACCCAAAAGGAATAAAATAAACTAAAATAAAAATTAAAGGACCCAAAAAGAAAAAATAAAAATGAAAAGAGTCTGAATATTTTGTTTTTCAGCACAATTTTTTTTCAGCGCCTCTTTTTTTTTAATTATAGCACCTTTTTTTTTTGGCTGATTGCGCCTCTCTTTCGTGTGCATTACACCTTGTGAAAGAAAAGACAAAGAACTTGAAATTGAAGGCAAAATGGACGTGATCAACTCGCGAAAAGGTAAGTGCTTTTTTTTTAAAAAATTGAACAAGAACTCAACCAACGTTGTGACACAAGAAGAATTAGAAAAGGTAAAACTCGACGACGCAAACTAGAGGAAGTTAAGGATATAGATTTTTTTTTTCTTTCGAAGATAGAAACAAAACGAAAAATAGTGAAAAACAATTTACCATAGAAAAAAAAAACAAGATTAGAATGATGACAGAACGGAGAAATAAAAAGTAAAAATAGATAAATAGGAATTTATCTAACACCTGAAACTCATATCAAATGATGTGGAACCCCGTGGATATCAAAAACCTAGAAACACCAACATACAATTGATATGGAAGATAGGATTGAAAATCAAATAAAATACTACAAGGGAATCACTCTACCTTATAATCTACTATTCAGCTTCCTGATGTAACAAGATAAGGGAATTACTTAACTTTATTTGTATGCACAGTTTCTGAAAAGAAAGTAGGAAAATTTCATTCAAAAGCAAAACTGAGAAACAGTGGCTGCCAAGTTTGGAGGTATTTATATCTCTTATTTTAGTTAAGTTAATTTCCTAATCATACTAGATTAGGCCCAAATTACTACACTAATAATTGGGCTTAATAAACATAAAATAAAGCAAGTCTAGAAATATTTTAAAATATAAACTAATAAACTAAATAAATTAGATTTGACCCAATATGACCGGAACATATTATCAATGCAAATTCACTAATAATAATATTTTGGGCCGCCTATAATTGCTAATAGAAGTCTTGACTAATTCTTGACTCATTTGTTCTTCCAGTGCTAGAATGTCCAGTTTTCTTTTCTAAGCTCGTATCAAAAGCTCTAAAGTTTGCAAGGTAGGGTGGTGTTTTCTTGCTTGATGAAATTCTGTTTTATTTTTGCTGATTGTGAGGGTTTGAAAATTGATATTCTTGGTTCTAGTGAATGATTATACATAGGTGTAAGTGTATTTGTATTGGTGGAATGTATTGGTGTTGTGGAAAAACTTAATTTTGCTAGAGAAGTGTTAATCATGTTTGCTGGAAATTCAATTTTTTGATAGGCAGGGCATGATCACAATATTGAAGCTAACATCCTAAGGCAACTCCATGATTTTTCTTGGGTCATTTTAAAGAATTTTACTACTTGAAAAGAATCATATACTTTGAACCTTGTTGCTGGAAAATCCCGGTTTGAAGCAAGCAGAGAAATTGTTCGAATTTTCTGATCTATTAGAGATCTTGGATTCATCTGAAAATTTTATAGGATATAGTTAACATATTAAGGTGTCTCTAGTAAAAATTTGGAGTTATTCTGGGCACTTATGCTATGTTTGAAAAATCAGAAATCGAAGTGTTCTATGTGCTAGCTGAAATGCTAGAATAGAAGCTGTAAATTTTGCTAATTTTGTTACCATAGTATATGATTAAATTATCACTTGAAATTTTTACAGAATGTTGAGGACATATTGAAGTCCAATCTTGAATTTTTGTATGAGTTGATATGATCATTTGATAGGGTAATAAAATTGGGAACTATGGCTATTGGCTGTGAGTAGGGGGTTTCTTACCTCCGAATTTGTAGAATTTTGTTAACATAGTTAGAGAATGACTCTTGCTCTGAAATTTTTATAGAACCTTATGGACACATTGAAGTGTCTTGGAAAATTTTTATAAACTCTGAATTGAATGTTTGTTGTACAAATAAATTTGTGCTATAATGGCATAAAATCTGCCAAGGTGCCGGAAAGTAAACTAAAGCATGGAATTGATGAGATAACATCCTTCAATTCAAGTATAATGTATGTGAATGCATGCTAGCAACTTAAAAGATTGGTTTATGAGGCATGATTGAAATCACAGTGTGAATAAATGCCTAGATGTGTATTATGCATGCATTGAAAAAAGAAAAGTGAATGATATATTGAATCAAGTTATGTTGCAATAAGAAACATGAGATTCAAATGGAGAGAGATGAGATCCTTTCGACTTGTCGAGGGCAAATAAAGGGATGAGATCCTTTTCAACTTGTCAAGGGAAAATAAAGATAGATTAGATCCTCTTTGATTTATAAAGAGCAATTAAAGATAATTTCCCTACATTTTGTATATACATATTTGTATCATTAAGAATAATTTTGATTAACATTATTTACTATGATTATGGGATTATGATAAATGTGTCCAAAGTAATTGATTTTTAAAAACAATCCATTTCAAAAATATGATTTGGAACTTTAAAAATGAACTGTTATTATGTAATATTTGATCACCTTTTTCTTAATAAACCGAAATGGCTGGGACGATGATAATGTCATTACGATTGTGTTTTTAGGGGAAATGCCCTACTGGGAATTTTAGAATTCTCATCCCTGTGTGTTTGTGTTCCCCATATCGTCTCCAGGTTAAGCCAGAGGACTATGATGGTACTACGCAAAAGAATTCGAAAGTGCAACAGTGCAGTGGTTAATGCTTTTATTACATTGTATTTAGTGGAATGATATGTATGAGAATATATTAGAAAACAAAGGTGTATTCAAACTTATAATATAGCTTCTTTTTGTACTCCACTTTATATTAAATGAATGTACTATTTCTTTGTTATATATTTTAATAGAATTATGCTTAGTTATTATACACGTTAATCAAGCTTGGTATAGATATTTAAGAAAAGTTCGCTAATCTATAAGTAACAACTCTCGAGTCCGATGTCATGGCTTAAGATTGATGTTGTACTTAGGAGGATATTACATTCCGTCCAAGAACCAGTAAGTGTCCGAATTTTTACATTATCAGGAGCCGAGTTGACACTTTTTAATTGTGAAGAACCAAGTCGTCCGATGTTGAAATTATTAGGAATTAACTTAAGGGTTTACTCTAGAAATTATAGCTTCTCAAAAAAGATTTTTTTTTTCTTTTTTCTAGTGATTTTGCTTTTACTTGAAAAATTTATCCAAATATACTAAAACAAACAAAAGATCTTTTTTCATTAAACATTTTTATTTTAATAAAAATAATGGCATCCAAACAAACTCAAAATCAACAATGGGCATAGCTAGAAAATGGATACATGCAAAAATGTATACTTTTCTGTTATGACCCATATATTGGACTCGGGCTTGACTTAGAGCCCAAATACTAATAAATCTCAATCGGGCTTGACTTAGAGCCCAAATACTAATAAATCTCAATATGGACCTATTTCTATAGTCTAACACAAAACCGGATGCCATAGGCCCATGCCACGGCCAAACCATGTAGCCCACCAAAGCGAAGACGAATCTAATGGGCTAGACCCAAGGACCAACCTAGTGAAACCCACGAAGAACACCAAACCCACGACTTCATCACTCATGAACATGGAAATAAGTTCTAGCCTGCCACTAAGCCACTTTCGAGATTTAGGGAGTGGCAACGGGCAAAAGGGTTCTCCTACTTAAGGGATGGTTCTAAGCCTAATCAAGTATGTTCACCATTCCAATCATACATAAGACCTATAAAACGGCACTGATTATCTTGGTGAAGTGTTTCCATGTACACCACCCCCCCCCCCCATTTCACCACCAGAAGAGGAAATGAGAGCTACTTCGTGTTCAACTCACTCCCCAAGTAACTTCTACTTCACTATTTCATTACATTGGCATCGTTGCCAAGGAATAAGATTATTTCTCACTCTTTCCCTCTTATTTATTCAAGGAGATACATCTAAGTAACCTCTGAGAAGGTGACCTCATAGCCCTAGCCTAAGAAGAGAAACAATTAGGAGATACATCTCGGGAACAAAAGCAATGGGTTGTTGAAAAGGAGAAAAGGGAGCGAGACACCGCTAAGAAGGCCCGAGTTCCGGGAGTCATCAACATCCCACAACAAGCTAGGGCGGAGATGAGTCCTAGCAACCTAAGTTTCGATATAAGTCAGAGGACGACTTGCAGTCAAAGGAAATCATGGACTACCTTATCCCACAAGGATTCAAGCCCCCCAATTGATGTTTGACGTTATGACGAGTTTGCAGACCCTCAGAAACATCTTAATATTTTCTAGTCAAGGATGTATTTGGATGGGGCCACTGATCCAGCTAGATGCAAGGCCTTTCCAATCGCCTTGGAAAAGGCCACACCCAAATGGTTCAATAGATTACCCCTGAGGTCAATTCACAAGTTTTTTACTAGACCAATAAGTTTCTAGGTCAATTCTCTACCAGTCAAAGCAAACCCAAGTCGGTAACCACTCTAATAAGCTTCAAGCAGGGGCCCACAAAAGCCTTTAGGAATATGTTGAGTGATTCAGTAAGGCCAAACTCGAGATAGTTACTTTGGAGTCATAGATAGCATTGGTGGCTTTTATCCAGGGACTAAGATTGGAAGCCTTTCCCTTATCATTATCCAAAATTGAACCTCGAAGCATTAAGGAGCTCTAGAGAAACGCTAAGTACATGAAAATAGAATAGGTAATGCAAGCTAAGATGGATAATGAGAGGGAGCAAAAGAGAAGTAGTCCCAAGAAGGACAAAAGACCATCTAGAAAAGAAGCTCAGACTGGAAAAGGGAAGTATGCTGGTTAAACCCCCTTGAACGTGTCCTTCAGCGAGATGTTTAAGGAGATTCATAATATAGAGTGGCTAAAAAAGCCTAAGCTCATCAAGCTGAGGTCCAATACAAACAGATTGGAGTAATGTGACTTCCATGATAGTTAACGATCACAAAACGAAGGATTATGAGATGCAATGGAAGAATTAATTAAGGCAGGAGATGCAATGGAAGAATTAATTAAGGCAGGAAGCTGGCTGAGTACATAACCACACAAAGGATTCTTAGAAGAAGAAAACCTTCTTTGACTTGGGGTGAAGAAGATAAGAATACTCGAACATGGAGGATGAAGAAGTTGAGCTTGTTGGACATGATCAGCCTAGAGACATTATAACGAGAACAATTCACACCATAGTATGAGGCTTTGCTAGTGGAGGTTGCTCCAAGTCAGCACGGAAACGAGCATTGAAAGAATTAATGAGAATAGACAATAGCTCGGTGGACAGGCAACAAAAGAAGTTGTCCCTCGATCTGGTTTTCCTGGAGAGACAACACTAGAATTGTGCCATGGCACGATGATCCCATTGTGATTCTCGGAATCACAATGAACACTAAAAAGAATTTTAGATGACCAAGGGATCTCCACCAACCTGATGTTCAAATCAATTTTCGATAAGCTTAGCCTAAGAAAGCAAACTCTGAGCTTACCTAGATGAACTAGTCAGTTTCTCGGGGGTCAGGGCAAAGCCTAAAGGGTAGTTACACTTCTTATCACCATCAACACTAAACTAGTAGTTAAAACACTGTAGGCATTGATTTTTTGGTTGTTAATCGCCCCTCCACCACAATGCAATCATAGGTTGTCCGACCATAAACAAGCTTAGGGAAATGGTGTCAACACTATCTAGTGATGAATTTCCCCTCAGATGATAGTGAGGTGATAACGATCAAAGTAGGGCAAGAAAGGAGCCCATAATCTAATGATGATCAACCTTGACATGCGAAGTCGAAAAACATATAAGAGGCCCTTCCCCAAAGAGGCCAGAACCCAAAGGAGAGTTGGAAGAGATCGAAATCGACAACAACAGTTGCAAGACAACCAAAATAAATAAAATTCTACTAGCTTCTGAGAAGGAGTTGTTGATCAAACTCTTGACTACAAACTCCAACCTCTTTGCATGGTCTGCAGTTAACATGTCAGGTACAAAGCCGGAGATCGTGAGCCACCACTTATCACCCTATCCAGGCTCAAAGTTAGTAGCACAAAAGAGACGACAAACATTGGCTGACAAAGCAAAGGTGATGATGGAGCAATCATCTGAACTACTGAAAGAATAATTTATCAAAATTCTCTACCCGACTTGGTATTCACTGAAAGAATAATTTATCAAAATTCTCTACCCGACTTGGTATTCAAATGTCATGTTAGTCTCAAGAGCCAATGAAAAACTTCGTATGTGCGTTGACTACAACGACTTGACAAGGCTTACTCGAAAAACCCTTATTCATTGCCAAGCATTGATGGCCTTATAAATCCCGCCTCTGGCTTCTGATTTCTTAGCTTCAATGATGCTTACTCAAGTTACAATCAAATCCTAATAAAGCCAGATGATGAAGAGAAAACAACATTCATCACTCCCTTAGTTAACTATTGCTACAAAAAAATGCCATTTGCATTAAA
The DNA here is from genome assembly GCA_031216125.1 of Dalbergia cochinchinensis. Taxonomy (NCBI): domain Eukaryota; kingdom Viridiplantae; phylum Streptophyta; class Magnoliopsida; order Fabales; family Fabaceae; genus Dalbergia; species Dalbergia cochinchinensis. Next base: position 32,758,815 of record CM062373.1, read on the forward strand.
ACATGTAGGATCCACCTATTAGAGATTGATGAATAAGGTCTTTAGGGCATACCTTGGAAAGAAGATGGAGGTGTACATTAATGACATATTGGTGAAAAGGGTAGAAACTGAAAGTTTAGTATTCGACTTGGAATAAATTTTCTGTTGCCGTCTAGCATCTCTAACTGGTTCGAAGTAGTGGCACCATGTGATATGATCTATGTTGTGGTCTTGGTCCTTATCGTGGCGATTCTCCTCGAATAAACAAGACAGAAACAGTGAAAAGCTATTGTATTCCTCTTCAATGGCGCCATTATAATGTAGTAGTGCAGTAAAAGATTCCTTGGGAGTGAGTTAAATAGAAATAGCTCTCCTTTCCCCTTCTCTTACTCCAACTTCTCATGAAATGGAGGGTGGTATACCTACGAACACTCCACCGAGATAATCAATGCGTGTTTTAAAGGTTGTGCGTGATTGGAATGGTGAACATACCTGGTTAGTCTTGGAACCACCCCTTAAATGGAAGTACCCTTTTGCTCGTTGCCACTCCCTAAAATTTCGAAAGGTAGCTTAGCGGCAGGCAAGAACTTGTTCCCACATTCATGCGTGAGGAAGTCATGGATCTAATGTTCTTCGTGGGATTCACTCAGGTTGGTCCTTTAGTCTAGCCCCATTAGATCCGTCTTCGCTTTGGTGGACTACATGGTTTGGTCATGGCTTGCGCCTTCATCATCCACGTTTTGAGCTGGACTACGAGGTTAGTGCCCATATTGAGATTTATTAGCATTTGGGCTCCAAGTCAGTCTCGAGTCCAATATAGCAATTGTAACATAAATGAATTTATTTTAAAATTTAAACACAATCCAAATCAATTCATTTACTTTTAAAAATTCCAAACATAATCTATTATATTTTTAAATATAAAAATTGATTTACAAATCAATTCAGTTCATTTCCTATTGAATCATTTCAAACATGAGATTAAACTTACAAGTTATTTTTTAATTTTAATTATTCCAAACACTACATAAAGCAAACACAACTTTTTCTAATACAGCAAATGGAAGCCTACTCAACATCTAAAGCCCTTTTTATCAAAGAATTAAAAAGCATCTAAAGCCTTTTCTCACTGCATGAAATTTTGTATAATTAAATCAAACAGCCACTGTGTGTTGTCATCTAATAAAATTTTAATAGGGGTCATTTAGACTTAATCTCGTTTAATATTTTGTCATGAATAGTGATTTAAAAGGGATTATTTAGACAATCGATCTTAATGGTTTCTCATAAAGTATGGATAGAGAGTTTTAGGGGAAAGAAAATGTCTTTTATTATTATAATTGTCGAGTTTATGAAGTTATGGAATTTTGATAAAGCTATAGCTTATTTTGAAAAATTCTTATAAAATATTATTTTTAAGAACTTATCCTGCTTTTCCTTTTCCTCCTGAATCTTCACTCCCAAAAGAGTTTGGAGTATTAAAGATAGTTATCATATCCAAATCACCAAAGTGCTATATCCAACTGGCTGAGGCAGTAGGGACGTGTTTCGTTAGGGTGTAGTCCTGTCTTTCTTTTTCTCCATATGTACGAAAAGAAAAAGCGCCCAGCATGGCTTTTTCAGATCTCACACCAGAAACGAGATAGCAGAGACATACATTATCAACAAAATGCATGGATAACGCACCACACACAGCTAACAAAGATTTGCAAACGTGTGACATGACAATCTAAGAATTAAGATAACTTACAGCAGTGCTGACAGTCAACATTTCGAGAAGGATGGAAAACCATCCATGAAGCAGGCAGTAGTACACATCCTCACATTCTCAAGTCCTGAAGTTTTCAATTTGCTCAAATGCACTGAAAAATAGACCACCTGTAGTTAATAAGTTTACATTACATTCATAGACATGATCGGACGAGCAAGGCCAGGATCTTGTTGTAACAGCTCTCTCAAATTGTTTTCGACCTCTGCTATCTGCTTCTCCAAGTATTCCTTTGAGCTCTGTCCAAAGCCATAAGGTGTAAAGATTCTGTGCTCAAACATTATGGAAACTCATTTTTTACTTGTTTAGAAATTTAGGTAAAACTAGTTATATTTGTCTCAATTTTGAGATTTAACATTCTTCCTTTCAAAATAAGTAGATAAATGGTAGAAGAATATAAGCTTGCATGCAAACAGAGGAAAGGACATATAGTTTAACCTGTAATGAGTTAATTGAAGCTTCACTGTCCTTGAACTTGTTCTCCTGTTCATTCATTAAAGTTGCCTTGGACTCCAGTACAAACCTGGCCATGATAGTTATAGATAGAGCATGTCATGTATATTATGACACCCCAAAAAACAAACTTATCTGTACTCTCTTTAGTAACACGCTCAAACAGGTATAAACAACTCACGTTCTCCCTGCAAAAACAAAATAAACAGATTCATCAAATGTCTGCAGAAAACTGGGGCATCAACTGAATACAAACTGCAATACAATAATTCAAATTTGTACTATTTTTTATTAAGAATAGCAACAGATACTTCTTTATTTAACTGCCGTAAAATGTTGCAATGAGAATCTTTGCTTACCGATGGATTTGTAAACATTAGTATCATCAGGTAACTGCTTCAGCTCGTCCAAGGTCAAAAAGGCACGCTTCTTTTCCGCTTCTTTGGAACGCATCTGATTTTGCACCTGCAGGCCAAGAAATAACATAAACTTCCGAGCATCTCAGGAAACCACTAACAAGGATACAACCCCCAGATGCAAAATTCAAGTATCAAACTTTTGATTTCTTTTCTTTTCCTATTTTCAATCAAAGCAAATTTACGAATTCTCTTTCAAAACTCACACGTGTATTCTGTCAGATTTTACAACAGCGCAAAAACCATTCACACCATTTATCTCAAAAGCTTGGAGGTCCTAAAGACATGGTAAATAGGCAATACAAATTATACAGTACAATTTACATTATTGGATGACAATATAAAACTAATTTGCATTATCAGTGTATTGAAATACAATCTTGGTTCATATCAATCAAATTTACTCTTTTCAACAAAAAGGCTTCTTTTTCCAAGAACATCAAATCCTCCCAAATGACAAGAATAGAACAAACACTGGAAAAACAACTTTCAATTTATCAAAACTACTTAGGATCTGATATTCATTCACGTACTCTCAGCAATTAGCGACCAATATTCAGTCATGTGTCACAATTTATATTCCAAGTGAATGGGATACAAATTAAGGCACTGATGCAGGAATGAATGACCAAGGGATAGAATTGCAAAGACAGCAAACAGAGTTGGGGACAAATTCTGTTATGAGCCCTGGCAGGTGGCACAAGGAGCTAGAGGGGTGGCAACAAAGAGGCGTGGGAGAGCACACACTCTGCCTCTAAAGCTGAGAGACTACATTGTGCAAAGGCAATGAGAGTAGTAAGCACCTTCTTCTTCCTTAGAGTTCCTTATTCTCCCATCACTGTTATCCTTCTTCTAATTCTTACTTCCTTTCTCTCAGGTAGCAGAAGATTAGCTCAGTAGTGGAGATCCTTTCTTAGCTTGTGAACCGAACCAAGCCACCATACACTCATACTCATACCTTACCTACACACATTTCACCTTTTACTTCTCTTAGAAAAAAATACCAAAAAACATTTGTTAATTTTTCTGCAACTATATCAGTGAAGAACTTTGTTTCTGCATTTATCAGCTTTTGGTTTTATACTCCCAACATTTGGTGCTTCCATTGACCCTACCATGGCCGATGATACTGATTCTCAGCTTTTGGAGCTCCAGCTTCGCATGGACAAGATGTCAGATGCTTGGCACGAACAAAGACATACTAATGAGGCACTGTTGGCAAACGCAGCATGAGTTGAGCGGATGGAAGTAATTTTGGAAGAATTGAGGCAACAGTTGTGCTCAAACCAGTTTCATGGCTCCTCCTCTTCAAACAAGACAGATCCTCCACCCATTCGACAACCTTTCCAAGTAAGAAATCTGAAACCTGATTTCCCTCTGTTTGATGGTAGAAATGTGCTAGGTTGGATATTCTATGCGGAACAATTCTTCAAGTACTACAACACTTCAGATACTGAACGATTGACCACTGCCGCAATTCATATGGACGGGGATGCGGTGCCCTGGTACCAGATGATGTTGGGATCAAATCCCTTTCATTCTTGGCAAGCTCAGACTCGAGCTCTAGAGGCAGAGTTTGGGCCCTCCCTTTGATTGCCCCAAAGCAACACTCTTTAAGCTTGCTCAGACATCCACTGTAAATGCCTATTATTCCGAGTTCACTTCCTTGGTTAATAGAGTTTATGGGCTAGCACCTGATGCTATATTGAACTGTTTCATTAGTGGGTTGCAAGCATAGTTGTCAATGGCGGATGGCGGCAAGCCAAAAATCCGCCATGGAAATATGGTGGATGGCGTTGCGGAAATGACGGAGGCCATGGCGGACTGAATTATTTTTATATATATACAAAAAAACACGCACAAAAATATTCCAAATATGACAAATAATAAAACTAACAACATATATGAAGAACAAATATATTCTTTGAAATAAATAGATCAAATGCATTATAATATCAAGAAAAAGATGTAAAACAATCATGACCAAATTCAAATCAAAGCCTCAGCAAAGCCAAAGAGCTGAAAACGGGAAAAAAGAAAAAAGAAACTAGCTCAGCAAAGCCAAAGAGTTGAAACCAGAAAAAAGAAAAACAAAGCTCAGCAAAGCTAAAGAGCTAAAAACAGAAACAAAAGAAAGCAAGCATGAGAAAGAAAAAGAAGAAAAAATGAAAAAGACAGAAGCAGAAGGAAGAAAGAAGGCAGAACGAGGAAGTGGCCCCAACTTGGTCGCTGCAAGATGGAGGCTGCCGTCACCGCCTGCGGTTAGTTTGCTTCACCGAAGGTGACCCAAGGTCGCCAGAGGTCGTCATGAGTCGCGCGGAGGTCGCCAAGGCTACTGAGGGTCGCGCCGAGGTCGCCGAGGGTCGCCCGGAGGTCGGCAGAGGTTGGTGGAGGTCGCGTAGTGGTCACTTTGAAGAACCGCCCTTGGAGATGGAGGCAAAAGTGTGAAACAGAGAAGGGAGAGCAAATGGTCTTTGATGGGTTAATGTTCCCTTTCTGATCAACCCCTAAAATAACCCCTTTTTTTTCTTATTTCCTCAGAAAAATGGCAGCTTCCCCCCATTGACCGCCACGCCATGCAGGTCTCCATGGCGGATTCTTGAAATTCCACCATGCCATGGCGCCATGGCCGCAATTTAACAACACTTGCAAGAAGACATTCGTAGAGATGTGATGACTCAACACCCTTTAAATCTTCAACATGCAGTTGCCTTAGCTAGATTGTTTGAAGAAAAATCCACAAGCATGAGAAAGCCACAAGCTAATACTGGGGGATGCACCAAAAATTCGTGGAACCATAGGCCCAACTCAGGCAATACCACCCCTATGCGACCTGCCTTCATTATTACCAGCCCCTGCATTCAAGTTGCCTAGTACCAACCCCAGACCACAACCATTTCGAAAACTATCACTAGTTGAGATACAAATGAAGCGGGAGAAGGGACTGTGCTTCAACTGTGATGAGAGATTTTCCTTGAACCACAAATGTCCCAACAAACACTTGATGATTATGCAAGTAGAAGAAGAGGAGGAAGAGATCCCTGAAACAGTAGAAGTGGAAGAGGAAAACATAGGGTGTGAAGAGCAACCAATGCTTCACCATCTTTCCTTCCATGCATTCAAGGGAGGGGATGGTTTTGGCACCATCAAATTCCAAGGATTTGTAAAGGGTATGCCTGTACAAGTCTTAATTGATGGAGGCAGTGATGACACATTTTTGCAACCTAGGATTGCCAAATTCCTCAATTTACCAATTGAACCAGCAGAAATGAAGGTCATGGTAGTGGTAGGTGATGGAGAGTTCCTAAATGTGGAAGGCATAGTCAAGGAATTAACCCTCAAGGCTCAAGGGCACACATTGAAATTTCCTGTGTTCCCCTTACCAGCTGCAAGTGCTGATATAATCCTAAGGACAACTTGGGAAGGTACACTTGATGATCTTGTGCATAATTACAAGACTAAAACCCTCATTCTATATTAGGAGCCCTAGTAAGGTCAATAATATTGATATAGTCTCTGGATCTGATTATATTACCCCTAGTAATGCTATTTTACCTTATGTTAAGGTTTATAGTAGAAAGAATAAAAAGGGGAAGGGTGACATGAGGGAAGCGTGTGGCCAAGAAAGAGGTGGGAGGGGTTGTAACTAACTTGCCTAGCTGGCACAGTTAGTGGGGGGAAGGGGTGGAGATGTGGTTTTTCTATTATGGAGAGAGGGTGGGGAATATATGGGGTGAGGGAGGATCTTTGAGGGGGCATTCAGAATAGTTGGAAAGGAATTGACCCTAGGAGAGTGCTAAGTCTCTCAAATACTTAGCTACCTATACATTTTTCTTCTTTTTTCTACCATTAACAACGATCTACAGCAAGGAGAGAGCAATACTGTTCTGGTATTATTCCTTCTCTGATTTGTTCATTACTATTTCAGCCTTCAATTCACTATTCCTGATACCAGTTCTTAACTGGTATCAGAGCTCTCGATCCTGGGAGCTCGGTGCATGGTGTTCACACGCGCTGCAATGGAGGCAAGGCTAGGTGACATGGAGCGAAGATTGACAGAGATGCACGAGGAAAACGTGCGAGCAATGGCAGCTCTGACCCGTCGTATGGAGCAGTTGGGGCGAGAACGGAGCTCAAGTGGGTCGCGGAGTCGAAGGAGTGACCGGCGATGCCGGAATCATCATCACCGGCGAAGGGGCGAGCCTCGCGATGGACCAGGAGAGGACGACGAATCATCGTCGCAGCAAGCTGATAGTTCTCGCGAAGAGAGCAAAGGGGAGGAAGATTCCTCCGAGGTTGGGAGGCGCGAGCATCGACGTCCGAGGAGATTGGAGACGAGTAGGAGGGTAGATCTACCCATTTTCTCTGGCGAAGATGCTTATGGGTGGCTCGTGCGTGCTGAGCGGTATTTTAGAGTGGCTCAAGTCAGCTTAAGAGACCGACTTGATTTAGTGTTGGTAGCTATGGAGGGTGAGGCGTTGACATGGTTTGAATGGTGGGAGGAGCAAACGGAGTTCCCCTCGTGGCGAAGGTTCAAGGAGGATCTCCTCCGAAGGTTCCAACCGGGAGAGGCTCAGAATCCAATGGGGCCGATACTGGATGTGAAGCAAGCGAGGCGGTGATGCGATCGAAGCGGGAGTTGGTGGAGGCGAGGAGCAAGAAGAGCCTAGATCCGGAAATCCTCATGTGTATATTCTTGAATGGGCTCAAGAAGGAAATAAAGGCAGAAATGGCGGTAGGGGAGTTCCGCTCTCTAACAGGGATGATGGATCGTGCTTTAGAGTTGGAGCATAGAAACTTGGCTTGGGCGGAAGCTGGAGTGCACCCACGGGGTAAGGGCGTAGGTGGATCCTCAAGAGGACCAGGCCAATTTCGGGCTCAATTTTCGTTTAGGCCCAATGTTGGACACACTCGAGGAAGTGGACCAAGAAGTGATGCTAGCCCAGAGGTTTCTAAGCCACAAATGGGAGTCAGAAATATCTTTAGTGGGGCCCGCGGGAATGGGTTAAGTAATGGCGTGGTGGGATCTTAGGAGCAGGACTAGTGACCCCCGAAGGCTGTCACATGAAGAATGGCAGGAAAGACAAAGGAAGGGGCTATGTTTCAGATGTGGAGACAAGTGGAATCCTGAGCATAGGTGTCAACTCCGCCACCAACAATTCATCTTAATGGAAGAAGGAGCAGAAGAAGAGAACAATGAAGAGGAGGAACAAGACCTCATCATCGAAGAAGAACCCAAGAATGAGTGCAGGAGCTACAATTATCCTCTCTTAGCTACTGGGGCTTAACTTCCAATAAATCCCTCAAATTGTGGGGGAAGATTCAAGGAAGACATGTGGTGATTTTAATAGATTCAGGAGCTACTGACAAATTTTATTTCCACTTGATGGCTGAAATCTTTGAAGTTGCCGATGAGCGAAAGTGGATGGGGTCACGGTGGAGGTGGGAAACGGAGCAATTGAAGAGGGATTAGGAGTGTGTAAAGGAGTGGAGTTAGACGTGCAAGGTGTGAAAATTGTCCAGAATTTTTGTGATGAAAGTGGGCAGACCCGAAGTGGTGTTAGGTGGGGACTGGTTGGAAAGCTTGGGAGATTTTACCGGGAATTTCAGAAATATGACGCTTAGTTGGATGGACAATGGCAACCGGGTACTAATGAAAGGCGACCCTCAATTATGCAAGAGCAAATCTTCGTGGAGAGCCGCATTGAAGGCTCTTAAGGCGGAAGGAGAAGGTTATCTGGTGACACCTTTACAACTTGAAGAAGGCAGTAAGGAGGAATCGGAAATTTCAGAAGTAGTCAGAGGATTATTGTTGGAATACGAAGATCTTTTCCAGCCCCCTTCAGGTTTACCACCTTCCCGGGAGCATGATCATGCCATAGTCCTGAAGGAGGGAGCTCAAATCCCTCACATTCACCCCTACAGGTATCCCCATTACCGTAAAAACCGAGATTGAGAAAATTATAGATGAGATGCTTGCAACTGGTATTATAAAGCCCAGTATTAGTCCCTTTTCTAGCCCTGTGATTTTAGTCAAGAAAAAAGATGGAGGATGGCGTTTTTGTATTGATTATAGAGCCTTAAACCAAATTACCATCCCTAATAAATTTCCAATTCCAGTCATTGATGAGTTATTAGATGAGTTGGGGGGAGCAAAGGTTTTCTCCAAGCTAGATTTAAAATCTGGTTATCACCAGATTAGAATGAAGGAGGAAGACATCCCAAAGACAGCTTTCAGAACACATGAAGGGCATTATGAGTTCCTTGTTATGCCTTTTGGACTCTCTAATGCCCCCTCAACCTTCCAAGCTTTAATGAACCAGGTGCTGAAACCATTTTTAAGGAGGTTTGTTCTCGTGTTCTTTGATGACATATTGATATACAGTCCAACCCTTGAGCTCCATCATATGCATCTTCAACGTATTTTTGAAGTATTGAGGGACCATGAGTTATATGTTAACAAAAAAAAATGCTGTTTTGAACAGCCTCAAGTTGAATATTTGGGGCATATCATTTTCGGAGAAGGGGTGGCAGCTGATCCCAAGAAAATTCAGGACATGGTTGAGTGGCCTGTACCTAAAGATTTGAAGGGACTTAGGGGATTTTTGGGGCTGACCGGGTATTATCGGAGGTTCGTGAAGAATTATGGAAAGGTGGCTTGGGCACTAACCCAACTCCTTAAGAAGGACAATTTTCATTGGGGAGAGGAGGCTCAAATAGCTTTTGACAGCTTAAAAGGAGCGCTGACTTCCTTGCCGGTATTAGCTATTCCTTCTTTTGACAAACCATTTGAGATTGAAACAGATGCGTCCGATAAAGGGGTTGGGGCTGTTCTGATGCAAGAAGGAAGGCCCATTGCTTATATGAGTCAAGTCCTTTCTGAATGCACCCAAAAGAAGTCCATTTATGAGAGGGAATTGATGGCCATAGTGCTAGCAGTGCAGAAATGGCGTCATTATTTGTTGGGACAGCATTTTGTGGTGCATCCAGATCAAAAGAGTCTGAAATATCTACTGGACCAGAGGCTTGTGGGTGAGGACCAGCAGAGATGGCTGACCAAACTCCTTGGCTATGACTTCGAAATTAAATATAAGGTAGGGAGCGAGAATAGGGTTGCTGATGCCCTCTCTAGGAAGCTTCAGTATTCTGCTATTTCCACTATTACTGTTTCTGAATGGGCTGATTTAGAGGCTGAAGTTCAAGCAGATGCAAGGCTAAGGGGAATTATTCAGGACTTAGTACAGGGGAAGGACTTTCATCCGGGCTTTACATTAAAAAAGGGGAGGTTGTACTACAAGGACAGGGTGGTAATAGCCAGAAATTCGGTGAAAATCCCACAAATACTGCAAGAATTCCATGATTCCAGCACCGGGGGTCATTCTGGGTTCTTTCGCACTTACAAACGAATTTCTGGTTTGCTATATTGGGAAGGGATGAAGGCTCATATTCAGCAATATATCAAGGAGTGTGATGTTTGTCAAAGGAATAAACATCAGACACTGTCACCAGCAGGGCTCTTGCAGCCACTGCCCATCCCCAACAACACCTGGACTGATGTTACCATGGATTTTATAGGGGGGCTGCCTAGAGCATTGGGAATGGACACCATCCTGGTAGTAGTTGACCGCATGACCAAATATGCTCATTTCTGCCCTTTGTCTCACCCGTTTACTGCAAAAGACGTGGCTGCCATTTTTGTTAAAGAGGTGGTTCGCCTCCATGGGTTTCCCAATTCGATTGTTTCAGATAGGGATAGATTATTCATGAGCAATTTCTGGACAGATTTATTCAAGATGGCTGGAACTAAACTGTGGTATAGTTCCGCGTACCATCCCCAAACCGATGGACAAAGTGAAGCGGTCAACAAGTGTTTGGAAACCTACCTTCGTTGTTTCACTGGCTCTAAACCCCGTCAGTGGCCTAAATGGCTTCCTTGGGCTGAATATTGGTACAACACTAATTACCATGGGGCGATCCGTATGACTCCCTTCAAGGCCTTATATGGGAGAGAACCTCCTACCCTACTACGGGATGGGAAGGAGTCCACTATTGAGGAAGTTCATGTATTAATAGAGGAGAGAAATCAGATGTTGGATGAGTTGAAATTCCAATTGGAGAAGGCTCAAAACAGAATGAAATCTTATGCTGACCTCAAAAGAAGAGATGTTGAGTATGCAGTGGGGGACAAGGTTTACTTGAAATTACAACCCTATAGGCTCAAGACACTGGCAAAACGAATCAACCAGAAACTGAGTGCTAGATACTATGGGCCCTTTGAAATTATGGAAAGGATAGGATTAGTTGCTTACAAGCTGAAACTTCCAGCTGACTCTAAGGTCCATCCAGTTTTTCACGTTTCCCTACTAAAAAAATGTATTTCTCAGGATGTCCAGCCCCAGCCACTCCCAGCTGCTCTTTCAGAGGATTGGGAGCTTCAGGTGCAGCCAGAAAATGCTCTTGCTGTCCGGATAAATTCAGCGGGTCAGAGAGAGGTACTGATTAAGTGGAAAGCCTTACCAGACTTTGAAAACTCGTGGGAAGTGGCAGCAGAAATCCAGCGGTTGTTTCCTACTTTCCACCTTGAGGACAAGGTGGATTTTGAAGGGGGGGTGTTGTTAGGAGCCCTAGTAAGGTCAATAATACTGATATAGTCTCTGGACCTGATTATATTACCCCTAGTAATGCTATTTTACCTTATGTTAAGGTTTATAGTAGAAAGAATAAAAAGGGGAAGGATGACATGAGGGAAGCGTGTGGCCAAGAAAGAGGTGGGAGGGGTTGTAACTAACTTGCCTAGCTGGCACAGTTAGTGGGGGGAAGGGGTGGAGATGTTGTTTTTCTGTTATGGAGAAAGGGTGGGAAATATATGGGCTGAGGGAGGATGCTGAGGGGGGCATTCAGAATAGTTGGAAAGGAATTGACCCTAGGAGAGTGCTAAGTCTCTCAAATACTTAGCTACCTATACATTTTTCTTCTTTTTTCTACCATTAACAACGATCTACAGCAAGGAGAGAGCAATACTGTTCTGGTATTATTCCTTCTCTGATTTGTTCATTACTATTTCAGCCTTCAATTCACTATTCCTGATACCAGTTCTTACATTCTACCATGAGGGTGAGCTAATTTCACTACAAGGAGAACCCCCTATAAGCCTGACTGAGGTACAATTGCATCAGTTAAGAAGAATGAACCAAATAGGTGCTATTGCTGAGATGTTTGCCCTACAACATACTGAATCAGCAGCAACCTCTGAACCAGAGCTGCCTCTGCCTGAGTCAATGGAGCCAGAATTAGTGCTATTATTGCGAGCCTACAAACAAATATTCACTAAGCCTAATGGATTACCCCCTAATAGAAATCATGACCAAAACATTCCCTTACTTGAAGGAGCCGTACCAGTTAAGGTAAAACCTTATCTATACCCTCACAGTCAAAAAGAACAAATTGAAAGGATGGTTCAAGACATGCTTACTGAGGGACTCATTAAACCAAGTAAGGGTCCATTTTCTTCACCAGTGCTATTAGTTAGAAAGAAAGATGGTTCTATAACACTTCATTTAAAACACATCATGGTCATTATGAATGGCTAGTAATGCCATTTGGTCTCACAAATGCCCCTGCCACTTTCCAGAATCTCATGAATGATGTTTTACAGCAGGTTTTAAGGAAGTTTGTCCTGGTATGTTTTGATGATATATTAGTTTATAGCCCCTCTTGGTCTGACCATTTGAAGCATTTACACAAGGTTCTGGAAATCTTGGAAAAGGAGAAACTATTTGCCAAGCTTTCCAAAATGTTCATTTGGTGAAAGAAGAGTGGATTACTTAGGCCATACAATTAGTGCTGAGGGTGTGGCAATGGACACCAATAAAATTGTAGCAGTATTGGAGTGGCCTGCTCCAGTTAACATCAAGCAGTTGAGAGGGTTCTTAGGGTTGAAAGGTTACTATAGAAGGTTTATTAAATCTTATGCAGCCATTGCAGCTCCCTTAACTGATTTACTCAAAAAGGATAGCTTCATATGGTCCTTGGCAGCAACAGCAGCATTTCAGAAATTAAAACAGGCCTTGACAGAAGCCCTAGTATTGGCCCTACTGAACTTTCAAAAGCCATTTTGCTTAGAGACAGAGGCTTCAGGTACTGTTACTGGGGCTGTGTTGAGCCAGGAAGACCATCCTATAGCTTATTTTTCTAACAAATTGCCACCTAGGATGCAGAAACAGTCAGCCTATATCAGGGAGTTACATGTTGTAACTGAAGCTATGGATAAGTTCAGGCATTATTTACTAGGGCATAAGTTTACTATAAGAACAGACCAGTGCAATTTGAAGGCCCTAATGGATCAATCATTACAAACCCCTGAACAACAAGAATGGCTGCCCAAATTCCTAGGATATGACTTTACTATCCAGTATAGGCCAGGAAGGGAGAATATAGCAGCTGATTCCCTTTCTAGATCATTTAACATGACATGGTCTGAGCCTAATCACCTATGGCTGAAGGAGTTACAAAGGGAACTGCAACAAGATGAAATATCAGCAGCAGTCATGCAGCAATGTGAACAAACTCGGCACCAACCAGAAAATTTTGCTGTAAGAAACAATCTCCTGTACTGGAAAAATAGAATGTAAATTCCAGCTGGTATGACAAGGAAAATACTACATGAATTTCATACTTCCCCCTTGGGAGGACATTCAGGAGTGGCCAAGACCACAGCCAGGATTACTTCACAATTTTACTGGCCTAAAATGCACCAAGAAATTAAGGCATTTGTGCAAGAATGCCAGATTTGTCAACAGGCCAAAAGTGAAAATGTACTACCTGCTGGGCTACTACAACCCTTGCTAATTCCTCAGCAAGTGTGGGAGGATATTACAATGGACTTCGTTACAGCTCTTTCTCCTTCTAATGGATATACAATAATCATGGTAGTGGTTGATTGGTTGACTAAATATGGTCATTTCACTGCAATGAAATCTGATTTTTCAAGTAGAAGTGTTGCTGAAAGTTTCATTACTAATGTGGTCAAACTTCATGGTATGCCTAGATCCATTGTCTCAGATAGGGACAAAGTCTTTGTGAGTGCATTTTGGCAGCAACTCTTCAAGCAGCAAAGAACAACATTGGCCATGAGCTCAGCATACCACCCCCAAACAGATGGCCAAAGTGAGGTGGTTAACAGGTGCTTGGAAATGTATCTTAGATGTTTTTCACTTGATCATCCAAGAACTTGGAGCAAATACTTACCTTGGGCAGAATTCTGGTACAACACTAACCATCATAGAAGCATTGGTATGACTCCATTCAGGGCATTATATGGTAGAGAACCCCCACTCATTAACAGATATAAGCCAACCACTACTGACCCTCTTCAATTGCAGCAATTGCTGTTACAAAGAGATGCTGTCTTGGAGCAATTAAGAGTGAATTTACAGAAGTCCCAGAACTATATGAAGGCACAGGCTGATAAAAAGAGAAGGGATCTTAGTTTTGAACCAGGTGATCAAGTGCTGCTAAGGCTGCAGCCATATAGACAACACTCAGCAGGTTTCAGAAAAAATCAGAAGTTGGGACTTAGATACTTTGGGCCCTTCAAAGTGTTGGCAAGAATTGGACAAGTGGCAAACAAGCTAGAATTACCAGAAGAATCAAAAATCCATCCAGTCTTCCATGTGTTATCGCTCAAAAAGTTCAGAGGTGATAACCAAGTGAGCTACAAACCACTGCCAAGGGATACTTTTGAATTGGGACCAATTGTGCGTCCACAGGCTGCATTAGATTACAGAACAATCATTAAAGGCTTGGAACACATTCCACAGGTACTGATTCAGTGGGAAAACAAGGATGTGTCAGAAGCAACATGGGAGGACACTAGCCTCATCAAACAAAGTTTTCCTAATTTCAACCTTGAGGACAAGGTTGAAGTTGATGGGGAGGGTAATGATGCAGGAATGAATGACTAAGGGGTAGGGTGGAGAGACAGCAAACAGAGTTGGGGACAAATTCTATTATGAGCCTTGGACAGGTGGCAGAAGGAGCTAGAGGGGTGGCAACAAAGAGGCGTGGGAGAGCACACACACTGCCTGTAAAGCTGAGAGACTACATTGTGCAAAGGCAATGAAAGTAGTAAGCATCTTGTTCTTCCTTAGAGTTCCTTATTCTCTCATCACTGTTATCCTTCTTCTAATTCTTACTTCCTTTTTCTCAGGTAGCAGAAGCTTAACTCAGTAGTGGAGATCCTTTCTTAGCTTGTGAACCGAGCCACCATACACTCATACTCATACTCATACCTTACCTACACACATTTTACCTTTTACTTCTATTAGAAAAAAAAATAACAAAAAACATTTGTTAATTTTTCTGCAACTATATCAATGAAGAACTTTGTTTCTGCATTTATCATCTTTTGGTTTTATACTCCCAACAGGCACGCATAGGTTACTAATTGCTAAAAGGGAATACCGCTACCCTCGCAAAATGAACCATAAAACTCAGCGATTCAGCTAGTCGCAATCAATAGGCTTAATCAAATTTAAATTCATCCATACTAATAATAATAATTCGGAAGTAAGGGAGATTTCGTCAAACCTGCTTTATTTTGCCCGTAGTCTCAATCATGCGACCTTGAATTTCAAGGAAAGCCTGTATTTGTGCATAGAAATGAAAAAAAAAAAAAAGGTTTGAAAAAGGAGGATGATTACAGCAGTAGTAGCTAGTATCGTATATGAAAATTTGCAAATGAAACAGAACGTTAAGGAGATTGCGTTGTTACAGCTCTGTTGGCTTCGTCTGCCATCTTGATCAAAGCGACCAAGTGATCCTTCGATTTCGGACAACAAAGTGCACTCTGCAACTCTCAAAAACCCTAACGCAGTAACGTGGCTGGAACGAGGAAGAAGAATGAAAGAGAAAGAAAGCAGTAGTAAATGACGGAAAAACCGTACCGGAAATTGAATATATGATTATTTATAAAAGTTTATTTATTTATTTTTTACTAAAATGGAATTCTACTAATTTTGCCGTAGATTTATATAACATATTAGTCATTTGATCACGAAGAGATAATAAAAAATAATTCCTTAATTATTATAAAAAGTAAATGATAATTTATTTACATATATTTTATAGAAAATTAAGTATATAAATTTATCTTAAAAGTAAGTTAATAATTAAATAAGTAGATAAAATATAAATATGTCATTCTATTTTGTATCTTGTAATATCCTAATTTTTAACCCAATACTCTAGAATATATTTAGATTAATCATTAGTCTATTACTCTTTTAGTCTCATTCTTTAAAACCTTTCATTAAAATACTTAGCGAAAAATATGAATAAATTTTTCTTTTTCGAAAATTGAAAACAAAATCTGGCCATGTATTAACCTAACGTTAAATGCATATACATCGTGCAGGAAAAAGTAATCACACCATACATACTCATGAAAGGTAGTATTATCCATAACAACATAATATCATTACACCTTTATAAATACATAAATCACTAGCATCATTGTACATTATTTACATCAAAATATGCACATATATATGAAGTGATCCTTATCCACCTATGTGGTTGGATGAGTATCAACCCAAAAGCTAAGCTATCTATGCTTCCGCAGCGACTGTTTGCTCTGTTTACTAGTGTAACCCTTAAGTATGAACCTTAGAAGAAATCACGAACCTCGTTGTAGTCCTCATCTAGAGACAACACAGAAGAAAAGGAAGGGATGAGAAACTCATTCAAGATTCTCAGTAGGGATTCCTGACTCTAACCCAAGTGTCATCGTCATCGTCCCCAGCCACCTCGGTCTTAATTATGAAAAAGGTGTGCAGGCATAAGGATTAGTTTTAGACTTTTCAAATCTATTTATCCGAAGTGGGTGTCTTTTAATATAAGTCTTAATGTCATGAATGCAACAGATATTAGATAAATGCATGGCAGTACCATATGCACTTTAACATGGAAATCATAATACTTGGGCACATCATAAGTAAACATAAATCATATACGTGGCATAAAAGGCACAGTACTTTTCATGTGACATGTTTCTCATAAGTCAAACTCTTAAGTTCTTTTCTTAAAGACCACCCTCTTAACATATCCACCAAAAATCCAACCGACTCACCGGCCCAGCGATAATCTGGTCACCAAACTACATCTCACCTATCGCCTAGGAATGAGCTCAATCCTAACTAGTCGTCACTAGATTTAATATGGGCTAATAGATGGGGTATACATAGCTTTCTTGGATCACCTATCTTAGGATCATTTTCTTCTTTGAAACACTTTACTAGTATCCAGTACACAGCGAATTGTCCGCTTTGGCAAGCTCAATGTCAATACCCTCACGAATTGGTTTCCTCCCCACCGTAGCGGAAGGAATGCGTCTCAGTGTTTGGTCACATCTGTTCTGGGGGTGCTCGGCCGAACCTGTGTCACCTAGGAGTTTTCGCAAACTTTTCTCAAATCCTCAAGTTTGATGGGAAATTCAGTAGCGTAACGGCGTACACCGGATTTCCTTCAAACTTGCTTTATGCCATGAAACATATAGAGCATGCCTAGCCATTCAACATCACCATAAGACATCAAGTCATATAGTCAAACTCATCATAGTACATATGTCATCACATCATTGCATTAATATTCTTAAAAGATAGCATGCTTCTAACCAATTTGCTGGAATCAAGTATCGGGCTCAGCTAATGTATATGCTATGCTCAAGTCGTTCTCATAATTAAACATACATCTTCTTGAAGTCATGAAGCTCGTTATGTCTTGGGGCCTATGGTGTCTTATGCTTTGATCCTTACGGGTCTTAATCTTGAAAACCAATTATGCTAACATCCATTTTTATTCTTTTATACACCTATAGGTTCATAACTAATTATTCTCAATAATTTTTATGCTTAGGAACTAATCCAAACAGTACTATGCGGATTTGGACAGTTTTAAGCTCATGTGCTTATGGGGTTCTAGAATCTACGTTTTAGACTCTTTTTAAGTTCCATCTTCGCCTAAAGCGCTATAACTAATTCCTAAACCAATTATGAGGGATTCCTATACATTTGCACTAATTATAGATCACTTTTACTATGATTAATCATGATGTAATAGAATCAGAAAATTATATTTCTAAGTGTTCTAGAATTGCATTTTTACGATTTTCTAGTTACTAGTTTATCTACGGGTGCTAAAAATCAATCCTACATCAAATGTTACCAAGTTTTTCATGATTAATCAACCCTAAACTGAATATTATCCCATTAAAACAGTCTTGGCAGTGACTAAAAATAAAGGGATCAAAACTATGCTAAAACTCAATTTTACGATTTATCGGTAAAACTAGTTTCTTTCCTAACATGCATAGAAAGACTCCTACCTCAACATACATAATTTTTACACATTCTAACTTGTTAAAACATCATCATATAGCAACAAGCACATGAGGGCAGAACTGAAACATTTAAGCTCAAGCATCATTCAAATATTGTGTCCTTAACACATATAAGTTACTAGTTTCTCCTGAAATCATTTTAGGACTTCTAAAGCTCTTTGAAAACTAACTTATTTTCTTAAAATCCTCATAAACCAAACAAGGGCAGCAACCATTTGAGTTGGCCCAAGATTGGAGTTTTAAAATGTAAAATCATACTTGAAATATTCTTTGAGTTCTCATGTGCTTAAGAAAAATCCTAAGATATAGATTATGGGCACTTGTGACTAGATGAACTCACACTAAGCTCATCATCATCACTTGGCTGAATTGTGCATTCAAGGGAATGCTTCCATAACCAAACTTTAGCTTGAGAAAAAAGGGCAAGTCTTTGAGCTTCTAGAGTCTTTAAGTGATGACAAAATGTAAACGTGCTATGCATCCCATTTTAATCTTCATTATAAAGTAAAGTGAGGACTTCAAAGTAAATATAAGATGTAAGAACTTGAAATATAAATATGAGGTGCTAGAAATATAAATATGCAAGACTTGAAAATAAATATGCAAAACTTAAAAATAAATATGTAAGACTTGAAAATAAATATGCAAAACTTGAAAATAAATATGCAAGTTCAATTCTTTATTTTAGTGCTCTAGGCCCAGCAACAATCGACTTTAAAAATTTGAAATAGAAAGGCTTCGAGATTAATTAGGTGATATGTAAGCTCTCGTTTTAAATCTTTAAGTTCTTAAGTGATGACTTGAAAAGTAAATGTGTTAGACAAGAACATAAATATGAGATGCTTGTCGTTCCTTATCTTTAACTTTAAGTGATAGCTTGGAAGGTAAACATGAATGCGAAGCTCAGAAGTAAATATGCAATGCAAGAGCTTGAATATAAACATGAGTGCAAGTTCATTTTATTTCTTAATAGAGCTCATCCAAGACTTTAGAGGAACTTAAACCTCAACCCAAAATTTATCATGGCAAGGTAAAGTAAGCTTTAGAGTTCCTTGCACCAAGGTTTACAAAGAAACCATATGGTATGAACATCATCATCAAGCTTTAAGGAATGGATTAAAAGAAAAGCAAATCATACACTAACTTTATTTTTAAGAATCAAAAGGGATCAAGTTAAAGAACCAATCTTTGGGTTTTAGAAACCATCTCACCATATCTTTGGTGACAAAACCAAAATATCAAAGAAAAGGAGACCATGGCCGGAACCATGAAGAAGAAAAGATAAAACTTTGAAACTCTAGAGGCTATAATCTTGATGATACATCAACACCAACATCATGTGCTCTCATCCTTGAGTCATTTCCTAACTAATCATAAGCTTTTAAAATCAAAACTAGGACCAAGGAAAAAGAAATGGAAACCGAAACTAGAGCATGAAAAGAAAAGGAAAAATCGAAACATGCTTGGTCCAAGAACTAAGTTCCAAGTTCTAGAGGTATCACAAGTGAAGATTCTCATGATCTACATCTTGAACCCTCATCATCAAGCATCATTTTCTTTAAAAAGAAAGGCTCCAAGGCCGAAATCAAAGAGAAGAAAAAGAAGTTCTAAAAGCCAAAAGAAACTAGCAAAAACTCATTTTTGACAAAACTGTAACACCCTCCCAAGTACAACCTCATCCTTAAGTCATGACATCATACTCGAGAGTTGTTACTTATAAATTAGCGGACCTTTCTTAAATATTTATAGCCATTTGGATTGATTCGCAAGATAACTTGTTCATAATTCTACTGAAATATATAGCAATGAAACCAAAATATTTATTTAATATAAAATTCAGTACATTAAGAAAGCTCTTTGATGAGCCTTAACACACCTTGTCCTCTAACCTATTTACATACATATCCATTTCACTAAATACCACATAACAAAAGTATTAACTACTAAACTATTGTACTTCAGCGTTCTTTTGCATATCAGCCTCTCGGTTCTCTGCATCAACCTGGAGACGACACGGGAACACAAAAACATAGGGGTGAGAATTCTACAATTCTCGTGAGGTAACTCCCCCAAATGCACAATCATAATGTCATCGTCATCGCCCCAGCCACTTCGGTTTATTAAGAAAAAGTGGTCATGCATTATGTAATAACGGTTTATTTTTAAAATTCCAAATCATACTTCCAAAGTGGGTTACTTTTAACATTCAATCATTTAATGTACATATACCATACTACTCAACATTGTACACTACTAACTTTCCACTTAAATATATTGGTCTCAATATCAATACTAAACTTCTTCACTCGGCATATAAGACAAATGATTTCTTAGAAAATTTACTTCTTAAACTTGCCTTGGCCCTTGACTAATCTTATCATATCTGGGCGTTACGTACCGCCGTCCCCAGTATGGCAATAATGGGTAATAGACTGCTTTTCAAGACTGAGCTCATTCCTATACATGATCATTAGATTTACTTTCTCCAATTCTTACACAGACCTATTCCTAGCCAGGTTTATTTTTCCCGACTCAATTCAAGGGTAGTCAGGTTTACTTTCCCTAACAGACCGGATTTACTTTCTCCAGCCCAAGGATTATAAATCTTATGCTCTTCTTGGTAGTTAGGTTTACTTTCCTTAACAAACTGGATTTACTTTCTTCAGTACAAGAAACATAATCTTATGCTTTTCTTTCACATATAAACAATTGTAATAATCATTCATACCTCATTAATAAGTTCATATGCTCAATTACTCAGACTCATATTCAGGTACTCATGTCATACTAGTACAAAATGCCATCATTTCATCAATTCAAAGCATCGAGTTATTTTTAGTACAATGGCAGATTTTTCACTCAAGTAGCACAATTTATTTCTCATATCAAATGATCAATTAAAATACTAAAAAAAATTCTCAATGACACCTCAATGTGTCACCAAGGTTCTGTAAAAATTTCAGGGTAATTAGAGTTCTCTAACTATATTAAAAAAATTCTAAAATTTAGTGGTCAGAAACCATCCAACCTCAGCTCAAGAACCAACATTCATAATTTTTGACCCTAGCAATTGAACCCAGAAAATTATAAATAAAAATCCTAGTAAAATCTCAATATGTCTCTAATATCCTGTAAAAATTTCAGCTCATAATTCGATCATTTACTAGGTTAATAAAATGTCACAACTTCATAGCTTCAGATTCAACATTTCAGGCAGCATATGCTTAATTTCAGTTCTTGATTTTTATAAGACAGTTTGACTCCAAATAAAAACCCAAGAAAATTCGTGGGACTAGCTCAAGATGTTAGCTCCAACATATATTTTTTCCAGATCACGAAAATGGACACAACAAACCCAGAAAATTCGTGATCACACACTGCCTGTAAGAAAACCGAAAATCCAGCAAACCAACTCAAAATCTCTTTTGATAAAAATGATTTTTCCACAACCCCAAACACTCCACCAAAATTAACACATCAATATCAGCATAATATCAACCAAATTAACTAGAAATTTCGAGTTGAAACCAATAAGAATTGTTCAGAAAAAGTTTGAAAGAAAAAGGCCAAATAAAACCCTACTTTGAAAGCTTTTGAGCTTGATACTTCAAAGGATGTTCTAAGTGATCTCCCTTCACTTCAAGACACCAATTTCAGTCCTAAACCCTCCTTAGGCAGTGCGGAAGTGAGGTATTAAGGTGAGGATTTGAGATTTCAATCGGTTAGATTTGTAGGTATTGAGGTGTAGAACAAGTTTTGTGAAGGAGTTTTGAAGTTTTAACAACTCTAAGCTAGGAAAATGGAGGTTTGAATCAAGTTTCATGCTCTTTGAAGGAACAAAAATGGAGGTGGCTATGTGTTTAAGAAGCTAGCCGAGAATTGGTTGCAAGGAGATAAGATTAGGTGTGTTATATTTATCTTGTCATAGATGTAGTCTTTGTATAATTAAAATATGCTTTCTGTCTAATAATAAAAAGGAATGAATGGCTAGGATTTAATCTTGTAAAGCAAGATTAAATCTTAGCCTTACACATGGCATATAAAGGATAAACATTATCCTTTTTATAAGAACAAACTATCTTTCGGTGTTAGAAATCACACATTGAAATTTTACCGAACGGGTAAAACAGTGTACCCGGTAATCAAACATTACCCGAAAAATAATTTCGGGTATAAAATCTTTATTTCTACCTATTTCTAACCATAATCATTTAATTTCTCAATTTCGGGCATCTCCGGGTCCCAATTCTAGAGTTTCGGTTGTCCAGACAGGCCTGCGGGGCCCACAAAATACTATTCATATTTTTTTTTTTACAAATCCGTTGGATCGTCCTCATCATTGTTCAAAGTATCAAATTTTTGAAATTATGACTAATAAAGGTCAAATTAATTTTTTTTAGATAATTTTTAGAGTGTTACAAAAACTTTAAAAGACAAAACTTTAAAGAACAAAATCCCTACCAAGTGTTGAAGAGGAAAGCTTGTTTCTTGAAGTGAAAAGAGAAGAAATCTTGCTTCCAAGTGGTCCTTGGATTTTCGGCCAAAGAGGAGAAAAAGGATGGAAAGTTTTTGTGTGAGCTTGACGTGTAAAGATGAAAGCTTATGTGTTTGAATGGTGATCTAGGGAGGTTGTGTGGTGGTTTGAGGTAGTGAGGGGTGGCTCTTTGGTGGAGATGAAAAAGATGAAGAAGAAGAGAACTTTTGAAGAAAATGAGAACTTGAGACAACTCTTGAAAACTCAAACTTGGCAAATGAACTAAAAGTGGTTCAAGTTCATCCAAGTATGCTATTTATAGAGAAATGAAACATGAGAGGTGAAAATGGGAGAGAAAAGTGGTGCCATTTTAGGGGAGGAAAGGATAGAGAAAATATCTCTTGGTTATGTCATTTCAAGGTAAGGTGTAAGGCATGAGTTTAGGCATGGTGTAGCATGCTTCTTTGAGTGTGAGTGAACAAACATGTGATGGATAATGGAGGGTGAGGTGGCGCCATTTCCACCTTATAATGGGGAAGGAAGATATTTCATTTAATTGTGGTTTAGAGATGTGTTTAGGTGTAGCTTTAATTAGGCTTAGGATTAGGTGCTTGTAAGTAAGTGTGTAAGTGAAAGGATAGGTAAGCAAGGCTATTCTAAGGCATGATTAGTGAGCATTCTAGCTCATTAGTGGGGTCAAAATCCTACTATAGCTAGGCTTCTTGAAGTATGGAGAGTGAATAGTGAAAACACTATTCAAGATTCTATGTCCTAGAAACTTAAGTTTTTAAAAGAAAAAGGGGTTTTCAGTTTAATCTAAGCAATCTTAGGTTCTAATTAATTTTAATGACTTATTTTGACTCTAGATTAATTATGGAAATTAATTAATCTTCGATTAGAGCATAATATTACTTAGGTTTGCTTAATTACATCATTAAACTCAAATGGCACTATGCTAGGGGCAAAATCATAATTTTGCATAAAAACTGCTCGGGATCACCGGGACTTAAACAGATACTTTTAAATACATGAAAATGTCATTTTAAACCTTTGAGGAAAGTTCTGGGCTCGAACGGCACCTTTATTCGCGTAAAACCGCTATAGGGGTATTTTGGTCATTTTGACTTGAAACCGCAGAAAACATGATTTTCATTTCCGTAACCATTCAAGGATCACCTAATCCCCTTCAAGCATTGAGTTGACCCTTGAGAGAAGCTGGCAGGTACTATCTCGAATTAGAGTAGAAAATGACCTCAGAGGCATTTTGGTCATTTTTCCTCAGATAAAAAATCGGGGCGTTACATATCTTATATTGAATATTATGTTTATAAGGTTGAAAACATCTTGATAGATGACCTATAACTAACAATAAAGAGCCTATTTCATAAAAATTTTGCATACTGTGAAAGTTAAAATTTTGAATAAAGAAAGAGAATAAATGAATAATTTTACTATATCATTAGCAATTTATAAAGTTGACAATAAGTATCCATAAGAAAGGGGACATGTCTCATAAAATCGTCACCATTTAAATTTTGTCTCTCATCCCCATCCCTATCCCTTTTATGGGTCCCCATTTAAAGTGGAGATTTTGAATCACTTATCTTTATTGATGGTTTATTAACAAATTTTAAAAAGAGAAAAAGTTTAAAAATATTTTACAATTTGAAATATAAGTATCCATAATAATAAATACTATTAACGCAATATAATCCAAATTAAAATTAAAATTAAAAATATTTACAAAATGCAAATATAATAAAAATAATTAAAAAATAAAGATATATTATCTTATTCCTATCCCTATCCCGTTTAACGGATAGGGACTTAGTCCCCATAGATGATCCTTATAAAGGTAAAATATGTGTCAATTTCTTTCCTCGTTGGGTAATTCCTGTGTGTAATCATTTTCAATTTTTTTTATCATCCCTACCCGTTTATATACTTTTAGTAAATTAAAATATTCAATTTAAAAATATAAAATATATTTTATAATTAATAAAAATAATACATAAATTTAATTTATATGATTTCAATTACACGTCATTTCCTTGTACATCTTTTTAAAAAAATTAAAATATCAATTTTAAAATATATGTTATAATTAATGTGTAATAATTAGTAAAAAATTATTTATAATTATAATTTATATAATCTCAATTATTAGAGTAGTAATCAATTACAATTTTTTCAAAAAAAAATAATATAATTATTTACTTCTTAAAAATTAATAAATATTTAATATCATTATCAAAGAAGTGTAAATTATAGAATTGATTTTCTTAAATATTTTAGTTTTAAAAAATTAAAGGTTTTTTTTTCAAAAAAATTAGTATTAAAAATTATGGAAATAATAGATTGGAATGTTTAAATTGTAAAAAATTAAATAGAATACAGTGATACATGTAGATACATAATTTTTTTTATTATGATTTTCAAAAGTTCTACATTTGAAATTAGAAAATATTCCCTAATCCCATCTTCATTTAGAATTTTGCTTTCATTCTCAAGTACATCCCGGTTATGGGTCCCCATTTTTCATTTCACATAAAAATTTGAATCTCTATTGATATTTATGGTTTTATTAAAAAAATTTAAAAATAAATTTTTTTAAAATACTTTGAACATAAATATCTATAATAATAAATACTACTAATGTAACACAATTATAATAGGTTTGTTATCATTAATACTATAATTATATATATATATATAATTTTTATGGTATAATATATTGAATTATAATTTTGTTTATGCTATTTTTTATTTTTATATTGATTTTGTTAATGGTAGAGAGATATGAAGATATGATTGAAAAAATAATTGATAATTAAAAGGTAAATTAAATTTAAAAACTTACTTTAAGTATTAAAATTATGAAAATAGTGAGGTATAATTTTTTTATAACTAACACATGAAAGATTTTTTATTAAATGAGTCTTAAATATTAGTATTATAATGTGTCTTAAATGTTTCATTAAGAATAAATTTGGTATAAATTGAATTTTGAATTATTATCATATCAAAATCAATCAATTAGCAATTCATTAATAATTTGACCTATTCATTTTCTTTTAAAAAAATTGATTTTAAAGCTTATTTATTTTGAAAATATTTTTTTTATAATTTTTTATATTACCTTTATAATGTGAGGCTATTAATGGTTCTTACTTTAATTATAGATCATAATTATATTAACATGGGTTCTCTCTTAGTGCAAATTATAATATTTAATAATTATAATATTTGATTCTTTAATGATTGTAATATCTAATTTTATTTTGTATCAAAAATAATTAATAAGTAAATTATAAATTAAGTTTGAAAAAATTTTTAGACATAAAGATTGAGAAAAGTGAGGCCTAAATCATTGTATGAATGACATGTGAAGCCTTAATCACTATATGAATGACATGTGTAATAGTTTTCATAAAATAAGTTTGAAATATTAGTATAGTAGATTTATACAATCTATAAATTTTATATTGAATTTTAATTATTAATAACTTCTAATTATAAATAAGATTATGATAAATCTCTATCATTTTTTTCTTTTTAAAATATTCTCCAATTTTTTTAATTTTTTCAGCACTAAATTTTATTTTTCAAAATTCATTCAAATCTTTTAAAATATAAAATTATCAAAATTATTTACAAGAGCTCAAAGATTATTGAAGGTATAATTGTATGGTCATCCTAGGTGATCCTAGGATTTTCATTTTCACCTGTGTACATATATAATTTTTTTTTATTGAATTAGCATATTCTTGGTCTTCAAATCATTAAATTAGTCTATATATATAATCAAATAATGTCATCACTAATGACATGAAAAAATATTCTGTCTTTAAATAATTAAATTCATCATAATCTTATTGTTAATAAAAAAGGTAAATGATATAATCTAGCGTATATATTTTGCATCTTTCTTATAATTTATATACTTAATTTCATAAATATAATATAATAGTATTCAAAAGAAAATTGCCACCTGTATCAAATATAAAAATTTTACATGTGAAATTAATACTAAAATTGTGAAATTAATTTATCAAGATAATTTATGATTTTAGCATCGCAATAATTAAAGATATCTAATTAATGTAATGCAATCCTATTATTAAGTAGGATGATTATCAATGATATGCTAATAATATCTAATAATTGCAATTTTATTTTTTTCAAAAAAATTAATAAATAACTTCTTAAAAGATGTGGGTCTTAAAATATTCTCATTGCGACACGTGTAAAATTTTCCCTTAAACGACTTTGAAATATTAGTATTATAGATATCTATATCTATATATATATATATGTATATATTAATGAAATCATTTTTATTAAGGTTTAACTTTTCAGTTTAAATTTTGTTGTCAAAATTTTTCAGTCTTATAATAATTTTTTTTCTAGTATCTTATATGAAGAAAATATATATGTTATGGCCAAAATGTTAATCCATCCCAATAATACAATCAGCCTAATAATCTACACAATTTACTCAAAACTATATAGTTCTCAAAACCAGATTATTGATTAACTCGGTCAAGATACTTGGTCATTAGGTCACAAGTTTGGTTCACTCGTTCAACTAATAAGTCACTTGTCGAACCAGTAGAATTGGATATAAGAAAATAAATATAAAAAATATAAATAAATATAATAAGATAACTTATCTAATCAACAATTTAACACTTAAAAAATTTATGGGCTTGAAAAGCATGAGTATTTGGTTTATTAGCTAAATAGCAAGACCATTTCGTTGAGTTTTTTTTTGCACAAATTACAAGGAAATCTTTGTTCATGCATTGAAAATATATAAATGTAGGTGGAAATGTACATGAGAATGGGAGGTCGAATCGTGCTTTGTTTCTTTTTGCATATCTGAAATATTTAAAACAAATACTATCAAATATGAAACTTGTAGTGCAACGAAAACTCAGTTAGTAATTTCAGAAAGTAGATTTCTAAAGTATAAGATGAATAATATAAAAGTGTAAAACATTATGTCTACATAAGTTCAACTAGTAAATCATAACAGAATGATTATAGACCTTAAATAAGCAAGTACTGAATTGTAAAGAGGAAAAGAAAAAAAAATAAAAGTGATCAAGGAGAAGGAGATAAGACACAAGATTTTACACTGGTTCGGCCAAAACTATAATGTCCTAATTTTTCTCCAAGTGTACAAATGACCAAAATGCCTCGGAGGTCATTTTTACCAGAAAAATGAGGATGGCCGGCCCCAGCTATCCTTAAAGGGCTGTTGAAATGTTAGAAGAGGATTATATGTGTACAAATGTTAATGGAGCAGAAAAACCTCATTTTTGGGGTTTCTGCACAAAAATGATCAAAATACCCTTGCAATGTTTAAGCACTGTTTTGCTTTCTGTTTTGACCCGAACTTTGCTCGGAAGTCTAAAACTATGTTTTCAAGGCACATTTAAGGTTTGTTCGAGCCCCGAAGGACTCGGGAAGTTTTTGAGAAAAATTACGATTTTGTCCCTGCATAGTGCATTTTGAGCCTAATGATATGATTAGCGAAACCTAAGCAATATTAGGCTCTGATTAAATATTAGTAAATTCTAATTACTAATTTAGAGTCAAAATAATTATTTAAGGTTAATTAGAACCTACGATTGCTTAGGTAAACTTAAATTCTCATCTTATGTCAAGATTCCATGTCATGGAATCTTGAATAGTATTTTCTTTCTCCAATTCCTTAAAATAAGGAATTGTGTTTACAATTGTTTACACTACAGAATGAGTTTTAATCTCTCTAATGAAGCTAGAACACTCTCTGATCATGTCTTGACATCTTTAAGTACCCATTACCTCACCTAAACATTTACTTACAAACTTCTAATCATAAGCCTAATCAAGAATACACCTAAACACATCTCTAAACCATAATTAAATGAAAGATTTTCCTCTTCCATTACAAGAAGAAACCGGCGCATTCTCCCCCATTTTTTATCACATGGTGATTTATTTTTACACACAAATAGCCATACTTTGAGCCATACCTCACCATGCTTTGAACCATACTCCACCATGCCTTTGAATGACCAAATTAGTGAGATATTTTCCCCCCAAGGCTGCACATATGGCCGCGGCCTTCCCCCTTTGCCATTCATTCATCCTTGATTTTGTTTTTCTATAAATACCATGCTTGGATGAACTTGGTCACATTTTTTTATCATTTGCTAAGTGTAAATTTCAAAGAGCATTCTTTAGTTTCTCTCATTTTCTCTCAAGTTCAAGAGTTCTTTTTTCTCACATCTCCTTCAAGCTCACAAAGAACCACCATACTTCAACCTCATATCACCACCTCCCAACCACACATTATCTCCTAAACACAAAGCTAAAAGAAAACACTTCACTTTCCTTTTCTTCCTCACCTTGGCTGAAACCACAAGCTCACTTTGGAAGAAAGTTTTCTTCTCATCTTCACTTCAAAGGCCAAGCTTTTCTCTTCACCACTTGGTAGGGAGTTGTTTTATAGATTGCTATTCTTTGCTTTTGTTTTACTCTTGGTTTGAAATATTACAATGTTGATTCCTCCTTCCTTTTTCTCTTTTTTTGGTTCTTTATTTTCCTTTTCTTTCCTCTTTGTTTTTGGCCTTAATTGCCTACATAATGAGGAAACCATGGCTTGATGATGAGGATCTTGGGTGTTGGTTGTGAAACCATCATTTATTTGACCGCTAAAGCTTGAAGGTTTCACTTTTAAGTGGTTTTAGCAAGTAAAGAAAGTGTGTTGTTTTCAAAAGAGTCAAATAGTAATCTTGAGCCTAGGACTCAAAGAGATAATAAATGGGTTGCATTCCTATTTACATTCCAAGTTCTTGCAATGCATATTTATGTTAAGCTTTGCATTCATGTTTATGTTTCTTTGCTATTACCTAATAATTAAATTGAAGCCTACCTATTTCAACCTTAAAGTTGATTGTTGATTTAGAGAAAATACTTTAAGGGGCCTAGAGCACTAAAAGAAAAAATTGAACTTGCATTTGAATATTTACGATTCAAGTCTTTGCATTCCATGTTTACCTTTGAGCCTTACATATCATATTTATTTTTCCATGGCCATTATCTTATAATACTAAGATTAAAATGCAGCTTGCATTAGCATATTTATGATTATGTTATCACCTAAATATCTAAGGCTTAAGATTTACCCATTTAACATTACATAGTGATCTCAAATCCATGGGCATGTACCTTTACAAAGATGTTTTGATTTCAAAAGAAATAATGGAAAAAGGTTTAAAATAGTTTGAGAAGGAAGGAATAACTTAGAATATGTTTTAAAACTTGGATTTCTGTATTTTGAAGGTGCCGGTAATCGATTACAAGGCCCATGTAATCGATTACCATAGAGTTTTGCCATACTCAGATATGAACCTTTGGCCTGACTAACCGATTACAACATCATGTAATTGATTACACATTCTGGACTCAAGTAATTAGTTACCATTCCATGTAATCGATTACTCCGATATTCTTAGGGTCCAAGAGAGTATTTTCAACAGTGGTAATCAATTACAAGGCTCATGTAATTGATTACCAGAGCCTTCAACTTTTCTGTTTTGAAACTCGAAGTTGTGTAATTGATTACAAGGCTCATGTAATCAATTACTAGAACCCAAAGTACGCAAATAAACGTTTTCCCTACATGAATGATATGAATCCATGGTTTTGTTTAACATGAATCTATGATATTTCATGACATGAATTAAGAAAACTCGAAATATGTGATATTGATGCTAGGTGAAATATTGATCTCTAGAGATAGGATTCATCATTTGGATGTTATGGTTTCATTTAGAACGTTAGAGATGCATATGCTAGAAATATATGAAGAATTGTGACATTGATGAGTTATGTATTGCATCTTGTTATAACATGCTAAGACTTAAGGTGACTTAAAACATGAGAAAATGATCCTTTGGACTCATCAAACTATAGGTGATGAAAAGGTGATTCTTGCCCCCTAACCCGTACTTATTAAGTCGGGACTTTAACTTATCAAAAGGGATAAGTATATGCTAGTAACGACTAGTAAGGTATGAGCTCATAACCTAGAAGTACTCTCAAAAGGGAAGAGTAATAGGGTGGCCCCAAGAGTGAAAAGAACTAACTTAAGTCACCTAAAGAACTAAGGAATGTCATCTATGAACCATGCTCAATGCACATCATGTTTGCCATGAAGTTTGATGTATACTATAAACTTAAATGTTGCATAAGGTATTGCTCATAATGAAGTATGATGCATTCATTATAAAACTTATGATAAAATGAATGGACCTCGGTAATTGATGTTTTAGATCTTAATAAATGAACCTTTTGCATGCTCACTGTTTCACAATAAACCCGAGGTTCCTGGGGACGTTGATGATGTCACTAGGATGATACCCTATTGAGATTCTTTAGTAAGATTCTCATTCACTCTCTCTTTCTTTCCGTCATGTCTTCAGATTTTG
Organism: Dalbergia cochinchinensis; assembly: GCA_031216125.1. NCBI lineage: Eukaryota > Viridiplantae > Streptophyta > Magnoliopsida > Fabales > Fabaceae > Dalbergia > Dalbergia cochinchinensis. The sequence continues at coordinate 32,789,785 of CM062373.1, forward strand.
ATGACGACGTTCGTCCTCTTCACTGACACCCCCACTTGGGAAATCCACTTCGACCTCGACTATCAGTCTTACCATTTTAAGGGACGCTGCTCTATCAGAGTCTTTATATTCGTGGGATGACTATTTGCACACCCTGTACATAGCTGCCGCTTCTCTCTGACTTCCCCGTACGGTGATGACATGGTTTTTGAGCGTGCACGTACGCACAACGAGAGGATTTTTTGCATGTACACCACTGCGTCTGTCTTTCACGATTTTTTGGATTATGTCCCCTGCTCGAGGTTTTTGGAGACCAACCCATCAGAGGACTCGCCTACCCATGTATTCCGAGAGTTCTGCCCCTACTCCCCCACGGATGAGGAAGGGTAGTGAGGAGAAGGTCACCCAGCCGAGGTTGGCATGGAGGCAAGCAATGTGCCCCGGCATGGAGCCCACGTTTAGCTACTTCACGAGCCTACTCCTAACGGGCTTCGCCCATGGATCGGTTACGTTCCACCCTTTCAAGGCCAACGACAGTAGATCTCTTGGAGGGTCATTAGTGCACATACCACCACTAGATTATGATAACCTTCTTTTTCTTTAGAGGTTATCTACCTTAGGTGTACTAGGTAGGCATGTTTCCTTTGTATTTTTCCTTTCCGATGTATTTGTATTTTCATGTTGTACTAAACTTAACCCACTTTTCACTCGGCTAGGATATTATGTATTTGACTATGGAGTGCTAATGGATGTTCTTTTTATGGAGCTTATCTGATGTTTCTGTTTTATGTTTGTTTTTTTCATGTTACGCTTTATGATTATCGATCATTTATGTTGTGCGTGGCTCACGTTTTGCTTATGTTTTCAAAAAAAAAAAAATTGGCTCGTATTTTCATTAAGTAGTTTAAAAAAAATTGAAAACAAATAGTAATATCTAATAATCAACTGGAATACGTCCTAGGCATGTTGAGTTAATTATTAGGAGGTTACATTTTGGTATCAGAACAGTTCAGTTCTCACAAGGCCTAAGGATTGGACTGGCTATGCTTCTTAAGCATAATACGTTAGAAATGTCATGAGTAGATGTTTTATCATTAAGATAAGCTTGAGGATTAGAAAACGCATGACTACTGTATGTTGCACATGCCATGGTAACCTACTCACTTTACATGGAGTATTGAGCTTGATCATTTCAGTGTTGTTGTTTCGTGTGTATAGGAACCAATGGCACGTCGACAACAGACTAGCAACTTGACCCCTGGTGTTCAGAACAACGAGACTACCGAAGCACTTCGCGATGTGGCAAGAATTATGAGGATGATGATGGAAAGGTGGATCAAGATCGCCAAGCTGGTGCGAATCATGGTCCTAATGGCAACAAGGTCCCCGAACACGCTCATTTTGGGGAATTCCGCAAGGCAAACCCGCTGATCTTTAAAGGGACCATAAACCTAAACCTTGCTGACGAGTGGATTAGGAGCATGGAGAAGATCCTTACCGTGGTTCCATGCACGGAAGAGCAGAAAGTAACTTTCGCAACTTATATGCTCGAGGGAGATGCTGGTTTTTAGTGGACCAAAGCCCAAAGACTCTTGGAAGCAACGGGCGTTGCCATCAACTGGGAGTTGTTCAAGGCCCATTTCTACGGGAAATATTTGCCCGAGTCTGTCCGAAATGCCAAAGACATTGAGTTCATGCAACTCATTCAAGGAGGCATGACTGTCGCTCAATACACCGCCAAGTTTGAAGAGCTCTTCAAATTCTCAAGGAAGTACCAAGGCAGTATTGGAAGTGCATCAAGTATGAGTCCAGGCTGAAGGCCAAACTCAATGTCGTAGTCGTACATTCGGAGATTAGGGACTTCCCTACCCTAGTCAACAAATGCCGCATCATTGAGGATGGGCAAAGGAAGTTGAACGCCACGAAATCCTACAACGTCACGAAGAAGCTGGCACCCCAAGGCTAGAAGTTCAAAAAGCAGTATCGACCCCCTTTCCAATCTCAACAGAAGCTGCAATCCGGACCTTCACCTAAGCTGCAAGGACCCCGGGAGAATTTCAATCAAGGTGGGCCAAATAACAACAACAAAGGAAAGGCACCTCAAGGGGCCCCAGATCTACCTTTGAGATCCTCACCATCTACCGAATGTCCCAAGTGTGGCAAAAACCATGGGAGCTTACCATGCTGAACCAGAATGAATGTCTGTTGCTGGTGTGGAAAGCCTGGGCACATCTCTCGAGATTGCACGGAGAGGAACCAGTCAACCCCCAATCCCAAACCACAACACCAAGGAAGGGTCTTTACCCTCAATACCAAGGAAATGACGAAGTCACGGAATCTCATGGAAGGTAAGTGTGAAATGTATGGTAGAAACTTAATTGTATTGTTTGATTCTAGCACCTCCCATTCTTTTATATCCTATTCTTGTGTTGAGACCCTTAAATTGCATATGTCAGAACTTCCTTTTGGCCTCACTGTTTCTATCCCTGCTGGAAAACCTGTTAGGACCTATAAATGTTGTTTAGACTGTAGTTTTATTGTTGAAAATAGATCCTTTGTTCTAGATTTCATTTGCTTACCTATGAAAGGCCTAGATGTAATTCTTGGCATGGATTGGCTCGAGGCAAATCGTGTTTTGTTGAACTATTATGAGAAAACCATCACCTTTCTTCCTATTCCCTGTGAACCTAGGAAACTGTAAGTTTGTACATAAATGCTATAGAAATAAACTGTGGCCAGGGTGAAAATAAAGGTTATTTCTTTTGGTTGCTAGTGATGTAGACTTTGAGCAAAGTATTGATGAGATACCTATAGTGAGAAATTATCTCGAAGTGTTTCCAAATGAGACACCTGAGTTTTCCCAAGAGAGAAATAGAATTTTCTATAGAGCTGCTCCCGGGAACAGGACCCATATCCATAGCCCCATATAGAATGCCCACTCTGGAATTGGCCGAGTTAAAAGCTTAGTTGGAAGATCTCTTGGAGAAAAAGTTTGTTAGGCCTAGCGCATCACCGTAGGGAGCCCCTGTAATATCCTCCCAAGTACAACATCATTCTTAAGTCATGACATCAGACTTGAGAGTTGTTACTTACAAATTATCGGACCTTTCTTAAATAACTATAGCAAATGCGATAAGATCGTGTAATAACTAGCGTAATTTGGTTAAAACATAGAACAAAGAAACACAACATTTATTTACTATAAAGTCAATTACATAAAGAAGCTCTACTATGAGCTTTAACACATATGCAATCTGTATTATATTTATTTACACGATTACTTGCAGCTATATACCACGTAAGAAAAACATCAACTCCTAAACTACTGCAATCCTGAGTTTCTTTCACGCAGCAGCCGCATCATTCTCTAGATCAACCTGGAGACGACACGGGAACACAAACACATAGGGGTGAGAATTATACAATTCTTAGTAGGGCAACTCCCCAAAAACTCACTCATAATGTCATCGTCATCGCCCCAGCCACTTCGGTTTATTAAGAAAAGGTGATCAAGCATTACACAATAATGATTCATTTTTAAAGTTCCAAATCATATTTCCGAAATGGGTTACTTTTAAATGATCAATCACTTAGTACACATATATCATACAGCTCAAATATATAGTTAATAATCATAATCAAGCAATTAAATATGATGTGAGCATGCATATGCTGACTGTATTGAACCTATCTCAAAATGAGCTGGTTTCACTTGTGGCCATAGAACTCAACTCGGTGCATTTTTCTCTTTTCATTGATATAGGAAAGACTTAGTGTATACCCAACGGGTATCTGCCATGGACAACTCTACAATAGATAGTTTATACCAAATGGTGTTTATAGTGGATTACACCACATAAGGGAAATAGACTGCTTATCAGGACTGAGCTCATTCCTATACATGATCATTGGATTTACTTTCTCCAATTCTCACATAGATATATTCCTAGCCGATACGTCTACCGACTCACATCATTTCTAGGGAAGTTCATCTTTTTGCCTTCCCCTTTATCTCTTAGGGAGTTCCTCTTTTTGCCTTCCCTTTTATCTCTAGGGAAGTTCCTCTTTTTGCCTTCCCCTTATTCCATATAAGTCTTGTTTCTGTTTTTGCCATATGTCAAAACATGCATGAGTGAAATTTATATATTCTCTTTTCTCATATAATTTCATCATGTACTTTCTTTTCTCAAATGCATGCATAAGCCACATGTGGGCTTTCAATCACAAGTAATTCTCATTTTTGCCTCATAAATCAATCTTTAAATTATCTAGCATGGATTCATACTCATCATACTTGGACCCAATGTCATTATTTCATTAATTCCAAGCATCAATTCATTTTCAGCACAATGACAGATTTCACATATCCGTAACACAAATTATTTTGCATTTCAAACCATCAAATTCAAGGCTATAAAAATTATTCAAGACACTTCAATGTGTCCCCAAGGTCCCCTAACAATTTCGGAGTTAAAAGAGTTCTCTAGGTATGATAACAAAATTCAACAAACTTAGCGGTCAGAGACCACTCATACGTAGCTCAGAACCAAAAATGCATAATTTTTAACCATCGGAAATGGACCCAAAAATTTCAAATAGAAATCATGGTGAAACCTCAAGGTATCTCTAATATCTGGTAAAAATTTCAAGTTATAATTCAATCATTTGATATGATAATAAAATTAGCAAAATTTACAGCTTCTATTCCAACATTTCAGGCAGCACATGGCTCACTTTCGTTTCTGATTTTTCAAACATAGTAAAATACCCAGAATAGCTCCAAATTTTTTATAGAGACACTTTGACATGTTATCTACACCCCATAAAATTTTCAGCTAAATCTAAGATGTCTAAGTAGTTCAGAAAATTCGAATAAATTCCCTGCTTGATTCAAACCGGGATTTTCCAGCAACAAGGTTCAAAGTATATGATTTTTCTCAAGCAGTAAAATTCCTTAAAATGACCCAAGAAAAATCATGGAGTTGCCTTAGGATATTAACTTCAACATATAATTTTTCTAGCTCATGAAAACACCCACAACCCCAGCAGAAATTTTGTGATCATGCCCTGCCTATAAGAAAACCGAATTTCCAGCAAACATGATTAACACTTCTCTAGCAAAATTGAGTTTTTCCACAACACCAATACACTCCACCAATACAAATACACCTACACTTATGTATAATCATTCATTAGAACTAAGAATATCAATTTTCAAACCCTCATAATCAGCAAGAAAACAAGATTTTATCAAGCAAGAAAACACCACCCTACCTTGCAAACATTAGAGCTTTGCACTCCAAAGGTGTTCCAATGGATTTCTCTTCACTTTAAGGACACCCAATCAAGCTCCAAACCTTCCTTAGGCAGTGAGTAAGTGAGGTATCAAGGTGAGGATTGATGGAGTGTAACGCCCCGATTTTTCTGTCTGAGTGGAAAATGACCAAAATGCCCCTGAGGTCATTTTGGCCGGAGTCGAGGATGGCCGACCCAGTGATCCTCGAAGGGCCAACTCAATGTTTGAAGGGGATTGAATGACCCGTGTCTGGTTACGGACGCAAGAGTCTCATTTTCATAGCAGTTTCGGGTCAAAATGACCAAAATACCCCTATAGTGTTTTACACGGGTAAAGGTGCCGTTTGAGCCCGAAACTTTCCCCAGAGGTTTAAAACCATGTTTTTACATGTTTCAAAGCATCTGTTTGAGTCCCGAAGGTCCCGGGTAGTTTTAGTACAAAATTACGATTTTGCCCCTATAATAGTGTTTTTGAGCTTAACGATGTGATTAAGCAAACCTAAGCAATATTACGCTCTAATCGAAGATTAATTAATTTCCATAATTAATCTAGAGTCAAAATAAATTATTAAAATTAATTAGAACCTAAGATTGTTTAGATTAGATTTAAATCTCTTTTCTAAAACTCAAGATTTCACTCTTGGAATCTTGAATAGTATTTTCTCTCTCCAATTTCTTAAATCAAGGAATTGTGTTTAGAATTGTTTATACACTAAAATGAATTTATAACTCACTAATGATGCAAGAACACTCCTTAATTATGTCTTGACAACCTTGATTACCCATTTTCCCACCTAAACACTTTTTTACAAATTCCTAATCTTAATCCTAATCAAAGATACACCTAAACACAACTCTAAACCACAATTAAAATGCAAGAGAACCCTCCCCATGGCTGATGCACTTCAGCCCCCCCTCTCTCAATTACCACACATGTTGAATTGTTTCTCACTCAAAGAACCATGCTTGAAGCCATACCTTAAACCATACCTCACCATACTTTGAACCATACCTCACCATGCCTCAAGACCACATTATCTCACCTCATGGAACTCATAGGGGCTGCCCTCATGCTGTAAATGGCCGAAGCTCCTCCTCCTCTATGCACCTTTCATTTGTTTCATTTCTCTATAAATAGCTTGCTTGGGTGAACTTGTATCATTTTGGGTTCATTTGCTAAGTGTAAGTTTCCAAAGAGCACTTTAAAGTTTCCTTTTTCTCTCAAGTTCAAGTCTTCAAGTTCTTCAAGTTCTTCATCCTCTTCTTTCATTCCAACCTCCTAATCACTAGGTAGGGATTTTTCTTTCAAGAGTTCTTTCATTTAAAGTTCTTAATTTCTTTATGTGTTCATAGTTTCTCTTGAATCTTTTTTGAACTTCTTTTCTTCTTCTTCTCCTCTTTGTTTTTGGCCATGAGGCTTGAAGATCAAAGGAATGAGAGCTTGATGATAAGGTTTCATGATGATGTTCATCACTTGAACAATCTCTAAAGCTTGATCTTTGTTCTTAAGATAAAGATGTTTTTAGTTTTTCTTCTTGAATCCTTGAAAACCTTTCACTTTGATGATGTTTTAAAATGGTTAACATGATCTCAATGATGAGAACTCATGATGTTGGTGTTAATGCATTATCAAGATCATGGTCTCTAGAGTTCCAAATGTTCCTTTCCTTCTCCAACAATTTCGGTTCCTTTTCCTTTTCTTTCTCTAAGGTGTCGGCCATATTGGCCAAGGAAGTTCACAATGGCTTAATGATGAGAGCTTCTAGATGATGACTATGTGTTCATCACAGAGAGGCCTCTAGAGCTTGAGTTTTAATGAAAATGTTAGTTATGTTTACATTTCAAGAAAAGAAACTTTGTGTTTTAAAGAACCCTTGAGGTTCACTCTTGTTTTTACTCTTCCTTGACATGATAAGTTTGGGTTGAGGTTTAAGTTCCTTCAAAAGTCTTGTATGAGCTCTAATAAGAAATAAATGGACTAGCATTCATATTTATATTCAAGCTTATGCATTACATATTTATTTTGAGCTTTACATTCATATTTAATTTGCAAGCCATCACTTAAAGTTAAAGGCTAAAGAATGGAGAGCATCTCATATTTATATTCTTGCCTAGCATATTTACCTTTCATCACTAAAGAACGTAAAGATTTAAAATGAGGACTTGCACTATCACCTAACTAAATCTCAAAGTCTTTCTATTTTGGCCTTAAAGTTGATTGTTGCTGGGCCTAGAGCACTAAAATAAGGAAATGAACTTGCATATTTATATTCCAAGTCTTGCATATTTATTTCAAGCCTTGCATATTCATATTTCAAGCCTTGCATGTTTACTTTAAGCTTTCACTTTATTTTGTAATGAGGAATAAAAATGAAGTGTATAGCATGTTTAAATTATGTCATCACTTAAAAGACCATAGAGCTCAAAGACTTGCCCATTTTATCTCAAGTTAAAGTTTAATGAGGGAGCATTCTTTGAATGCATGATTTCGGCCTTGTAGAAATGATGAACTTGGAATGAGTTTCATCTAGCTTACAGGACCAATAAGTCAAGTTTTAAGGAGGGATTAAGTGGTCACTGACCTAAGGATGTTTTTAGTCTCTTTCACAAAATAAAATGGTTTGCAAAAGAGTTTTAGAAGTCTTGAAAATGATTCCAAGAGAAACTAGCAACTTATGTGTTTTAAAAATATCAAGTTATGTATCCTTTTAGGACTTAATGTTTTGGTCCTTCCATGATGAGCTTGTTGCTGCATGATGATGTTATGATGTGTTAGATTGTGTAAAAATTACGTGTGATGAGGTAGGAACATTTCTATGCAAGATAGGAGTGAAACTGGTTTTCTAGGAAAACCGTAAAGTCAAAATTTAGCATAGTTTAATCCCATTTACTTGTGGACACTGCCCAAACTGTTTCAATGGGGATATAATCAGATTAGGAATGTTTAATCATGAAAAATTTGGTTACATTTGAAGTAGAAATGAATTTTTGCACCCATGGAGAAACTAGTAACTAGAAAACCGTAAAACCGCAATTCTAGAACTCTTAGAACATTTAATTCTTAGAATACATCGTTGTAACATCCTATTTGCTTTATGGATTGACGACTGTCCCTACAAACCAACACGGGTCTTTTCAGCGTGCTTTGTCCTCACTCGCTTGCGCTTAGGAAAACTTCCCAGGAGGTCACCCATCCCAAAATTGCTCCAAGTCAAGCACGCTTAACTGTGAAGTTCTTTTAGTTTGGACTACCGAAAAGAAGATGCATCTTGTTGGTATAGGTAGTACAAATCAATTCATATAAGCCCTCCTTAACTGTATAGTCCCATACCTATACAGTCTTAGGATCCCTCTCATTCGGGTGTGTAATCGGTTCATTCATGTACCCCTCCGCTTTCGAAGTGCCAGAGCCGCTCCTTGTCAGTGCCTCTTTGCACGGCGATCACTCCCGACCGCAATCCCGGGCGTTACATGCCCACCGACTTCCGCTGGTTCGTCCCGAACCACACCGTCTTGGGAGAGGTGCGAGCTCGATACCATTTGTAACATCCTATTTGCTTTATGGATTGTGATCGTCCCTACAAACCAACACGGGTCTTTTCAGTGTGCTTTGTCCTCACTCATGCGCTTAGGAAAACTTCCCAGGAGGTCACCCATCCCAAAATTGCTCCAAGTCAAGCACGCTTAACTGTGAAGTTCTTTTAGTTTGGACTACCGAAAAGAAGATGCATCTTGTTGGTATAGGTAGTACAAATCAATTCATATAAGCCCTCCTTAACTGTATAGTCCCATACCTATACAGTCTTAGGATCCCTCTCATTCGGGTGTGTAATCGGTTCATTCATGTACCCCTCCGCTTTCGAAGTCTGCCAGGAGCCGCTCCTTGTCCGTGCCTCTTTGCACCGGCGATCACTCCCCGACTTCGCAATCCCCGGGCGTTACATGCAGCAACCTTATAATGTAGAGAACATGGTTTATAATTAGTTCTTTGATATAGGAATGACTCATAATTGGTTTAGGTTTAACTTATAGCGCCTTAGGCGAAGACAGAACCAAGAAAGGGTCTAAAACGCAAGTTCTAGAACCCCGTAGTTCATAAGTTTATAACGCTGCCCCTAAGGAATGATGTTGTTCAGATTTAATAGAGAGAATAAATAAATAATAATATTTGTTAGAAGAGAACCCTTAGGTGCATAAAAGTTTTATAGAAGATGATAGGTTAACTACATCACAAGTTTAAGGCCCGTAAGGGTTAGAGCATAAAATACTGTAGGACTAAGAGCATAACGAATCTTTAATGTTGCTTGTGAAAGTATGAGGAGGATGATTATGTGAATGCATGAAATTATGATGAAGGATGCATGTTTGATTGACTCATGTGGCATAAAGAAGAATTTGGAAGAAATTCGGCATGCTACTGATTATGCGCGAATTTACGACAAATTCGGGACTCGAAAGTTTTGAAAACCTATGAAATTTTTATGAGGTACTAAGATGGGTTCTCGGATGACACCGGTTCGGCCGAGCACCTCCAGAGAACTCATGTGACATCGGTGCTAAGATTAATTCTTGGGTGACACCGGTTCGGCCGAGCACCCTCAAGAAATGCCCCCTAGCCCGTACTGGATAAGTCGGGATTATATTTATGATTATGTTACGCTTATCGGGATTGATAAGTAAGAACTAGTGACGACTAGTTAAGGTATGAGCTCATAACCAAGAGATGTGACACATTCTGGGTGACACTGGTTCGGCCGAGCACCCCCAGAGCGCTTGTCTTTTAGGGTGGCCTATGAGGAAGTTATGATGATTATGTCACAAAGAGAACTTAATTGCCACTTTATGCCACTATTATGATGTTCTTAAAGATATGTTGATTATTCTTGTATTAAGTAGAGCCATGCATACATCCTTTAATATGTTTGCATCCATGTCATTAAGAATCATGCTAAAATGAACGGACCTTGGCTAAATTATGTTTTAGAAACTAAAAATGGACTTAATGCATGCTCACTTATTTTGTTTATTAAACCCAAGGTTCCTGAGGACGTAGATGATGACACCTAGGTAGTAGGAGGCCTTACTGAGATTCTTTAGCAAGATTCTCACTCCCTTTATCTCTTTCTTTCCATCACGCTTCAGATGGCGACGTTCGTTGTAATGCCCCAATTTTTACTGTAATTTTTACTGTCATTAGAAATTACTCAATTACCGAATTACCGTAGGTAATTATTACATAAGATTTGAGGCCGAACAATCCTCAATAAAGGAATATAACATTAGAAGAGAGGTTAGGAACGATTCATGCGAGTCGCAAATCTCAATTTACATGCGTATAAAATGACCAAAATGCCCCTGAAGTTATTTTACTCAGAAAATGAGGATCGTGGGCCCCACCTATTCTCAAGGGGATATTTTGAGGATAATAAGGGATTGTTTGTGTTATGTGTGTTAATAGAGCAGAAGGATCTCAATTTTGAGTTGACGCCTTGAAATGACCAAAGCAGCCCCTGCATTGTTTTAACTCGGATGTGCGTGCCAGTCAGCCCGAACCTCACTAAAATGTTTTAAAATGTGAGTTTAAGCCATGATTAACCATTGGTTAAGCTCGGGAGGCCTTGGGCAATTTTATAGGTGAAAGTACGATTTTGCCCTGTTTTTGGCGATTTGCAATTCGGGATTTTTGATTAGTATCACGAAACCTAAGCAATATTAGGCTCAAATTAAAGCTTATTAAATTCTAAATATTAATCTAGAGTCAAAATTATGTATTTAGATTGATTAGAACCCAAAATTGCTCAAAAACACCCAAATTGCTTACTAATTCACTTAAACCCTTAACCGTAAATTCTCTAAATTACATGAATACCTTGCCTACACCTAAATAATGCATGGAACACACAAATTTCACTTCTTTGGGCTGTAATGGACGAAATTATTGATGCCATTATGCAGCTGAATTATTGCCAAAAGTTGCACTAAAACAAAATGCCAAAATGTCACCATAGGAGACATAATTCCTTAATTCCATACAACTTTGTCTAAAATGATTTTTCCTCACTTATTTCTCCTGCAAAATTCCGTCCACTACCTCATCATTTTGGCCAATTAGAAGCCTCAAAATCTTCTATAAATAGGCTTGCTTGAGTGGTCTTGGAATGCTTGGTTCATAACTAGTTTTTAGGAGCACCAAAAACTTTCTTTCTTCCTCCTCTTTGGCTGAATTCTTTCTTCAATTTTTTCAAAGAGATTTTGTTTCATTTCACTTCAAGAAACCAAGTTCTCTTCCTCTTCTTCAACTCAGATTAGGTAGGGAGTAGTTTCTAAATTTATTTCTATGCTTTGAGGAGTTGTGTTTTTAGCTCAAAATGATGAAATTATGAACTTGCCTTAGCTTTTCATTTTGGTTTTCCTCTTCAATTTTCTTTAACCAATTCAACCATATGGCCTAGGTGGAACTAAGATGATGGCTTGATGATGAGGACCTTGAGGGTGGGTTGTAAATCCATCACAAGTTAGGCCTCTAAAGCTTGAAAATTCCACTTGATGCAAAACCTTAAAGAATAATGCTTTATGATGCTAAAACAAAGATTTTTAGTTTAGAACTTGAAAGATGTATTTTTTTCCTTTTATGTTTCATTTCTTGTTAAGATATGTATTGGGTTGAATTTATAATTCTTTTAAAGTCTTGAAGGAGCTCTAGTAAAGAAACAAAATGAATTTGCATCCATGATTAAGTTTATGCTTTGCATAACCATGTTTACCTTCTATGTTATCACTAAATTTTCAAGAATGAATAAATGAACTTGCATTTCTCATGTTTAAATTCCAAGCTTGTATTTCATGTTTATGTTTCAAGTCATCACTTAATCTTTCAAGATAATAAAGAGGTTGCATCTCATATTTAATTTATGCTCTCACTATATTTTATAATGGCTAAAAAGAATCAACGCATGGCATGTTTATTTTATGCCATCACCTAAAGATCCTAGAGCTCAAAGACTTGCCCATGTATCACAAGCAAAGAAATATGATTATTGGAGTTAAAGAATTTATTCTTTAAAAAGTCTTGAGATTGGAGCTTAAAAAGATGTAATAATAATATTCTCTTCTCCTCTCTTGGTCTGTGCGGACTACACCGCTCAGGTTTCTTAATATTCTCTTCTCCTCTCTGGTCTGTGCGGATTACCGTGCTCCAGTTTCTTGTATCATGTTTATATTTCAAGTTCTTGCATCATGTTTAATTTTCAAGTCATCACCTTAAATCTTAAAGATAAAGAAATGGAATTGCATATCATGTTTATAATTCCAAGCTATCACCTTATAAAGATAAGATTAAAATAAGGTTGCATAGCATGTTTATAATTCTAAGATGTCACCTAAATCTCTAAAGCTCAAGACTTACTCCTTTTATCTTAAGTGAGAATTTTAATTGTGAAGATCCTCCCAAATTTGACAAACGAACTAGTTTCTAAATGAGTTTTAAGGCTTTGCAAGGATTTTACGGGGAACTAGTATTTTATATGCACTTAAAATATGATTCTATGTAATTGCATGAGGTTCATGATTGACCACTGATCTGAGTTTAGTATCAATGTGTGATAATGATTTGATATGATTGAAGTTGTGATAATTATGGTTTATTGTTAAGAGAATGATTCATAATTGGTTTAGTAACTAATTAGTTCTATAATTGATAATTCTATGTAAGGATTGGATGCTTATTAAGTACTTGATATCATTGAATGATTTCGGGCTTGCATGTTATAGTTCTTTGTTGCAAATAATGAGAATGCTTGTACATGAAATGTTCTTTATTATGTAAAATTTACCTTTGTTGCTAGAAGAAAGTGTATCATTGTAAAAGTGTAATTTGGAAAGGTTACAGCTAAGGAAAGACTTGGTATTTAAGCGTGTCCATTGTGACCCACCTCTGCTTTCTGGGAATCTCCCATATGCATGATTACTGATTGATATATATTATTCTAGCTTAAGACTATAAATGAGAAAATGTTATGATGTTTATGAATTGTATTATGATATAACATGCAAAGATTTAATGGTGACTTAAACTTATAAGAAAATGATCCTTTGGAACCATCGGACTATAGATGGTGAAAAGGTGATTTTAGCCCCTAACCCGTTCTCTCAAAAGGGTAGAGTCGGGACTTTAGCTTATCAAAAGGGATAAGTATATGCTAGTGACGACTAGTAAAGTATGAGCTCATAACCTAAATTACTCCCAAAAGGGTGGAGTATAGGGTGGCCCAAGGAAAATAATGATGATGATAAGATTTTAAGTCACCAAAGGCACTAAAGAAATGAAATATGTGCCTTTGTGTCCATGTGTAGCTAATATTATATAGCGTTCTTTTATGCATGTTATTTTGATAATGATGATGAGGAATATGATGTAATGATAAAGGAAATGTTCATTGTAAATATGACATGTTAAGAATAAGATGCATTATAAGAGGCATAATTAAAAATTGACGAACCTCGGTTAAGTATTTGTCCGAACTTAAAATGAATCTTTGCATGCTCACTATTTTAGAATAATCCCGAGGTTCCTGGGGACTTTGATGATGACACTATAGAAGGAGGTACCCTCGTGAGAATTCTTTAGCAAGATTCTCACTCCCTTTTCTTTATTTCCGTCATTGTCTCCAGATTCAAATGGCGACATTCGTCTGTTCGTTGATACCCTACTTAGGAATTCCACTATGATCAGGTGCATCGCTCGTATCATTTTGAAGGAGGTGTGCGATTCGTGTTTTTATTTACATAGGTCGTCCATTTGCACATCTGTCCCTAGTTATCGATTTTCTCCTACTTCTCCCTATGGCGATGAAATGGTTTCGAACATGCACGTCCACTTGATGAAAGGATGTTACGTTCTTATCCTGCTTCATCTGCTGTCCATGGATTTTCAGAGTATGTTCCCGAGACGAGATATTCTAAAACTGATCCTTCAGAGGACACTCCTATTCATGTATATTACGAGAGCTCTGCTCCTACTCCCACGTGTAAGAGAGGGTAGTGAGGAAGCAGTTGTTCAGTGAGGTTAGCGAGAAGGTCAGTCCATGCGACCCGACTGGTGCATCTCGTGTGTCCCCTCAGAGGAGCTCATCGATGGATCGGATTTATTCCCCATTTCGGGACAGTGGCCATAGAAGGTTCTTAGTAGATTTATGTGTGATCATGCACCCTAGTTTTAGGATAACCTTCCCGGCTTATGGAGTTATCTAGTTTAGGGGCATGTATTTCCTTAAGTATATTTTCTTTTATGGGTTTGCATAAGATAATGATGTATGAACATAACCCACCCTTTGAGTGAGGTTATTGTATGTAAATATATGCTATAATGTGCTTATGGATGTTATATGATGGAGCCTAAGTGATATGATGTGATATATTCCTAAACGTCTGATTATACCCCGCTTACTCGTTCACGTTGTACTCGGCTCACGTTTTCATTTATGTGTTTAAAAAAAAAAAATTGCTCGTAATTTCACTAAGTATTTTCAAATTATGAAGAAAGAACCAAAGCAAGGAGTAAAGTCTAGTCATTAATCAGATTCAACCTAGGTGTATCTGGTTAATTACTAAGTGTTACATTTTGGTATCGAGGCTGATTCGATTCTCATGGAGCCTGAGGATTGGACTAGCTATGCTTCTAAAGCATAATACGTTAGTGACGTCATGTGTAGATGTTTATCATTAGGATGAGCTTGAGGATTAGAAATACATGACTCTTGTATGTTGAAAGTGCCATGGTAACTTGCTCACTTTGCATGGAATATTGGGCCTGATCACCTCGGTGTTCTTTGTTTTGTGTGTATAGGGACCAATGGAGCGTCGACAACGGACTAGGAGCGCGACGCAGAATAATCAACACAACGAGACAGCCGAAGCACTCCGCGACGTAGCAAGGACCATGAGAATGATGATGGAACGAATGGATCAGGATCGTCAAGCCAATATGAATCAAGGACATGAGATTCTGAACATGCCTGTTTGGGGAGTTTCGTAAGGCAAACCCACGGTTTTCAAGGGACACTTGAATCCAAATATTGCGGATGAATGGATTCGGAATATTGAAAGGTCTTTCTTTGTAGTCCCATGCTCGGAGGAGCAAAGGTCACATTCGCTACTCATATGCTTGAAGGTGATGCCGGTTTACGGTGGGCGGGTGTTCAAAGACTCCTGGAGACGATCGGCGTGGACATTGATTGGGAACTTTTCAAGGTCCATTTTTATGAAAAGTACTTTCCAGTCGATTAGAAATGCCAAGGACATTGAATTCATGCAATTTGTCCAGGGAATATGAATGTGGCCCGATACTGCGCGGTTTGAAGAACTCATTAAGTTCTCAAGAATGTACCAAGGAAATCTGATGAGTCTTGGAAATGCATTAAATACGAGTCGGGGTTGAAGGCGGAACTTAATGTGGCGATTGCACATTTGGAGATTAGGGATTTCTCTACCCTAGTTAACAAATGTCGGATTATTGAAGAAGGTCAGAGAAAACTAAACACCCCAAAGTCAGATAATATTACCAAAAAGTTGACACCTCAAGGTCAGCAGTTCAAGAGGCATAATCGACCTCCATTTCCCCCTCAATCAAGACCACAAGGGACACAAAGAAATTTTCAACAAGGAAGGCCAAACAACAACAATCGCTATAATAATAACCGCTACAACAATAACCCGGTAACAATCACAACAACAACAATAACAACAATAAAGGGAAAGCACCACAAAGAGGTCAGCAGTACCTCCACGGCCTGCGCCATCCATGGAATGTCCCAAGTGCGGCAAGAATCATGGGAGCATGCCATGTCGAGCCGGAACAAACGTGTGCTATCGGTGTGGAAAACCAGGTCATTACTCCCGAGAATGCACGGAAAGAAACCCGCCAACCCCCAATCCCAAGCCACAATACCAGGGAAGGGTATTTCTTGTTAATCTTTGAAGAAACAACGAAGTCACGAAATCTCGTGGAAGGTAAGGGTAATATGCATGGTAAAGACTTAATTGTACTATATGATTACGGCGCTTCTCATTCTTTTATCTCCCATTCATGTGTTAAAAGCCTTAATTTACCTATGGTGAGCTTCCTTTTGACCTTATTGTTTCTACCATTGGAAAACCCGTTAGGACTTGTAAATGTTGTTTAGATTGTAGTTTTATTATAGATAATAGATCCTTTGTTTTAGATCTTATTTGCTTACCCATGCGAGGTTTAGATGTGATTCTTGGCATGGATTGGCTTGAGGCCAACCGTGTACTGTTAACCTGTTATGAGAAAACCATCTCTTTTCTTCCTGTTCGTATTGAACCTAGGAAACCCATAAGTCTTTACATAAGTGCTGTGGAAATGGATTGTGGTAAGGGTGAGAGTAAAGGTTACATTTTCTTAGCCGCTAGTGATGTAGACTTTGAGCAAAGTATCGATGAGATACCAATAGTAAGAAATTATCTGAAGTATTTCGGATGAGATACGAGTTTCCCCCAGAGAGAGATAGAGTTTTCCATAGAATTGCTTAGGGTGCGGGACCTATATCCATAGCCCCATACAGGATGTCCCCATTAGAATTGACCGAGTTAAAAACTCAATTGGAAGATTTATTGGAGAAAAAGTTTGTTAGGCCTAGTGCATCACCTTGGGGAGCCCTGTGTTGTTTGTAAAGAAAAAGGATGGGAGTATGAGGATGTGTGTAGATTATCGGCAGTTGAATAAAGTAACGGTGAAAAACAAGTATCCTCTGCCTAGGATCGATGATTTGATGGACCAAGCGAAAGGTGCGGTAGTGTTTTCTAAGATAGATTTGAGGTCAGGCTACCATCAAATTAGAGTGAGAGATGAAGACATACCTAAAGCGGCCTTTACTTTCGATCGGCCATTTTGAGTTTGCGATAATGTCCTTTGGTTAACCAATGCTCCAGCTATTTTTATGGATTACATGAATAGGATCTTTCGGCCCTATTTAGATCAGTTTGTAGTTGTCTTTATAGATGACATTCTCATATATTCTAAGACCCATGAAGAGCATGAATGCCACACGACCATAATCTTGAAGATCTTGAAGGAAAAGAAACTATATGCCAAGATTTCCAAGTGTGAGTTTTGGTTGGATAAGGTGCAATTTTTAGGGCATGTAGTATCTAAGAAAGGAATTGCTTTGTAGATCCTAGTAAGGTAGAAGCGGTAGTAAGCGGGAAAGACCAACCCTTTATGGCTGAAGTAAGGAGCCTTTTGGGTTTAGCCGGTTATTACCGTCGATTTATCAAGGGATTTTCCCAGATTTCCCTACCTTTGACCAAGTTGACTAGGAAGAACACCCCTTTTCATGGACCCCAGTGTGAAAAAGAGCTTTCAAGAGTTAAAACACAAGCTAACCTCTACCCCTGTTTTAGTGTTACCCGACCCCAATGTGCCTTTCGAGGTGTATTGTGATGCTTCAAAAAGGGTTTAGGTTGTGTATTGATGCAAGATAGGCAAGTGGTGGCCTATGCATCAAGACAACTCAAGCCACATGAGGCAAACTACCCTACCCATGACCTTGAGTTAGCTGCCGTCGTGTTTGCTCTAAAGATTTGGAGACACCATTTATATGGAGTTAAGTTTGAGGTGTTTTCCGATCACAAGAGTTTGAAATATCTCTTTGATCAAAAAGAGCTAAACATGAGGCAAAGGCGATGGATGGAGTTCTTGAAAGATTATGATTTTGGATTGAACTACCATCCTGGTAAAGCTAATGTAGTAGCTGATGCTTTGAGTAGGAAGTCCTTACAAGTGTCCCGTTTGATGGTGAAGGAGGTTGAATTGATTGAGCAATTTAGGGACTTAAACCTAGGAATGACTTTGACCACTAAGGGCATCGAGCTTGTCA
The DNA here is from genome assembly GCA_031216125.1 of Dalbergia cochinchinensis. NCBI lineage: Eukaryota > Viridiplantae > Streptophyta > Magnoliopsida > Fabales > Fabaceae > Dalbergia > Dalbergia cochinchinensis. Next base: position 32,807,955 of record CM062373.1, read on the forward strand.
TCTTAGAGTGACAAGTGAGTTCAAAGAAAGCGATTGTTCAAGCTCAAGGGGCGATCTTTGAGTTTCAAGAGACTTTAGGGGCAGTGAAGGCAGGAAAGTTGATAGGTTTTACCCAAGGAATGTGTAACGCCCCAATTTTTACTGTAATTTTTACTGTCATTAGAAATTACTCAATTACCGAATTACCGTAGGTAATTATTACATAAGATTTGAGGCCGTAGAATCCTCAATGAAGGAATATAACATTAGTAGAGAGGTTAGGAGCGATTCATGCGAGTCGCAAATCCCAGAATTTACATGCGTATAAAATGACCAAAATGCCCCTGAAGTTATTTTACTCAGAAAATGAGGATCGTGGGCCCCACCTATTCTCAAGGGGATATTTTGAGGATAATAAGGGATTGTTTGTGTTATGTGTGTTAATAGAACAGAAGGATCTCAATTTTGAGTTCCGAAGCGCAAAATGACCAAAACGCCCCTACTTTGTTTTAACTCCGATGTGCGTGCCGACTGAGCCCGAACCTCACTAAAATGTTTTAAAATGTGTTTTTAAGCCATGATTAACCATTGGTTAAGCTCGGGTGGCCTCGGGCAATTTTTAAGTGAAAATGCGATTTTGCCCTGTTTTTGGGCGATTTGCGAATTTCGGGATTTTTGATTAGTATACGAAACCTAAGCAATATTAGGCTCAAATTAAAGCTTATTAAATTCTAAATATTAATCTAGAGTCAAAATTATGTATTTAGATTGATTAGAACCCAAAATTGCTCAAAAACACCCAAATTGCTTACTAATTCACTTAAACCCTTAGCAGTAAATTCTCTAAATTACATGAATACCTTGCCTACACCTAAATAATGCATGGAACACACAAATTTCACTTCTTTGGGCTGTAATGGACGAAATTATTGATGCCATTATGCAGCTGAATTATTGCCAAAAGTTGCACTAAAACAAAATGCCAAAATGTCACCATAAGAGACATAATTCCTTAATTTCATACAACTTTGTCTAAAATGATTTTTCCTCCCTTATTTCTCCTGCAAAATTCCGTCCACTACCTCATCATTTTGGCCAATTAGAAGCCTCAAAATCTTCTATAAATAGGCTTGCTTGAGTGGTCTTGGAATGCTTGGTTCATAACTAGTTTTTAGGAGCACCAAAAACTTTCTTTCTTCCTCCTCTTTGGCTGAATTCTTTCTTCAATTTTTCAAAGAGATTTTGTTTCATTTCACTTCAAGAAACCAAGTTCTCTTCCTCTTCTTCAACTCAGATTAGGTAGGGAGTAGTTTCTAAATTTATTTCTATGCTTTGAGGAGTTGTGTTTTTAGCTCAAAATGATGAAATTATGAACTTGCCTTAGCTTTTCATTTTGGTTTTCCTCTTCAATTTTTCTTTAACCAATTCAACCATATGGCCTAGGTGGAACTAAGATGATGGCTTGATGATGAGGACCTTGAGGGTGGGTTGTAAATCCATCACAAGTTAGGCCTCTAAAGCTTGAAAATTCCACTTGATGCAAAACCTTAAAGAATAATGCTTTATGATGCTAAAACAAAGATTTTTAGTTTAGAACTTGAAAGATGTATTTTTTCCTTTTATGTTTTATTTCTTGTTAAGATATGTATTGGGTTGAATTTATAATTCTTTTAAAGTCTTGAAGGAGCTCTAGTAAAGAAACAAAATGAATTTGCATCCATGATTAAGTTTATGCTTTGCATAACCATGTTTACCTTCTATGTCATCACTAAATTTTCAAGAATGAATAAATGAACTTGCATTTCTCATGTTTAAATTCCAAGCTTGTAGTTCATGTTTATGTTTCAAGTCATCGCTTAATCTTTCAAGATAATAAAGAGGTTGCATCTCATATTTAATTTATGCTCTCACTATATTTTATAATGGCTAAAAGAATCAACGCATGGCATGTTTATTTTATGCCATCACCTAAAGATCCTAGAGCTCAAAGACTTGCCCATGTATCACAAGCAAAGAAATATGATTATTGGAGTTAAAGAATTTATTCTTTAAAAAGTCTTGAGATTGGAGCTTAAAAAGATGTAATAATAATATTCTCTTCTCCCTCTCTCTTGGTCACATGCGGACTACCGCGCTCCGGTTTCTTAATATTCTCTTCTCCCTCTCTTGGTCTGTGCGGACTACCGCAGCTCAGGTTTCTTAATATTTTCTTCTCCCTCTCTTGGTCTGTGCGGATTACCGCCGCTCCAGTTTCTTGTATCATGTTTATATTTCAAGTTCTTGCATCATGTTTAATTTTCAAGTCATCACCTTAAATCTTAAAGATAAAGAAATGGAATGGCATATCATGTTTATAATTCCAAGCTATCACCTTATAAAGATAAGATTAAAATAAGGTTGCATAGCATGTTTATAATTCTAAGATGTCACCTAAATCTCTAAAGCTCAAGACTTACTCCTTTTATCTTAAGTGAGAATTTTAATTGTGAAGATCTTCCCAAATTTGACAAAAGAACTAGTTTCTAAATGAGTTTTAAGGTTTTGCAAGGATTTTACGGGGAACTAGTATTTTATATGCACTTAAAATATGATTCTATGTAATTGCATGAGGTTCATGATTGACCACTGATCTGAGTTTAGTATCAATGTGTGATAATGATTTGATATGATTGAAGTTGTGATAATTATGGTTTATTCTTAAGAGAATGATTCATAATTGGTTTAGTAACTAATTAGTTCTATAATTGATAATTCTATGTAAGGATTGGATGCTTATTAAGTACTTGATATCATTGAATGATTTCCGGGCTTGCATGTTATAGTTGCTGTTGCAAATAATGAGAATGCTTGTACATGAAATGTTCTTTATTATGTAAAATTTACCTTTGTTGCTAGAAGAAAGTGTATCATTGTAAAAGTGTAATTTGGAAAGGTTACGGCTAAGGAAAGACTTGGTATTTAAGCGTGTCCATTGTGACCCACCTCTCTTTGCTGGGAATCTCCCATATGCATGATTACAGTTGATATATATTATTCTAGCTTAAGACTATAAATGAGAAAATGTTATGATGTTTATGAATTGTATTATGATATAACATGCAAAGATTTAATGGTGACTTAAACTTATAAGAAAATGATCCTTTGGAACCATCAGACTATAGATGGTGAAAAGGTGATTTTAGCCCCCTAACCCGTTCTCTCAAAAAGGGTAGAGTCGGGACTTTAGCTTATCAAAGGGATAAGTATATGCTAGTGACGACTAGTAAAGTATGAGCTCATAACCTAAATTACTCCCAAAAGGGTGGAGTATAGGGTGGCCCAAGGAAAATAATGATGATGATAAGATTTTAAGTCACCAAAGGCACTAAAGAAATGAAATATGTGCATTGTGTCCATGTGTAGCTAATATTATATGGCGTTCTTTTATGCATGTTATTTTGATAATGATGATGAGGAATATGATGTAATGATAAAGGAAATGTTCATTGTAAATATGACATGTTAAGAATAAGATGCATTATAAGACGCATAATTAAAAATTGGCAAACATCCGTTAAGTATTTCTCTGAACTTAAAATGAATCTTTCCATGCTCACTATTTTAGAAGAATCCCGAGGTTCTGGGGACTTTGATGATGACACTATAGAAGGAGGTACCCTCTTGAGAATTCTTTAGCAAGATTCTCACTCCTTTTCTTTATTTCCGTCATTGTCTCCAGATTCAAATGGCGACATTCGTCCTGTTCGTTGATACCCCTACTTGGGAATTCCACTATGATCCGGTGCATTGCTCGTATCATTTTGAAGGGAGGTGTGCAGTTCGTGTTTTTATTTACATAGGTCGTCCATTTGCACATCCTGTCCCTAGTTATCGATTTTCTCCTACTTCTCCCTATGGCGATGAAATGGTTTCGAACATGCACGTCCACTTGATGAAAGGATGTTACGTTCTTATCCCGCTTCATCTGCTGTCCATGGATTTCAGTATGTTCGAGGCGAGATATTGAAACTGATCCTTGAGGACACTCCTACTCATGTATATTCTGAGAGCTCTGCTCCTACTCCCACACGTGTAAGAGAGGGTAGTGAGGAAGCAGTTGTTCAGTAGAGGTTAGCGAGAAGGCCGTCCATGCGACCCGACTGGTGCATCTCGTGTGTCCCCTCCCGAGGGAGCTCATCGATGGATCGGATTTATTCCCCATTTCGGGGCAGTGGCCATAGAAGGTTCTTAGTAGATTTATGTGTGATCATGCACCCTAGTTTTAGGATAACCTTCCCGGCTTATGGAGTTATCTAGTTTAGGGGCATGTGTTTCCTTAAGTATATTTTCTTTTATGGGTTTGCATAAGATAATGATGTATGAACATAACCCACCCTTTGAGTGAGGTTATTGTATGTAAATATATGCTATAATGTGCTTATGGATGTTATATGATGGAGCCTAAGTGATATGATGTGATATATTCTTAAACGTCTTATTATACCCCGCTTACTCGTTCACGTTGTACTCGGCTCACGTTTTCAATTATGTGTTTTAAAAAAAAAAATGGCTCGTAATTTCACTAAGTATTTTCAAATTATGAAGAAAGAACCAAAGCAAGGAGTAAAGTCTAGTCATTAATCATATTCAACCTAGGTGTATCTGGTTAATTACTAGGGTGTTCTGAAATGGACGATTTGTGGAGGTTTAAAAGTCGAATATGTGTACCTGCTAGTGGTGGCCTCCGAAAGGATATTTTGGAGGAAGCCCATAAGAGCCATTTTACCCTTCATCCTGGTGCCACCAAGATGTATCAAGATTTGAAGAAGATGTTCTGGTGGCCTGGAATGAAGAAAGATGTGTGCACATGGGTGAGTAAGTGCTTGGTGTGTCAAAAGGTGAAGATTGAACACCAAAAACCCTCTGGAATACTGCAACCTCTGTCGATCCCTGAGTGGAAGTGGGATAGTATCTCCATGGATTTTGTGACTGGATTACCGAGGACCCAAATGAATCATGATACCATATGGGTAATCGTGGATCGATTGACGAAGTCAGCCCACTTTTTACCTATTAAGGTGACTTATTCCTTGGATAGGTTAGCACAATTATATATTCAGGAGATAGTAAGGTTACATGGGGTGCCGTCGACGATAATCTCGGACCGGGATCCGCGGTTTACGTCACGATTTTGGGGAGCCTTTCAAAAGGCATTTGGTTCAAAGCTGTGTCTAAGCACGGCCTATCACCCCAAACAGACGGTCAATCTGAAAGAACTATCCAAACCTTGGAGGATATGTTAAGGGCATGTGTTTTAGATCAAAGGGCAAGTTGGGATAAGTACACACTTGCTGATTGAATTTGCATATAACTTGATTATCATGCAAGTATCGGTATGGCACCGTATGAGGCCCTCTATGGACGGAAATGTCAATCTCCCTTATGTTGGTATGAACCCGGAGAGCAAAGGTTACTCGGACCTGATATTGTGAGGGAAACAACGGAACAAATCAAGAAGATTAGGGATAAGATTCTTACTGCTCAAAGTCAGCGAGAAAAACTATGCGGACAAGCGGCGAAAACCGCTAGATTTTCAAGAAGGGGACCACGTGTTCCTAAGGATCACCCCCACAGGCATAGGCCGAGCAATAAAAGTAAAGAAATTGAGCCCAGATTTCTTGGTCCGTTTGAAATCCTTACCAAAGTAGGACACAGTAGCCTACCGTATAGCCCTACCCCAGTCTATCCAACCTTCATGATGTTTTCCATGTCTCTCGATTAAGAAAGTATCAATCGACCAGTCATGTACTAGAGCGAGAACATGTACAATTAAGAGATAACCTGACATTTAACGTACTACCCACGAGAATCGTCCGACCGAGGAGTTAGCGATTAAGGAACAAGGTGTACCCTGGTCAAAGTAGCATGGCGACAGGGTGAAACGGAAGAACTTACATGGGGGCTAGAATCAAACATGAAAGCACAATACCTAGAGTTGTTCTCAGTAGCAATTTCGGCGAAATTCTTTTTAAGGAGGGGAGTAATGTAATGCCCCAATTTTTACTGTAATTTTTACTGTCATTAGAAATTACTCAATTACCGAATTACCGTAGGTAATTATTACATAAGATTTGAGGCCGAACAATCCTCAATAAAGGAATATAACATTAGAAGAGAGGTTAGGAGCGATTCATGCAGAGTCGCAAATCCAGATTTACATGCGTATAAAATGACCAAAATGCCCCTGAAGTTATTTTATTCAGAAAATGAGGATCGTGGGCGCCACCTATTCTCAAGGGGATATTTTGAGGATAATAAGGGATTGTTTGTGTTATGTGTCTTAATAGAGCAGAAGGATCTCAATTTTGAGTTAGGCCTTGAAATGACCAAAACGCCCATGCTGCTGTTTTAACTCCGATGTGCGTGCCGACTGAGCCCGAACCTCACTAAAATGTTTTAAAATGTGTTTTTAAGCCATGATTAACCATTGGTTAAGCTCGGGTGGCCTCGGGCAATTTTTTAAGTGAAAGTACGATTTTGCCCGTGTTTGGCGATTTGCAATTTCGGGATTTTTGATTCGTATACCGAAACCTAAGCAATATTAGGCTCAAATTAAAGCTTATTAAATTCTAAATATTAATCTAGAGTCAAAATTATGTATTTAGATTGATTAGAACCCAAAATTGCTCAAAAACACCCAAATTGCTTACTAATTCACTTAAACCCTTAGCAGTAAATTCTCTAAATTACATGAATACCTTGCCTACACCTAAATAATGCATGGAACACACAAATTTCACTTCTTTAGGCTGTAATGGACGAAATTATTGATGCCATTATGCAGCTGAATTATTGCCAAAAGTTGCACTAAAACAAAATGCCAAAATGTCACCATAGGAGACATAATTCCTTAATTCCATACAACTTTGTCTAAAATGATTTTTCCTCACTTATTTCTCCTGCAAAATTCCGTCCACTACCTCATCATTTTGGCCAATTAGAAGCCTCAAAATCTTCTATAAATAGGCTTGCTTGAGTGGTCTTGGAATGCTTGGTTCATAACTAGTTTTTAGGAGCACCAAAAACTTTCTTTCTTCCTCCTCTTTGGCTGAATTCTTTCTTCAATTTTTTCAAAGAGATTTTGTTTCATTTCACTTCAAGAAACCAAGTTCTCTTCCTCTTCTTCAACTCAGATTAGGTAGGTAGTAGTTTCTAAATTTATTTCTATGCTTTGAGGAGTTGTGTTTTTAGCTCAAAATGATGAAATTATGAACTTGCCTTAGCTTTTCATTTTGGTTTTCCTCTTCAATTTTTCTTTAACCAATTCAACCATATGGCCTAGGTGGAACTAAGATGATGGCTTGATGATGAGGACCTTGAGGGTGGGTTGTAAATCCATCACAAGTTAGGCCTCTAAAGCTTGAAAATTCCACTTGATGCAAAACCTTAAAGAATAATGCTTTATGATGCTAAAACAAAGATTTTTAGTTTAGAACTTGAAAGATGTATTTTTTCCTTTTATGTTTTATTTCTTGTTAAGATATGTATTGGGTTGAATTTATAATTCTTTTAAAGTCTTGAAGGAGCTCTAGTAAAGAAACAAAATGAATTTGCATCCATGATTAAGTTTATGCTTTGCATAACCATGTTTACCTTCTATGTCATCACTAAATTTTCAAGAATGAATAAATGAACTTGCATTTCTCATGTTTAAATTCCAAGCTTGTATTTCATGTTTATGTTTCAAGTCATCACTTAATCTTTCAAGATAATAAAGAGGTTGCATCTCATATTTAATTTATGCTCTCACTATATTTTATAATGGCTAAAGAATCAGCATGGCATGTTTATTTTATGCCATCAGCTAAAGATCCTAGAGCTCAAAGACTTGCCCATGTATCACAAGCAAAGAAATATGATTATTGGAGTTAAAGAATTTATTCTTTAAAAAGTCTTGAGATTGGAGCTTAAAAAGATGTAATAATAATATTCTCTTCTCCCTCTACTGGTACTGTGCGGACTACCGCTCCGGTTTCTTAATATTCTCTTCTCCCTCTCGACTACCGCCGCTCAGGTTTCTTAATATTTTCTTCTCCCTCTCTCTGGATCTGTGCGGATTACCGCCGCTCCAGTTTCTTGTATCATGTTTATATTTCAAGTTCTTGCATCATGTTTAATTTTCAAGTCATCACCTTAAATCTTAAAGATAAAGAAATGGAATTGCATATCATGTTTATAATTCCAAGCTATCACCTTATAAAGATAAGATTAAAATAAGGTTGCATAGCATGTTTATAATTCTAAGATGTCACCTAAATCTCTAAAGCTCAAGACTTACTCCTTTTATCTTAAGTGAGAATTTTAATTGTGAAGATCCTTCCAAATTTGACAAAAGAACTAGTTTCTAAATGAGTTTTAAGGCTTTGCAAGGATTTTACGGGGAACTAGTATTTTATATCCACTTAAAATATGATTCTATGTAATTGCATGAGGTTCATGATTCGGGCCCAGATCTGAGTTTAGTATCAATGTGTGATAATGATTTGATATGATTGAAGTTGTGATAATTATGGTTTATTCTTAAGAGAATGATTCATAATTGGTTTAGTAACTAATTAGTTCTATAATTGATAATTCTATGTAAGGATTGGATGCTTATTAAGTACTTGATATCATTGAATGATTTCCCGGCTTGCATGTTATAGTTGCTGTTGCAAATAATGAGAATGCTTGTACATGAAATGTTCTTTATTATGTAAAATTTACCTTTGTTGCTAGAAGAAAGTGTATCATTGTAAAAGTGTAATTTGGAAAGGTTATGGCTAAGGAAAGACTTGGTATTTAAGCGTGTCCATTGTGACCCACCTCTCTTTCCTGGGAATCTCCCATATGCATGATTACAGTTGATATATATTATTCTAGCTTAAGACTATAAATGAGAAAATGTTATGATGTTTATGAATTGTATTATGATATAACATGCAAAGATTTAATGGTGACTTAAACTTATAAGAAAATGATCCTTTGGAACCATCAGACTATAGATGGTGAAAAGGTGATTTTAGCCCCCTAACCCGTTCTCTCAAAAGGGTAGAGTCGGGACTTTAGCTTATCAAAAGGGATAAGTATATGCTAGTGACGACTAGTAAAGTATGAGCTCATAACCTAAATTACTCCCAAAAGGGTGGAGTATAGGGTGGCCCAAGGAAAATAATGATGATGATAAGATTTTAAGTCACCAAAGGCACTAAAGAAATGAAATATGTGCACTGTGTCCATGTGTAGCTAATATTATATGACGTTCTTTTATGCATGTTATTTTGATAATGATGATGAGGAATATGATGTAATGATAAAGGAAATGTTCATTGTAAATATGACATGTTAAGAATAAGATGCATTATAAGCCGCATAATTAAAAATTGACGAACCTCGGTTAAGTATTTGCCAGAACTTAAAATGAATCTTTGCATGCTCACTATTTTAGAATAATCCCGAGGTTTCTGGGGACTTTGATGATGACACTATAGAAGGAGGTACCCTACTGAGAATTCTTTAGCAAGATTCTCACTCCCTTTTCTTTATTTCCGTCATTGTCTCCAGATTCAAATGGCGACATTCGTCCTGTTCGTTGATACCCCTACTTGGGAATTCCACTATGATCTGGTGCATCGCTCGTATCATTTTGAAGGGAGGTGTGCAGTTCGTGTTTTTATTTACATAGGTCGTCCATTTGCACATCCTGTCCCTAGTTATCGATTTTCTCCTACTTCTCCCTATGGCGATGAAATGGTTTTCGAACATGCACGTCCACTTGATGAAAGGATGTTACGTTCTTATCCCGCTTCATCTGCTGTCCATGGATTTCAGAGTATGTTGAGACGAGATATTCCGAAACTGATCCTTCAGAGGACACTCCTACTCATGTATATTCTGAGAGCTCTGCTCCTACTCCCACACGTGTAAGAGAGGGTAGTGAGGAAACGATTGTTCAGCCGAGGTTAGCGAGAAGGCCGTCCATGCGACTGACTGGTGCATCTCGTGTGTCCCTCCCGAGGGAGCTCATCGATGGATCGGATTTATTCCCCCATTTCGGGACGGTGGCCATAGAAGGTTCTTAGTAGATTTATGTGTGATCATGCACCCTAGTTTTAGGATAACCTTCCTGCTTATGGAGTTATCTAGTTTAGGGGCATGTATTTCCTTAAGTATATTTTCTTTTATGGGTTTGCATAAGATAATGATGTATGAACATAACCCACCCTTTGAGTGAGGTTATTGTATGTAAATATATGCTATAATGTGCTTATGGATGTTATATGATGGAGCCTAAGTGATATGATGTGATATATTCTTAAACGTCTTATTATACCCCGCTTACTCGTTCACGTTGTACTCGGCTCACGTTTTCAATTATGTGTTTTAAAAAAAAAATGGCTCGTAATTTCACTAAGTATTTTCAAATTATGAAGAAAGAACCAAAGCAAGGAGTAAAGTCTAGTCATTAATCATATTCAACCTAGGTGTATCTGGTTAATTACTAGGGTGTTCTGAATGGACGATTTGTGGAGGTTTAAAAGTCGAATATGTGTACTGCTAGTGGTGGCCTCCGAAGGATATTTTGGAGGAAGCCCATAAGAGCCATTTACCCTTCATCATGGTGCCACCAAGATGTATCAAGATTTGAAGAAGATGTTCTGGTGGCCTGGAATGAAGAAAGATGTGTGCACATGGGTGAGTAAGTGCTTGGTGTGTCAAAAGGTGAAGATTGAACACCAAAACCCTCTCGGAATGCTTTGCAACCTCTGTCGATCCCTGAGTGGAAGTGGGATAGTATCTCCATGGATTTTGTGGTGGATTACTGAGGACCCAAATGAATCATGATACCATATGGGTAATCGTGGATCGATTGACGAAGTCGACCCACTTTTACCTATTAAGGTGACTTATTCCTTGGATAGGTTAGCACAATTATATATTCAGGAGATAGTAAGGTTACATGGGGTGCCGTCGGCGATAATCTCGGACCGGGATCCGCGGTTTACGCCACGATTTTGGGAGCCTTTCAAAAGGCATTTGGTTCAAAGCTGTGTCTAAGCACGCCTATCACCCCCAAACAGATGGTCAATCTGAAAGAACTATCCAAACCTTGGAGGATATGTTAAGGGCATGTGTTTTAGATCAAAGGGAAGTTGGGATAAGTACACACTTGCTTGATTGAATTTGCATATAACAACTTGATTATCATGCAAGTATCGGTATGGCAACCGTATGAGGCCCTCTATGGGCGGAAATGTCAATCTCCCTTATGTTGGTATGAACTTGGAGAGCAAAGGTTACTCGGACTTGATATTGTGAGGGAAACAACGGAACAAATCAAGAAGATTAGGGATAAGATTCTTCTTGCTCAAAGTCTCCATTAAAAACTATGCGGACAAGCGGCAAAAACCGCTAGATTTTCAAGAAGGGGACCACGTGTTCCTAAGGATCACCCCCACCACAGGCATAGGCCGAGCAATAAAAGTAAAGAAATTGAGCCTGCATTTCTTGGTCCGTTTGAAATCCTTACCAAAGTAGGATTTGTAGCCTACCGTATAGCCCTACCCCCGAGTCTATCCAACCTTCATGATGTTTTCCATGTCTCTCGATTAAGAAAGTATCAATCGACCGAGTCATGTACTAGAGCGAACATGTACAATTAAGAGATAACGACATTTAACTTACTACCCACGAGAATCGTCGACCAGGAGTTAACGAGTTAAGGAACAAGGCTGTACCCCTGGTCAAAGTAGCATGGGGACAGGGTGAAACCGAAGAACTTACATGGGAGCTGGAATCAAACATGAAAGCACAATACCCCGAGTTGTTCTCAGGTAACGAATTCCGGGGCGAAATTCTTTTAAGGAGGAGTAATGTAATGCCCCAATTTTCTTGTAATTTTACTGTCATTAGAAATTACTCAATTCAGAATTACAGTAGGTAATTATTACATAAGATTTGAGGCCGAACAATCCTCAATAAAGGAATATAACATTAGAAGAGAGGTTAGGAGCGATTCATGCGAGTCGCAAATCCCAATTTCTGTACGTATAAAATGACCAAAATGCCCATGAAGTTATTTTACTCAGAAAATGAGGATCGTGGGCCCCACCTATTCTCAAGGGGATATTTTGAGGATAATAAGGGATTGTTTGTGTTATGTGTGTTAATAGAGCGAGAAGGATCTCAATTTTGAGTTAGGCCTTGAATGACCAAAACGCCCATGCGTTGTTTAACTCCGATGTGCGTGCGGCCGAGCCCGAACCTCACTAAAATGTTTTAAAATGTGTTTTTAAGCCATGATTAACCATTGGTTAAGCTCGGGTGGCCTCGGGCAATTTTAAGTGAAAGTGCGATTTTGCCTGTTTTTGGGCGAGTTTTGCGAATTTGGGATTTTTGATTCGTATACGAAACCTAAGCAATATTAGGCTCAAATTAAAGCTTATTAAATTCTAAATATTAATCTAGAGTCAAAATTATGTATTTAGATTGATTAGAACCCAAAATTGCTCAAAAACACCCAAATTGCTTACTAATTCACTTAATCCCTGAGCCGTAAATTCTCTAAATTACATGAATACCTTGCCTACACCTAAATAATGCATGGAACACACAAATTTCACTTCTTTGGGCTGTAATGGACGAAATTATTGATGCCATTATGCAGCTGAATTATTGCCAAAAGTTGCACTAAAACAAAATGCCAAAATGTCACCATAGGAGACATAATTCCTTAATTCCATACAACTTTGTCTAAAATGATTTTTCCTCACTTATTTCTCCTGCAAAATTCCGTCCACTACCTCATCATTTTGGCCAATTAGAAGCCTCAAAATCTTCTATAAATAGGCTTGCTTGAGTGGTCTTGGAATGCTTGGTTCATAACTAGTTTTAGGAGCACCAAAAACTTTCTTTCTTCCTCCTCTTTGGCTGAATTCTTTCTTCAATTTTTTCAAAGAGATTTTGTTTCATTTCACTTCAAGAAACCAAGTTCTCTTCCTCTTCTTCAACTCAGATTAGGTAGGAGTAGTTTCTAAATTTATTTCTATGCTTTGAGGAGTTGTGTTTTTAGCTCAAAATGATGAAATTATGAACTTGCCTTAGCTTTTCATTTTGGTTTTCCTCTTCAATTTTTCTTTAACCAATTCAACCATATGGCCTAGGTGGAACTAAGATGATGGCTTGATGATGAGGACCTTGAGGGTGGGTTGTAAATCCATCACAAGTTAGGCCTCTAAAGCTTGAAAATTCCACTTGATGCAAAACCTTAAAGAATAATGCTTTATGATGCTAAAACAAAGATTTTTAGTTTAGAACTTGAAAGATGTATTTTTTCCTTTTATGTTTTATTTCTTGTTAAGATATGTATTGGGTTGAATTTATAATTCTTTTAAAGTCTTGAAGGAGCTCTAGTAAAGAAACAAAATGAATTTGCATCCATGATTAAGTTTATGCTTTGCATAACCATGTTTACCTTCTATGTCATCACTAAATTTTCAAGAATGAATAAATGAACTTGCATTTCTCATGTTTAAATTCCAAGCTTGTATTTCATGTTTATGTTTCAAGTCATCACTTAATCTTTCAAGATAATAAAGAGGTTGCATCTCATATTTAATTTATGCTCTCACTATATTTTATAATGGCTAAAAGAATCAACGCATGGCATGTTTATTTTATGCCATCGACTAAAGATCCTAGAGCTCAAAGACTTGCCCATGTATCACAAGCAAAGAAATATGATTATTGGAGTTAAAGAATTTATTCTTTAAAAGTCTTGAGATTGGAGCTTAAAAAGATGTAATAATAATATTCTCTTCTCCCTCTCTGGTCTGTGCGGACTACACCGCTCAGGTTTCTTAATATTCTCTTCTCCTCTCTGACTACCAGCTCCGGTTTCTTAATATTTTCTTCTCCCTCTCTTTGGTCTGTGCGGATTACCGCCGCTCCGATTTCTTGTATCATGTTTATATTTCAAGTTCTTGCATCATGTTTAATTTTCAAGTCATCACCTTAAATCTTAAAGATAAAGAAATGGAATTGCATATCATGTTTATAATTCCAAGCTATCACCTTATAAAGATAAGATTAAAATAAGGTTGCATAGCATGTTTATAATTCTAAGATGTCACCTAAATCTCTAAAGCTCAAGACTTACTCCTTTTATCTTAAGTGAGAATTTTAATTGTGAAGATCCTTCCAAATTTGACAAAAGAACTAGTTTCTAAATGAGTTTTAAGGCTTTGCAAGGATTTTACGGGGAACTAGTATTTTATATCCACTTAAAATATGATTCTATGTAATTGCATGAGGTTCATGATTCGGCCACTGATCTGAGTTTAGTATCAATGTGTGATAATGATTTGATATGATTGAAGTTGTGATAATTATGGTTTATTCTTAAGAGAATGATTCATAATTGGTTTAGTAACTAATTAGTTCTATAATTGATAATTCTATGTAAGGATTGGATGCTTATTAAGTACTTGATATCATTGAATGATTTCCCGGCTTGCATGTTATAGTTGCTGTTGCAAATAATGAGAATGCTTGTACATGAAATGTTCTTTATTATGTAAAATTTACCTTTGTTGCTAGAAGAAAGTGTATCATTGTAAAAGTGTAATTTGGAAAGGTTATGGCTAAGGAAAGACTTGGTATTTAAGCGTGTCCATTGTGACCCACCTCTCTTTCCTGGGAATCTCCCATATGCATGATTACAGTTGATATATATTATTCTAGCTTAAGACTATAAATGAGAAAATGTTATGATGTTTATGAATTGTATTATGATATAACATGCAAAGATTTAATGGTGACTTAAACTTATAAGAAAATGATCCTTTGGAACCATCAGACTATAGATGGTGAAAAGGTGATTTTAGCCCCCTAACCCGTTCTCTCAAAAAGGGTAGAGTCGGGACTTTAGCTTATCAAAAGGGATAAGTATATGCTAGTGACGACTAGTAAAGTATGAGCTCATAACCTAAATTACTCCCAAAAGGGTGGAGTATAGGGTGGCCCAAGGAAAATAATGATGATGATAAGATTTTAAGTCACCAAAGGCACTAAAGAAATGAAATATGTGCATTCTGTCCATGTCTAGCTAATATTATATGGCGTTCTTTTATGCATGTTATTTTGATAATGATGATGAGGAATATGATGTAATGATAAAGGAAATGTTCATTGTAAATATGACATGTTAAGAATAAGATGCATTATAAGGCGATAATTAAAAATTTACGAACCTCGGTTAAGTATTTGTCAGAACTTAAAATGAATCTTTGCATGCTCACTATTTTAGAATAATCCCGAGGTTCCTGGGGACTTTGATGATGACACTATAGAAGGAGGTACCCTACTGAGAATTCTTTAGCAAGATTCTCACTCCCTTTTCTTTATTTCCGTCATTGTCTCCAGATTCAAATGGCGACATTCGTCCTGTTCGTTGATACCCCTACTTGGAATTCCACTATGATCCGGTGCATCGCTCGTATCATTTTGAAGGGAGGTGTGCAGTTCGTGTTTTTATTTACATAGGTCGTCCATTTGCACATCCTGTCCCTAGTTATCGATTTTCTCCTACTTCTCCCTATGGCGATGAAATGGTTTTCGAACATGCACGTCCACTTGATGAAAGGATGTTACGTTCTTATCCCGCTTCATCTGCTGTCCATGGATTTCCGGAGTATGTTGAGGCGAGATATTAAACCGATCCTTCAGAGGACTCTCCTACTCATGTATACTCTGCGAGCTCTGCTCCTACTCCCACACGTGTAAGAGAGGGTAGTGAGGAAAGAGTTGTTCAGTAGAGGTTAGCGAGAAGGCCGTCCATGCGACCCGACTGGTGCATCTCGTGTGTCCCTCCCAGGAGCTCATCGATGGATCGGATTTATTCCCCCATTTCGGGGCCGGTGGCCATAGAAGGTTCTTAGTAGATTTATGTGTGATCATGCACCCTAGTTTTAGGATAACCTTCCCGGCTTATGGAGTTATCTAGTTTAGGGGCATGTATTTCCTTAAGTATATTTTCTTTTATGGGTTTGCATAAGATAATGATGTATGAACATAACCCACCCTTTGAGTGAGGTTATTGTATGTAAATATATGCTATAATGTGCTTATGGATGTTATATGATGGAGCCTAAGTGATATGATGTGATATATTCTTAAACGTCTTATTATACCCCGCTTACTCGTTCACGTTGTACTCGGCTCACGTTTTCAATTATGTGTTTTAAAAAAAAAAATGGCTCGTAATTTCACTAAGTATTTTCAAATTATGAAGAAAGAACCAAAGCAAGGAGTAAAGTCTAGTCATTAATCATATTCAACCTAGGTGTATCTGGTTAATTACTAGGGTGTTACAGAATGGACGATTTGTGGAGGTTTAAAAGTCGAATATGTGTACCTGCTAGTGGTGGCCTCCGAAAGGATATTTTGGAGGAAGCCCATAAGAGCCATTTTACCCTTCATCCTGGTGCCACCAAGATGTATCAAGATTTGAAGAAGATGTTCTGGTGGCCTGGAATGAAGAAAGATGTGTGCACATGGGTGAGTAAGTGCTTGGTGTGTCAAAAGGTGAAGATTGAACACCAAAAACCCTCTGGAATGCTGCAACCTCTGTCGATCCCTGAGTGGAAGTGGGATAGTATCTCCATGGATTTTGTGACTGGATTACCGAGGACCCAAATGAATCATGATACCATATGGGTAATCGTGGATCGATGGACGAAGTCAGCGCACTTTTTACCTATTAAGGTGACTTATTCCTTGGATAGGTTAGCACAATTATATATTCAGGAGATAGTAAGGTTACATGGGGTGCCGTCGACGATAATCTCGGACCGGGATCCGCGGTTTACGTCACGATTTTGGGCAGCCTTTCAAAAGGCATTTGGTTCAAAGCCGTGTCTAAGCACGGCCTATCACCCCCAAACAGACGGTCAATCTGAAAGAACTATCCAAACCTTGGAGGATATGTTAAGGGCATGTGTTTTAGATCAAAGGGGAAGTTGGGATAAGTACACATCGATTGAATTTGCATATAACAACACTTATCATGCAAGTATCGGTATGGCACCGTATGAGGCCCTCTATGGACGGAAATGTCAATCTCCCTTATGTTGGTATGAACCCGGAGAGCAAAGGTTACTCGGACTTGATATTGTGAGGGAAACAACGGAACAAATCAAGAAGATTAGGGATAAGATTCTTACTGCTCAAAGTCGACAGAAAAACTATGCGGACAAGCGGCGAAAACCGCTAGATTTTCAAGAAGGGGACCACGTGTTCCTAAGGATCACCCCCACCACAGGCATAGGCCGAGCAATAAAAGTAAAGAAATTGAGCCCCAGATTTCTTGGTCCGTTTGAAATCCTTACCAAAGTAGGACTTGTAGCCTACCGTATAGCCCTACCCCCGAGTCTATCCAACCTTCATGATGTTTTCCATGTCTCTCAGTTAAGAAAGTATCAATCGACCGAGTCATGTACTAGAGCCAGAACATGTACAATTAAGAGATAACTGACATTTAACTTACTACCCACGAGAATAAATCGGACCCAGGGAGTTAGCAGTTAAGGAACAAGGCTGTACCCCCTGGTCAAAGTAGCATGGGACAGGTGAAACAGAAGAACTTACATGGGAGCTGGAATCAAACATGAAAGCACAATACCCCGAGTTGTTCTCGGTAGCAATTTCCGGCGAAATTCTTTTTAAGGAGGAGTAATGTAATGCCCCAATTTTTACTGTAATTTTCTTGTCATTAGAAATTACTCAATTACCGATTACCGTAGGTAATTATTACATAAGATTTGAGGCCGAACAATCCTCAATAAAGGAATATAACATTAGAAGAGAGGTTAGGAGCGATTCATGCGAGTCGCAAATCCAGAATTTCAGACGTATAAAATGACCAAAATGCCCATGAAGTTATTTTACTGAGAAAATGAGGATCGTGGGCCCCACCTATTCTCAAGGGGATATTTTGAGGATAATAAGGGATTGTTTGTGTTATCTGTGTTAATAGAGCGAGAAGGATCTCAATTTTGAGTTCGACGCCTTGAAATGACCAAAACGCCCCTGCGGCTGTTTTAACTCCGATGTGCGTGCCGACTGAGCCCGAACCTCACTAAAATGTTTTAAAATGTGTTTTTAAGCCATGATTAACCATTGGTTAAGCTCGGGTGGCCTCGGGCAATTTTTAAGTGAAAGTACGATTTTGCCCGTGTTTTTGGGCAGTTTTGCGAATTTTGGGATTTTTGATTCAGTATCACGAAACCTAAGCAATATTAGGCTCAAATTAAAGCTTATTAAATTCTAAATATTAATCTAGAGTCAAAATTATGTATTTAGATTGATTAGAACCCAAAATTGCTCAAAAACACCCAAATTGCTTACTAATTCACTTAAACCCTTAACTGTAAATTCTCTAAATTACATGAATACCTTGCCTACACCTAAATAATGCATGGAACACACAAATTTCACTTCTTTGGGCTGTAATGGACGAAATTATTGATGCCATTATGCAGCTGAATTATTGCCAAAAGTTGCACTAAAACAAAATGCCAAAATGTCACCATAGGAGACATAATTCCTTAATTCCATACAACTTTGTCTAAAATGATTTTTCCTCACTTATTTCTCCTGCAAAATTCGTCCACTACCTCATCATTTTGGCCAATTAGAAGCCTCAAAATCTTCTATAAATAGGCTTGCTTGAGTGGTCTTGGAATGCTTGGTTCATAACTAGTTTTTAGGAGCACCAAAAACTTTCTTTCTTCCTCCTCTTTGGCTGAATTCTTTCTTCAATTTTTTCAAAGAGATTTTGTTTCATTTCACTTCAAGAAACCAAGTTCTCTTCCTCTTCTTCAACTCAGATTAGGTAGGGAGTAGTTTCTAAATTTATTTCTATGCTTTGAGGAGTTGTGTTTTTAGCTCAAAATGATGAAATTATGAACTTGCCTTAGCTTTTCATTTTGGTTTTCCTCTTCAATTTTTCTTTAACCAATTCAACCATATGGCCTAGGTGGAACTAAGATGATGGCTTGATGATGAGGACCTTGAGGGTGGGTTGTAAATCCATCACAAGTTAGCCTCTAAAGCTTGAAAATTCCACTTGATGCAAAACCTTAAAGAATAATGCTTTATGATGCTAAAACAAAGATTTTTAGTTTAGAACTTGAAAGATGTATTTTTTCCTTTTATGTTTTATTTCTTGTTAAGATATGTATTGGGTTGAATTTATAATTCTTTTAAAGTCTTGAAGGAGCTCTAGTAAAGAAACAAAATGAATTTGCATCCATGATTAAGTTTATGCTTTGCATAACCATGTTTACCTTCTATGTCATCAC
Organism: Dalbergia cochinchinensis; assembly: GCA_031216125.1. Classification (NCBI taxonomy): domain Eukaryota; kingdom Viridiplantae; phylum Streptophyta; class Magnoliopsida; order Fabales; family Fabaceae; genus Dalbergia; species Dalbergia cochinchinensis. The sequence continues at coordinate 32,827,313 of CM062373.1, forward strand.
TAAATTTTCAAGAATGAATAAATGAACTTGCATTTCTCATGTTTAAATTCCAAGCTTGTATTTCATGTTTATGTTTCAAGTCATCACTTAATCTTTCAAGATAATAAAGAGGTTGCATCTCATATTTAATTTATGCTCTCACTATATTTTATAATGGCTAAAAGAATCAACGCATGGCATGTTTATTTTATGCCATCAGCTAAAGATCCTAGAGCTCAAAGACTTGCCCATGTATCACAAGCAAAGAAATATGATTATTGGAGTTAAAGAATTTATTCTTTAAAAAGTCTTGAGATTGGAGCTTAAAAGATGTAATAATAATATTCTCTTCTCCCTCTACTGGTCTGTGGGACTACAGCTCCGGTTTCTTAATATTCTCTTCTCCTCTCATCGACTACACCGCTCCGGTTTCTTAATATTTTCTTCTCCCTCTCTCTTGGTCTGTGCGGATTACACGCGCTCCAGATTTCTTGTATCATGTTTATATTTCAAGTTCTTGCATCATGTTTAATTTTCAAGTCATCACCTTAAATCTTAAAGATAAAGAAATGGAATTGCATATCATGTTTATAATTCCAAGCTATCACCTTATAAAGATAAGATTAAAATAAGGTTGCATAGCATGTTTATAATTCTAAGATGTCACCTAAATCTCTAAAGCTCAAGACTTACTCCTTTTATCTTAAGTGAGAATTTTAATTGTGAAGATCCTTCCAAATTTGACGAAAGAACTAGTTTCTAAATGAGTTTTAAGGCTTTGCAAGGATTTTACGGGGAACTAGTATTTTATATCCACTTAAAATATGATTCTATGTAATTGCATGAGGTTCATGATTCGCCACTGATCTGAGTTTAGTATCAATGTGTGATAATGATTTGATATGATTGAAGTTGTGATAATTATGGTTTATTCTTAAGAGAATGATTCATAATTGGTTTAGTAACTAATTAGTTCTATAATTGATAATTCTATGTAAGGATTGGATGCTTATTAAGTACTTGATATCATTGAATGATTTCCGCTTGCATGTTATAGTTCTTTGTTGCAAATAATGAGAATGCTTGTACATGAAATGTTCTTTATTATGTAAAATTTACCTTTGTTGCTAGAAGAAAGTGTATCATTGTAAAAGTGTAATTTGGAAAGGTTATGGCTAAGGAAAGACTTGGTATTTAAGCGTGTCCATTGTGACCCACCTCTCTTTCTTGGGAATCTCCCATATGCATGATTACAGTTGATATATATTATTCTAGCTTAAGACTATAAATGAGAAAATGTTATGATGTTTATGAATTGTATTATGATATAACATGCAAAGATTTAATGGTGACTTAAACTTATAAGAAAATGATCCTTTGGAACCATCGACTATAGATGGTGAAAAGGTGATTTTAGCCCCTAACCCGTTCTCTCAAAGGGTAGAGTCGGGACTTTAGCTTATCAAAAGGGATAAGTATATGCTAGTGACGACTAGTAAAGTATGAGCTCATAACCTAAATTACTCCCAAAAGGGTGGAGTATAGGGTGGCCCAAGGAAAATAATGATGATGATAAGATTTTAAGTCACCAAAGGCACTAAAGAAATGAAATATGTGCAGTGTGTCCATGTGTAGCTAATATTATATGACGTTCTTTTATGCATGTTATTTTGATAATGATGATGAGGAATATGATGTAATGATAAAGGAAATGTTCATTGTAAATATGACATGTTAAGAATAAGATGCATTATAAGACGCATAATTAAAAATTGACGAACCTCGGTTAAGTATTTGTCCGAACTTAAAATGAATCTTTGCATGCTCACTATTTTAGAATAATCCCGAGGTTCCCAGGGACTTTGATGATGACACTATAGAAGGAGGTACCCTACTGAGAATTCTTTAGCAAGATTCTCACTCCCGTTTCTTTATTTCCGTCATTGTCTCCAGATTCAAATGGCGGCATTCGTCCCTGCTCGTTGATACCCTACTTGGGAATTCCACTATGATCCAGTGCATCGCTCGTATCATTTTGAAGGGAGGTGTGCAGTTCGTGTTTTTATTTACATAGGTCGTCCATTTGCACATCCTGTCCCTAGTTATCGATTTTCTCCTACTTCTCCCTATGGCGATGAAATGGTTTCCGAACATGCACGCCCACTTGATGAAAGGATGTTACGTTCTTATCCCGCTTCATCTGCTGTCCATGGATTTCCAGAGTATGTTCCCGAGACGAGATATTCTGAAACTGATCCTTCAGAGGACACTCCTACTCATGTATATTCTGAGAGCTCTGCTCCTACTCCCACACGTGTAAGAGAGGGTAGTGAGGAAACAGTTGTTCAGCCGAGGTTAGCGAGAAGGCCGTCCATGCGACCCCAGCCTGGTGCATCTCGTGTGTCCCCTCCCGAGGGAGCTCATCAGTGGATCGGATTTATTCCCCCATTTCCAGGACAGTGGCCATAGAAGGTTCTTAGTAGATTTATATGTGATCATGCACCCTAGTTTTAGGATAACCTTCCCGGCTTATGGAGTTATCTAGTTTAGGGGCATGTATTTCCTTAAGTATATTTTCTTTTATGGGTTTGCATAAGATAATGATGTATGAACATAACCCACCCTTTGAGTGAGGTTATTGTATGTAAATATATGCTATAATGTGCTTATGGATGTTATATGATGGAGCCTAAGTGATATGATGTGATATATTCCTAAACGTCTTATTATACCCCGCTTACTCGTTCACGTTGTACTCGGCTCACGTTTTCATTTATGTGTTTAAAAAAAAAAATTGCTCGTAATTTCACTAAGTATTTTCAAATTATGAAGAAAGAACCAAAGCAAGGAGTAAAGTCTAGTCATTAATCAGATTCAACCTAGGTGTATCTGGTTAATTACTAGGGTGTTACATTCGTGATTTTCGTGGACACCCCGACGTGGGAGGTGCACTATGACCTGGATCACGGGTCATACCATTTTGAGGACAAAGCACTGCAGTACGAGTCTTCATGTTCGTAGGACGTCCCTTCGCTCACCCCGTGCATACCCATCGCTTCTCCCGACAGCACCCTACGGCGACGACGAGCGGGTTTTTGAGCGCGCACATATGCATAACGAGAGTGTAACACCTTAATATTTAACTCAACACGCCTAGGACGCATTTAAGTTAATTATTAGTCATTACTCTTTTGTTCCAGTTTTTAACTCAAACTTCTTTAAAATACTTTAGTAAAAATATGGGTAAAATTTTTTTTTGAACTTAAATACCAAATCGTGAGTCACAAGATACTAAATATCTAACGTCATTACCTTACCTGCGTAAGAGAGATGTTAGAAACGAATAACAGGTAAATACATAATACAACCATAACATAACATAACTCAAATAATAATGACATATCAATAACTGTATCATAATAGTGATGTCTTGTAATCTTAAGGACATTAATATATATCCATCAATAATATACAAACTGATAACTGAGATACAATTACTCTAAGGGAAAATATCCAAAAGGAAGTTATCTCCATAGCTCCTCATCCACTCTCAAGACAAATCATGAACTACACCTTCATTCATGTCTGGAGACGACACGGAAAAGAAAAGGGATGAGAAACTTATACAAGAATCTCAGTAGGGCTTCCCGACTATAACACAAGTGTCATCGTCATCGTCCCCAGGAACCTCGGGTTTAATTATGAAAATGGTGAACATATATATAAGGTTCATTTATTAAGTTCTAAATATCATTAGCCAAGGCCGATATCTTTTAGCATGAATCTTAATGTCATGAATGTAACATATTAGTCATGGATTCATGTCAATTTCATATACATAATATCATAAAATCCATAAAACGATGCATATGATATAAAGAACATCATGATCATTATTCTTATAGGTGACTTAAACTTCTTCATTCTCTTTTCCTTAGGGGCCGCCCTATAATTCTCTCTTTTCTCGAGAGTTCTAGGTTATGAGCTCATACCTCACTAGTCGTCACTAGTGTATTCTTATCCCTTTTGATAAGATAAATTCCCGACTCTTAAGGTACGGGATAGGGGGCATTAGGATCACCTTTCATAACTTTTAATTCGGGGAGTCTAAAGGATCATTTCCTATTTGGATCACCTCTCATAACCTTTAATTTGGGGAGTCTAGAGGATCATTTCCATGTGTTTTATGTCACCTTTAAACTTGGCATGTTATTTAGAGATGCAAATATGAATAACTCATCATTTCAACATTTCATGCTCATAAACTTCATGGAATCATGCATCTCAATTTATCAAGCATAATTATAACATACCATAACTTAAACTACATAAACATGCATCATACTTCATTGCATATATCCATAGGCCATATAAGTTTCAACACATGAATATAGCCTTCACAAGATATCAACCGCATTCATGCCATCAAATTTATCAACATTTACGCTTAAGCCCCAAAGGGTCAAATCACAATTTCTCAAAGGTTACGGGTCAAAATGCAAATACCCCTTTGCAACACCTTCTCACAAACTAGAGATCTTTAACATTAACCAACACTTTTAATAGACATATAACTATTAGAAACTGTTATAAACTCATCGTAAAAACCTTTTAAGGCCATAAACCAAATTTCAATACATTTTAGGGGTCAAAGTGCAAAATCGCGTGTTTTTAATATTTAACGACGACCGAAATTTCTAAAACTTTATATAAACTTCATAAATGGTATTTTGGACTCATGGACACATTCAACATCATTAGTAGCTTTAAATAAAATCATTTGGCTGAAATAACATAGTTGATAGTTCAAAACACAACTTTCTGCATTTTGTAAAACGGCTTAAACTAACACTTGTAACTACCTTTTTATGCATCTATGGTACCAAAAATAATTTTTACAATAACTATTAGCGATTTAAACTCATCTAAACATCCTAAATCAGTAACCTTTCCAGTTCTAAAGGATTAGATCAGAATACTACAATTTTAGCATTTAAAATCATGAGAAAAACCGTATTCTTAATCCTTTATAATTTCTAGGTCTTTCAAAAATTCTTTGTACAAATTTAAAGACAAGATCATACCTAAAAATAAAGTATATCAAGATTTAAATCAGAATTATATAAGTGCCAAAAATAAATAGATGAGAAGTGTCCATGATCAAAGTTGTCATTTAAAATAAAACAAGTAAATCTTGAACTTTTGGATTTAAATGATAACTAGAATCATAAACTTGTCTTGTAACCTTATTATTATCTTCAAGAATTAAAGTGATAACTTGGAATATAAATATGATTATGAAAAGCTTGAAATATAAATATGATATGCAAGAACTTATAATATAAATATGGATGCAAGTTCATTTTTATGTCTTATTAAGCTTAAAACTCAAGACTTAGTAACTCCTTTAGAAATCTTTTGTCATCAAGAATTAAATCTTGGGCTTTAAAAGACATTTAAATGATGGATTCACAACCACCACCATGATTCCTCATCATCAAGCCATGGTCATTATCAAATCATAAAAATCGAAAATATAAAGGAAGAACAAAAGAAAGAACATGAAATAAAATCCCTACCAAGTTGTTTCTTTGTTAATTAAAGCAAGAGCTTGATCTTGTATGAGATATCAACGACAAAAATCTGATCTTAGTGATGGTATATATTTGGCCAAGTGAAGATGAAATGGTGGGAGGATTTTTGTTGTGTTCTTGTGTTTGGATATGGAAAGTTTAGGTGCTTAGGGGTTGGTTTATGGTATGTATGTGTTTGTTTGAGCTTGGGAACTTGTGTAACATCCTAATTTTTAACCCAATACTCTAGAACATATTTAGGTTAATCATTAGTCTATTACTCTTTTAGTCTCATTCCTTACAACCTTTCATTAAAATACTTAGCGGAAAATACGAATAAATTTTTCTTTTTGAAACTTGAAAGCAAAACGCGAGCCGCGCACTAACCTAACATCCGTCATAACCATAACGTGCAAGAAAAGGTAGCCACACCATTGATAATCATGAAACATAGTATTATACATAACAATCATAATATCATCACATCTTCATAGATACATAGACTACTAACATCATTGTACCATCATTTACATCAAAACACGCCTATATATGTGAAGTCATCCTTATCCACCTATGAGGTTGAATAAGTGTCAACCCAAAAAGCTAGGCTATCTATGCTCCCGCAGCGACCCTCTGCTCCGTCTGCTAGTGCGTCCCTTAAGCGCGAGCCTCAGAAGAAGTCACGAACCTCATTGTAATCCTCATCTAGAGATGACACGGAAGAAAAGGAAGGGATGAGAAACTCATTCGAGATTCTCAGTAGGGATTCCCGACTCTAACACTAGTGTCATCGTCGTCATCCCCAGCCACCTCGGTTTTAATTATGAAAAAGGTGTACATGCATAAGGATTGGTTTTAGGCTTTACAAATCTACTTATCCGAAGTGGGTGTCTTTTAGTATGTGTCTTAATGACATGAATGCAACAGATATTTGATGAATGCATGACAATACCATATGCATATTAACACGAAAGTCGTAATACTTGGGCACATCATAAGGAAACAAGAATCATATATGTGGTATAAAAAGGGCATAGTACTTTTCTTGTGACATCTTTCTCATAAGTGAAACTCTTAAGTTCTTTTTCTTAAAGACCACCCTCTTAACATATCCACCAAAAGTCCAACTGATTCACCGGCCCGGCGATAATCTGGTCACCAAACTACGTCTCACCTATCGCCTAGGAATGAGCTCAATCCTAACTAGTTGTCACTAGATTTAATATGGGCTAATAGAGGGGGTATACATAACTTTCTTGGATCACCTATCTTAGGATCATTTCCTTTTTTGAAACGCTCTACTGGTATCTAGTACACAGCGAATTGTCCGCTTTGGCAAGCTCAATGTCAATACCCTCACGGATTTGTTTCCTCCCCACCGTAGCGGGAGAAATGCGTCTCAGTACTATGTCACATCTGTTGCAGGGTGCTCGGTCGAACCGGTGTCACCCAGAACCTATCCTGGGGGTGCTCGGCCGAACCGGTGTCACCCAGGAGTTTTCGCAAGCTTTTTCTCAAGTACTCAAGTTTGATGGGAAATTCGGCAGCGTAACGGTGTACATCGGATTTCCATCAAACTTGCTTTATGCCACCAAACATATAGAGCATGCATAGCCATTCAATACCAACATAAGGCATCATAATCATCGTGTGCATCATAAGCATCATAATATCATAATTTTGCATAACGCATCATGGCGTGAGCATCAACATATCAACACTATATACTCTCATAAACATACAACCTCATGAATTCCTCATACGAATAACATCATCATCATTTACATACCACATGCATCATCATAGAACATTCAAACGTTTACCCTTACGGTAACTTATGCTTTGATCCTTACGGGTCTTAATCATGAGATATGGTTCTCTAACATCCGTCGCTCATATTTTATGCACCTAAGGGCTCATAATTAAACATCATTTATAATCCTCATGTTTACACTTAAATCTGAAAAGCATAGGGCAGATTTCCTAACTTGATGATTACGGGGTTCTAGAACTTACGTTTTAGACCCTTTCTTGGTTCCGTCTTCGCCTAAGGCGCTATGGATTAAATCTAAATCAATTATGAGGCATTCCTATGCTTAAAGACTAATTATTAATCATGTTTATCATGTTGTAAGGGTGCTGGACAGAATCCAGAAAAATAAATGTTCTAAGAGTTCTACATTGCATTTTTACGGTTTTTTAGTTACTAGTTTCCCTATAGGTGCTAGAATTCAATTCTAATTCAAATGATACCAAGTTTTTCATGTCTAAACAATCTAAATCTGATTATGTTCCCATTAAAATAGTTTGGACCGAATCCATAAACAAATGGGTTAAAACTATGTCAAATTCCAACTTTACGGTATTTCTAGTTAGTTAGTTTCTTACCTATCATGCATAGGATCGCTTCTACATCATCATATGATATTTTCACACATTCCAATACATCAAAACATCATCATACAGCATCACACTCATCATATCAGAACCGAAAACATTTAACTTTAATAAGAGAGTTAAATTGACATTTCTAGGTACATAAGTTAACTAGTTTCTTTTGGAATCAATCTAGAACTTCTAAAACTCTTTGCAAAACATTTTAATTCATCAAGAGGCTGAGAGAAGCCTTAGGTCAGTGACCAAAACATATTCCATCCCCTAAAAGAGAATGAAATCACAACTTGTGATGATACAACCTTATAAAGATTTGTAAAGCTTTAAGGAAAACTTAAAACATAGGCTATTGGTCCTAGTAGCTAGATGAAAACTCATTGCAAGTCCATCATCACTACTTGTTTAAATTATGCATTCAAGGAATGCATTCACATTTAACTTTATCTTGGAATGAAATGGGCAAGTCTTTGAGCTCTAGGTTCTTAAGTTATGACATAAAATAAACGTGCTCATGCTTTTCACTTTTAATCTTGCTTACAAAGTAAAGTGATGACTTAAATTAAATATGCAAGGCATAAACTTAAACGTGCAAGCTTGAAAGTAAATATGCGAGGCATAAACTTAAACGTGCAAGCTTGAAGGTAAATATGCATGGTTCAATTCTTTATTTTAGTGCTCTTGGCCCAACAACAATCGACTTTAAGGCCGAAATAGATAGGCATTCGAGAAATTAATTAGGTGATAATGCAAGTTCAATTCTTTATTTTAGTGCTCTAGGCCCAACAACAATCGACTTTAAGGCCGAAATAGAAAGGCTTTGAGAATTAAATTAAGTGATGATACAAGTTCCATTTTAATCTTTATGTTCTTAGGTGATAGCTTGAAAGTAACGATGCATAGCAAGAATGTAAATATGAATGCAAGCATAAAATAAATTATGCAAGTTCATTTTATTTTTCTAGAGCTCTTAACAAGACTTTAAAGGAACTTAAACCATAACCCAAACTCATCCAAACAAGGTAAAGTCAAGCTTAGAGTTCTTTAAAACTTAACATAATATCTTTAGGAAATCAAACCATGAAGCCTAGAAAACTAAGGAAATGGCCGAAATCATCAAGAAGAAAAAGGAACATTTTAAAACTCTAGAGTTCATGATCTTGATGATATATTAACACCAACATCATGAGTCCTCATCATTGAGTTCATAGAGCCATTTTAAAACATCATCAAAGCTAAAGTTCTCAAGAGTTCAAGAAAGGGAAAACTAAAAACATTTTTGCTCAAGAACAAAGATCAAGCTCTAGAGTTTGTTTCAAGTGATGAACATCATCATGAAACTCTCATCATCAAGCTCTCATTTCTTCATTCCCAAAGGCCCATGGCCGAAACATAAAGAGGAAGGAGGAGAAGAAAAGAAGTTCTAAAAGGAATTAAGAGAAACTATGAACATCAAACTTGAAACAAGAACTTTAAAGAAGAAAATACATGAAAGGAAATCCCTACTTGGTGTGATGAACTTGAAGATGGAGGAAGAAGATGAAGATGATGAAGAACTCCAAGAACTTGAAGAACACAAGAACTTTGAGAGAAAAAGAAAAGCTTTGAGTGTTCCTAAACTTAGCAAATGATCTAAAAGTGGTGCAAGCTCCTCAAGGAATTCTATTTATAGAGAAATGAAACAAATGAAGGGTGTGAATAGGCTGAAGGTGTTTTGGCCATGGGGGTGCAGAATGGAGGCATTCCATGAGTTCCATGAGGTGAGATAATGTGGTCTTGAAGCATGGTGAGGTATGGTTCAAAGCATGGTGAGGTATGGCTCAAGGTATGGCTCAAGCATGGTTCTTTGAGTGAGAAAATAATTTAATATGTGTGGTAATTGGAGAGAGGTGGCCGAAACTTCATCAGCCATGGGGGAGGTTTCTTTGCATTTTAATTGTGGTTTAGAGTTGTGTTTAGATGTATCTTTGATTATGCTTAAGATTAGGAATTTGTAAGAAAGTGTTTAGACAAGGGAAATGGATAATTAAGGTGGTCTAGACATAATTAAGGAGTGGTCTTGCACCATTAGTGAGTTAAATCCTCAATTTAGAGTCTAAATAACTCTAGACACATTTCCTTGATTTAAGGAATTGGAGAGAGAAAACACTATTCAAGATTCCAAGACTAGGAATCTTGAGTTCTAAAAAGGGATTTAAGTTTAATCTAAGCAATTTTAGGTTCTAATTAACTTTAATAAATTATTTTGACTCTAGATTAATTAGGGAAATAAATTAATCTTCGTTTAGAGCCTAATATTGCTTAGGTTTGCTTAATTACGTCATTAAGCTCAAAAACACTATTCTAGGGGCAAAATCGTAATTTTGCACTAAAACTGCCCGGGACCACCGGGGCTTGAACAGAGACCTCTAGACACATGAAAACATGTTTTTAAACCTCTGGGGAAAGTTCCGGGCTCAAACGGCACCTTTACTCGCGTAAAAACGCTATAGGGGTATTTTGGTCATTTTGACCCGAAACTGCGGAAAATGAGACTTTCGCCTCCGGAACCACTCAAGGGTCATTCAATCCCCTTCAAACATTGAGTTGGCCCTTCGAGGGTTACCGAGTCGGCCATCCTCGAATTCCGGGCTGAAAATGACCTCAGGGGTAATTCGGTCATTTCCCACTCAGACAGAAAAATCGGGGCGTTACAACTTGGATGGATATCAAGAATGGAGTCTCTTGGAGGTGGAGAAGGAAGAAGAAGAGAGCTTTGTATTTAGAGAGAGAATAGAGGATTTTTGGCTAATTTTTGTGAGCAAGACTACAACCAAAAATGCAAATGGTAAGAATGAATGTTTGTATGTGAATTAGGCTTAGAAAAACACATATTTATAGGGATTTTGGGGGGGGGGGGTGAGGCAGCTGCATTAATGGCTATAATGGGGATTATTTTTTTCAATTTTTGTGAGTGGTAGGACATATATTTGATGGGTATTTAATTTGTAATGGTTTAGAAATGATAAATTAGTGTAAGTGGCTTAACCATCAAGAGTTTAAAATTCCTCAAGACAAGATTAAATGGCCAACACTTATAGTGGAAATTTTAGTGCTAATAATCTGAAGTAATAAAACAAAAATAAATCTAAAATATATTTTATTTTTGAGAAAAAGAAATTGTTAGTGGAAAAGAAATTGATAAACTAAAGTAAGTGCTTAATAATCAAATATTTAAAGTGCTCCACTACAAAATTAAATGGCCAACATATATAGTGGAATTTTTAGTGCAAATAATCTGAAGTAATAAAAAATAAATAAATAAAAAATATATTTTATTTTTAAGAAAAAGAAATTTAATACACTAATTTCCTATTATGTGTCTTAAGAACCCCTTTTTAATTAAGAAAGTAAAACAATCTTTTCTAAAATAATCTTATGCTTTAAAATTACCTCAAATAATTATTTTGACTCAAGATAAATAAATAAAATTAATTTATCTTTAATTAGAGCATAATATTGCCTATATTTATTTGATTACGTAAATAAGCTCATTTATTGTTAATTAGGGGCAAAATGGTAATTTCACTCAAAAACTCCCCAAAACCACCCGAACATTTTCAAATATCAAATTACACATGTAATAAACATTTTGAACTCCCGGGCGATGACTAGGTTCAGAAATTACTTAATCTCGTGTTAAATTACCATAGGGGTATTTTGGTAATTTCACTTGCGGTAAAAAAATTGAAGTTGATATTTTCACATCTACAACACACATAATCCCCTTCAAGCATAAAAATAACCCCTTGAGGATAGCCTGGACTGGCCGTCCTTGATTTCGGGGCAAAAATGACCTTAGGGGCATTTTGGTCATTTGTACATTGAAAAATTGAAAATCGCGATTTTTGCACTTATTGCTATTTAATTACCATATAATGTTATTCTAATATCAAATATCCTATTGAAGATGGCTTGGACCATTTTGGCCTCAAATCTTGTGTAGAAATGACCTAAGGGTATTTTGGTCATTTTGCATAGCAATAAAAATCGAGGCGTTACAGAGAGAGTACTCCGCATGCACACCGCCGCCTCAGCCATGCGTGACTATCCCGATTACGTGCCCCAGACCTACTTCTCGGAGACCGACCCGTCCGAAGACTGGCCTACCCATCCGTATAGCGAGAGCTCCGCCCCCACTCCACCATTGATAAGGGATGGCAGTGAGGATACCGTGACCCAGCCACGACTTGCACGACGACCAGAGATGCGACCACATCGCGGAGGTCACTCTCGATCCCCGTTCCGCCTCTTTACGCCCGAGGAGCTTGCCCAGTTTCCCGGATATGTGCCTCGCTCGCGAGACGGACGTCAGTAGGAGGAGACGTACGACCGATGGAGTACAAGGGTAGAGCACACACCACTTAGATGAGGATAGACCACCTTTTGTTTAGAGGTTATCCCTTTAGTTGCACTTGGGTAGGGGAGTTGCTTTTACATTTCCATAGTATTTTCCTTTGTATTCCCTTTTAGTTGTATCTGCTTATGATGTATCAAACTAAGCCCCACTCTACACAAGTAGGCATATCATATATTATATAAATATGCAGTTTAATGTTATTATGATGTGTTTTTTCTTGCTTATGTCATGTTGCAATGCCATGCTTGCTTTATTACCTTCCGTGCATTATTAATTATCGTGTTGCGCGGCTCTCACTTTGCTTTTATAATTCAAAAAAAAATTACCAGTATTTCCGCTAAGTATTTTAAAGTAACGAGGAAGCTATGACGTAACAGACTAATGGTTAACCTAATTATGTTCTAGAGTATTGGGTTAAAAATTAGGATGTTACATTGCCCATTTTATCTCAAGTTAAAGTTCAATATGGAAGCATTCTTTGAATGAATACTTTCAGCCAAGTAATGATGATGAGCTTGGAATGAGTTCCATCTAGTTATAAGGGCCAACAACCTATGTTCTAGTATTTTCTTTAAGCTCGATGAGTTTTATAAAAGTTATGACCAACAAGAATTATGATTTTATTCCTCTTCTAAAGAAGAATTAAATTGGTTACTGACCTAAGGTTATTTTTAGCCTCTTGATAAAATAAAATGGTTTGCAAAGGGTTTTAAAAGTCCTAAAATGATTCCAAGGGAAACTAGCAACTTATATGCTTTAGAAATGTCAAATTATGTGTCTTTTTGGACTTGAACAATTCGGTTCTGCCTTGATGTGTTTGTTGCTATATGATGATGTTTTGATGTGTTAGAATGTGTGAAAATGATATATGATGAGGTAGGAATACTTCTATGCATGTTAGGGGAGAAACTAGCTTCATAGGAAAACTGTAAAGTTGGAATTTAACGTGTATTTAACCCCATTAATCTTAATCAATGACAAAACCATTCTAGTATGATAACAATCAGTTTAGGATTGATTAAGCATGAAAAATTTGGTTACATTTGAAGTAGGATTGAATTTTAGCACCTATAGAGAAACTAGTAATTAGAAAACTGTAAAAGTGCAATCCTAGAACTCTTAGGACATTTAATTTCTGGATTCTGTCCAGCAACCTCATAATATGGCAAACATGGTTTATAATTAGTTCTTAGGCATAAGAATGCCTCAAAATTGGTTTAAATTTAATTTCTAGCGCCTTAGGCGAAGACGGAACCGAGAAAGGGTCTAAAACGAAAGTTCTAGAACCCCGTAATCATAGATATATAACTCTGCCCTTGGAGTATGGTGCTGCCCAAATTTATTAAAGAGCATAAATGATAGTAAGATTTGTTAGAAGAGAATCTTTATATGCATAAGAGGTTGATAGAGAATGATAGAATAATTACATCTCAAGTTTAAGGCCCGTAAGAGTCAAAGCATAAGATATCGTAGGATCAAGAGCATAATGAGTTTTAATTTTACATGCGAACGTATGTTTTATTTGAGAATGATTATGTAAACGTATGAGATTATGATTGAGGATGCATGTTTTATTTGTTTATGTGGCATAAAGTAAATTTGGAAGAAATTCGGCGTGCTGCTGTTGCGCTGTCGAATTTCTGACAAATTTGGGGACTTAGAAAGTTTTTGAAAAACCTATGAGATTTTCTTTATGAGGTACTAAGATGAGTTCTCGGATGACACTGGTTCGGCCGAGCACCTCCAGAGAACTCATGTGATATCGGTACCAAGATGTATTCTTGGGTGACACCGGTTCGGCCGAGCACCCCCAAGAAATGCCCCCTAGCCCGTATTAGATAGTTGGGATTATGATACGCTTATCAAGATTGATAAGTAAGAACTAGTGACGACTAGTTAGGTATGAACTCATAACCTAGAGATGTGACACGTTTTGGGTGACACCGGTTCGGCCGAGCACCCCTAGAATGAATGTCTTTTAGGGTGGCCCCATGAGAAAGTAAAGTATGATGATTATGTCACAAAGTTCTCCCATATGAGATTTCAATTGCCACTTTATGCCACTATTATGATGTTCTTAATGTTATGATTACTATCTTTGCATTAAGTAGAGCCATGCATACATTCTTTACTATGCTGCATCCATGACATTAAGAATCATATTAAAATGAACGGACCTTGGCTAATTGTATTTTAAAAGCTTAAAAATGAACTTAACGCATGATCACTTATTTTATACACTAAACCCAAGGTTCCTAAGGACGTAGACGATGACACTTAGGTAGTAGGAGGCCCTACTGAGATTCTTTAGCAAGATTCTCACTCCGTCTATCTTTTCTTCCCATCACGTCTTCAGATGGTGACGTTCGTGATTTTTGTGGACACCCTGACATGGGAGATGCATCATGATCCGGACCATAAGTCATACCATTTTATGGGTTGCTGTGTCGTGCATGTGTTCATGTTCGTTGACGCCCTTCGCCACCCCCCATACATACTCATCGATTTTCTCCTGCCTCACCATTCGGCGACGACTTTGTGTTCGAGCGCGCATGCCCTCGAGAGGAGCGAATCCGCCGTACTCCACCGACAGTTTCTGCTATTCGAGACTACTCGCAGTACATGCCCTGTTCGCCCTTATCATTCTCCGAGACGGACCCTTCAGAGGACTCTGCCACTCAGGTGCCTTCCGAGGGATCCTCCCCCATCGTACCGATGGACTTTGGGGAGGGTAGCGAGGCTTCTGTCACTCAGCCGGTACGTGGAGGACGGGTGAGGATGATTCCCTGCCGTGGAGCTCATGCCCGACCGATGCAACATATAGCCACCCCGGCAGAGATAGCCCAGTGGATCGGATACGTCCCTCCTTTCCAGAGAGGCCTGCAGTAGGAGACGACCATCGCATTCTGGTGCTCGAGCTTTGACTAGACCAGGATAGCCTCCTTTTGTCTTAAGGCTATCTATTTGTAGGTGCACTAGAGATAGGAGAGTTTCTTTTTATGCCTTCTGTTGTACTTTTGTTTTCCATGTATTTCTATTTCGGTTGTACCAAACTAAGTCCCACTCTCCATAAGTGGGCATAACATATTATATAAATATGCAGTTTAGTTTTATCGTGATGTGCCTTTACTTGCTTTATGCTATGATGTTATGAGATGCTTGCCTTATTTCCTTTCACGCTTCATTGTTCGTCAAGTCATGCGGCTCTCTACTTTTATAATTCAAAAAAAAATTTTACCAGTATTTTCTGCTAAGTATTTTAAAGTAAAAAGGAAACTATGACGTAATAGACTAATGATTAACCTAAATATGTTCTAGAGTATTGGCAAATTTCCTATTACTCTTGACAAGTGTGTGGCTATGGAGTTGCCACACCATTGTCTTAATCAAGACTTAATAACAACTACATAAAATATTAACTTTCATAACAAAGAAAAAAATTATTTGGGGTTAGCTTAACACATGTTCTTATATTTATGAAAGAAAAATCACACAATTCATTTCTTTTCTTCTAAGGGATTTTGGCCAGCTTCCTTTCAACCCTCCCCACTCTCTTATTCATCAAAACATCATAAACTCACTAGAAATTTCAAGCTACCATACTAAGCATCCATAAGCTTAAACACAAACACCAACCTAACTCTTGAAACCTTTAAATGAACCTCCTTTAAAAGCTCTTTATTTCACCTCACCATCAAGAACAGCTACTATATTACTGCCCTCGGAGGAGGGCCTTGTTAGCTCCAAAACCCTTCAAAAAATGTTAATGCAAAATGTTTTGAGTGATGACGCAGCCAATTTGGAGAAAATATTTTAAAGAATGACTAATA
The DNA here is from genome assembly GCA_031216125.1 of Dalbergia cochinchinensis. NCBI lineage: Eukaryota > Viridiplantae > Streptophyta > Magnoliopsida > Fabales > Fabaceae > Dalbergia > Dalbergia cochinchinensis. The sequence goes on from CM062373.1 coordinate 32,843,485, forward strand.
TTTCTCTTGAGTTTCTTGAAGCATCAAATAGATTGTTATGTTAGCATAACACGAATCTTAAAGTGAAAATATTTTCACATGGCATGTGCAAACATGTTTAATCTCATTTAAAGAGATGGAAACTTAATGAAAGCGAAAAATATATCATGGAATAAATGAATATGTGCTCAACGTACAGAAGAAATTTCTCAAATGCAAGAAACCAAGGCTCAGATCTTCAGAAAGTAGCACGCGATTTCAAAAAATACATTTCAGGTGAAGATTTCAACCCAAATCTGAAGCAAGTGTGTTATACAACCTTCAGTCATCATGATCGCAGTCATATCATCATCTACAAGCTTTGATTAAAGATTGAAAGATCAAAGATATATTAAGGAACTGATACGGCGCCTCAAAAAGAAAGTTTCACAATGAAATGGTGCACTCTGCAAGAATATGAGGGAAATTTGAAATTCAAATTTTTAGTTAAATCTAGTCATAGACTAAAGTGGGTCAACTACCCTAGTTTCTAGAAAGAGAAGTTTAGAAATCTTGTTCAGAAAGTAAAAAGTAGTTTCTGAAGGTAGCTTTAGAAACCTCTATTTCACAACAGCTTTTGCAATAGCTCTGACAATACCAAAGCTACTCATCTAGACAGTTTTCAAGACATGAACCGATGATTAACATATGCTACCTGGACAACAGATCAAGGGCAACTATTGTAAATGCAAATCTATAAATAAAGATGCTATGTTTACAAAGAAGAATGGACTTTGAAAATGAAGGAGTACTATAATACTGAAGAATTTTCTCCTCGTCTTTTTTATAAAGATATTAGTGCTTGTAATCAGTTCCATCTTATAAAAAATATTATTTCTACATTCTTAGTAGATCATACATTCTTCCTGGAAAGAACCATAGAAAGAAGTCATTCAAGTTTTCCAAGCCTATTGTTGTTCATCTTTAGAAAACCTGAGTGTTGGCTAGTTTGAGTGGTAAACCTAAACACAAACCTTTGTAAGCTTGATCCGGTAGGGATTGCTGTAAGTTAGCTTGGAGAGACTAAGCAAAGACTACTTGTAACATGACAGTAGGAGTGAGCTGCTAGTCACGGTGTTAGCTTGTAGAGGCTGGACAAAGACTACTCGGGGTGTGACAGCAGAGTGTACTTGCTGGTCACTGTGTTAACTTAGAGAGGCTGGTTAAAGACTACTTAGGCTGTGACAGCATAATGTACTTGCTGGTCACTTGTAAGAGCTTGAGAAGGCTACTGTAAAGACCATCCTACTTTCTCAGGTTAGGAAAGGTTTTAGTGTAACTCAACGGTGGTTGAGAACTAGATGTTAGCAGGTTGACTGAACTAGTATAAAATATCTGTACAATATCTTCTGCTCCCTTAACTCCTTTATATTTACTGCTTTGTGCCTATTATATTGCGCTTTTTGAAAAACCTACTTATACGTGCTTTTGTTATATCTGTTGTAGTTCAGAAAGTAGCTTTCTGAAGTAACTAATGCTGTTTCTGCTATACTTCTAATTAAACACTTAATAGTACATTGTTTAAGTTTTTCATAAACAAAAGGAAAGAAAAAGCGAAGCACGATTCAACTCCTCATTCTCATGTATTTTTCTACCTATAAGTTTGGTTGATTTAGGGTGCAAATTGGGTGTAGAGGCACAAGCAAAAGCTAAGACAAGTGCAAAGAACTTCCAGTAACAAGTAAGGGTTTTTTTAGCCTGTTTCTTTTCAAAACTAGTTCTTAAACTATTTTGAACAATTGAGCTTGAAATTTTTTGTTTTGTTGGTTGATGAGTGGAATGATTTGATGTTGTTAGAAAATCTTTTTGTCAAAACAAGTTTTAAGTTTTGTGCTGGAAACTCGGATTTAAGCAGGCATGTGATAATACACGATTTTTCTTACTTAGTTAGAGACATGACTTTTAGCTGAAATTTTTATATGATGAAAGTAACATATGGAGGCATCTCCAATGTTTTTCCTGAGTTGATTGGAACACTTTACTATTTTTAAATATTCAAAAACCGAGCTGGTCAGGGTTTTTGCTTGAGCAGTCAATTCTGAAGAACTAAATTTATATAATTTTGTTACTATATCAAATGATGAAATTTTTACTTAAAATTTTTATAGGATGTTGTCAATATCTTGAAGTCCAACTCTAAATTGTTGTAGAAGTTAATTGTTTATTTAATATGGTAATAAAATTGAGGATTTTGACTATTGGTTGAAATTAGATGATTTTTGACCTACAAAATTATATAATTTTGTTAATATAGTTAGAAACCTTGTTTTGCTCTAACATTTTTATCTGGTCTCATAGACATTTAATTATCTCTAAAAAATTGTCTTGCTCTGTTTTGATGATGTTTAATAATTTAGCCATAATATTGTTTAAGGCTGTAATTCTAGACAGCATGCCAGTAAGCTGAAAATGTGATAAAATGTTAATGATTTGATATCACTTACACTATGTAAGCTTGTTGATGATATTATGCACATGTAACTGTGAATAGTTTTGACATTTGCCTTTATATGGGAGAAAAATCAAGAATATGTTTTCTTGGACTAGAGAAAGTACATTTGATAAGTCAAGGAAAGTAAACCTAATTACCCTTGAATTGAGTTAGGAAAAGTAAACCTAGCTAGGAGTAGATCTATATGGGAATTGGAGAAAGTAATCCAATGATCATATATAGGATTGAGCTCAATCTTGAAAAACAGTCTATTAGCCAAGAGTGGAATAGGCCATCGTAGATCAAGAGGCTACACAAGTTAAAGTAGCAATTGTCTTAAGTAGTCTTCTATGTTATGTGCTAAGTAATTAAGTTTACTACTTTATTGAGATCAGGATGGTTATGTTTCAGCTTAACATCATATGTAACACCCTAATATTTAACCTAATATGCCTAGGACGCATTTGGATTTATTATTAGTCATTACTCTTTTGTTTCAGTTCTTGACCCTAGCTTATTTAAAATACTTTAAAGAAAATATGGGTAAATTTTTTTTTGAAAGTTTTAAAAAAAAGGGAGCTGCGTAACTTAAAAGAGCTACGTCGTACGATCATGCATACAAGCCAAAAGGAGCTAAACATATCGTAAGCAAGTACAAATCATAACGTATCACAACATCACGCATTAATGTAACGCCCTGTTTTTCTATAAACTTTTAAATGACCAAAATGCCCCTGAGGTCATTTTACCTGAAACACGAGGACGACCGGCCTCGGCCATCCTCATAGGGCTTTTATGATATATGAAGGGGATTATATGTATATACATGTTTAACAAAGCAGAAAATCTCGTTTCTGAGATTTCTGTGTGTAAATGACCAACATACCCTTGCACAGATTTAAAGCAGTTTTTAAGTTTTAACTTCGACTCGGACTTGTCCCAGAGATCAATAATGATGGTTTCAAGGCAGGAACTATGTTGGTTTAAGTCCTGGGGGTCCCGAGCCACTTTTGGTAAAAATTACAATTTTACCCCCACTTAGTGCGTTTTAAGCTTAACGAGTTACCTAACTCAAAACCTAAGCAATATTAGGCTCTAATTAAAGGTTAATTAATTTTCATGATTAATCTAGAGCTAAAATAATTATTTGAGGTTGATTAGAACCTAAAATTGCTTAAGGAAATTTAAAACTCATTTCTAATCCCTTTCTTTCTTTAAAAGAAAAAGCAACTATGAATAGTACTTTCATTATTCACACTCCCATTCCCAAGAACACTCTCTTTCCCAAGAAAAAGTTGTCACAATCTAATCAATAGTTATAGGAGTTTGACTCTATTAATCCTACAAGACCATTTTTGATCCAAGGAATTCATGGCCCTAATCACCTAATTAGCCCACTTAAACACTCGGTTACACAACCTTAATTAGTGACCTAACCTTGTTTGCTCCTAAACACCATACTAGTACATGATTAAATTGAATGAAATCTTCCCTCCCTTGGCCTTATGATTTTTGGTCACTCCCCCCAAAATTCAAAAGAAATGTATTTTATGTAGTTAATCCATTTGTCCTTCAAAAGCCACCATAAGACCTATGACCTATGCTCTCAAACACACCATGAATGACAACATATGAGATTTTTCTTCCCTCCTCCTTCTTCAAGAAGTTTCGGCCATGCTCCTCCCCCTCCACTCCTTCATGACTCATTTGTCTATAAATACACAACACTACACAACTTCATTCCTTTGTTCATTTCTCAAAAGTCCCAAGCTTTCTTACTTCCTCTTTCTTTCAAAGCTTTCAAGAGTTCTTCAAGCTCAAAGTTCTTCCTCTCTTTTTCGAAAAACACAAGGTAGGGAATCTTTCTAAATATGTCTTTGATCTTTATGTTTGAATCTTGTTCGGAAATGATGAATGGTTGAACCTCCATGTTGCTTTCTTTTTCAGTTTCTTCCTTTCTTTTTCCTTTAGTTTTCGGCCTCAAGGCCTTGAATATGATAGCTTGATGATGAGTGCTCTCTAGAGGTAACTATGAGTTCATCTCACATGAGACTTCTAAAGTTTGAGTTTTTCTTAAGAAAAGTTTCATCTTTTACAAGTTTAGTTGAGAATGAGGTTATGTTTCTCTTGAACATTTGGAACTTCCCTTTTCTTCTTTATGTTTCGGCCATGAAGGCCTTTGACCCTTGGAAAAATGAAAGCTTGATGATGAGGGTATCATGATGGTGCTTGTCACTTAACAACCCTTAAAGCTTGAATTTTTTTTAAAAGGAAAGTTACATCCTTTTTCAAGGTCGAGCAAGAAAGGAGTTTATGTCTCTCTTGAACACTTTTTTGGCTTCCCTTTTCTTTTCATATTTTCGGCCATGGAGGTTTCTAAGGCTTGGAAAAATGAAAGCTTGATGATGAGGGTTTCATGTTGATGCTTGTCACATGAACAAACTCTAAAGCTTAAAACTTTGACCTTAAACCAAGCATGGTTTCGGTTTTGCTTTCTTCTTTAGCATGAACTTTGTTTAAATGTTAGTTTTGAAGGAAGCCTTGTACTCAATGATGAGGACTTAGGATGTTGATGTCATAGATTATCAAGATCTTGATGGTTCATTCTTCTTGATGAAGATTCGGCCACTTTCAAGACCTTTGAGGTTACGATTTATGTTGAGTATCTTAGTACTAATAGTTTTCTTTTCTTGTGAGGATGAGGTTTGGGTTGGAACTATGTTCTTTTTAAAGTCTTGCAAGAGCTCTAGACAAGATATAAAAGTAACTTGCATTCACATTTATTTTATGCTTTGCATAGCATGTTTACTTTCTATGCTATCACTAAACCCTAAGATAAAGAATGAACTTGCATAATGCACGTTTAAATTCCAAGCTTTGCATTTCATGTTATATTTCAAGTCATCACTAAACTCAAAGACTAAGAATGAATGTGCATCTCATATTTACTTCGAGCTATCACTTTACTTCCTAATGGACTATAAAAATAGAATGCATAGCACGTTTACTCTTATGCTATCACCTAAAACTACTAGAGCTCAAAGGCTTGCCCATTTCATCTTGAGAAAAGTTAAATCAAGGAGGTATCCTCTTGAAAATGCATTCGGCCATGTGATGATGAAAGCTCTAGGATGAGTTTTCATTAGTTACAAGAGCCTATAGTTTACATTTTAAGTCTTCCCTAAACATAGATGACATTTAAAGATATTTTGAGTATGTTCCTATATTTAGGATCTCAACCATGAGTGAAACTAAAGAGCTACTGCCCCATGTATTTTATAAGAGTTCTTGACAAGATAAATTGATTTCTAAGATGTTTTTGAAGTCCTAAAAATTGTTCCAAGAGAAACTAGTTACCTATGTACCTTGAAAAGGAAGTTTATACATGATTTGATGATCTTAAATTTTCAGTTCTGCCTTGTTCATTTCCAGCACCTTAAATCATATTTTGGCTGGTCTAAATATGTTTAAATACCTTTCCAAGTATATGATAATTATTCTAGACATTTTGGAGCATGCTTAGCTACTTTAATTGCTTGAAATGTGAATTCTAGAACCCCATAGGTACAGAAAATATGAATTCTGTTCCAGCTTAATTAACATCCATAGAATCACATTATATGATATCTAGATTAGTGAGAGTGACTCATAATTGGCTTTGGTATTAATTGTTGCATCATAGAAAGAGTCGGATGTGAGAAAGGGTTTAAAATGCATATTTTAGAACACCGTAATTCATCTAATTTAGCTTACTGCCTAATGCTGTCCAGCCATAATTAATTAAGTTTTAGGATTTAATAATTTGTGGTAATAAGGTTAATCCATCCCTTAGAGACATAAGACAATAAGTTGAAAGTTTGAGGTTATCCGAGTGAGGGTTTTTACTCTTAAAGGAAAGGTCTAAGCATTACTCTATGAATGATGAATTGGTGTTTACCTCATGACTTGTATGATGCTATGTGAACTATTATTCTTAAATGATAGTTTTATTATTGCATGTGATTGTTCTTCAAGAACCTAGAGATGCCTATGTTGTAATAAAAGATAAATGACATGTATGAAACTAAGTGGCATCTCAATAAAACTTGCTAAGACTTAAGGTGACTTAAACTATGAGAAAATGATCCTTGAACCACCAAACTAAGGGTGGGGATGAGGTGATTCTAGCCCCCTAGACCCGTACTTTAAGTCAGGACCTTTAACTTATCAAAAGGGATAAGTCCATGTGCTAGTAACGACTAACGTGGTATGAGCTCATAACCTAGAAGTTTCTCCAAAGGGAGATCACTTAGGGTGGCCCCAGGAAGAAAATGATAAGGTTTGAATGTCACCTAAAGTAACCAAGATAAGTTACCATGTACCATGTTCTAAGAACTATGATCCCTCCTGCCTATTACGCCTAAACCGATAACCCCCAAAGAAACAAAAGAAGGCTATTGTCTACGTGATATGTGAACAGGCACTCCATATGAACATAAAAGACAGACAACACAATGACCCACAAAATGATATGACGGGTGCGCGGCGTCAAATTGTAGTTCCCAAGTAGGCGTATTAATGAAGATCACGAACGATGCCATCATTTTCTGAAGATGTGATGGAAAGAAGAAAGAGGGGATGAGAATCTTATACAAGAAACTCAGTTGGGAAACACCTCCTAACATGTGTCATCATCTACGTCCTCAAGAACCTTGGCTTTGATTTATGAAATAGTGGGCATGCATATGATGGTCAATTTGTTAAGTTCCAAATGTTATTTATCCAAGGTTTGCCTATTTTATTATGCATCTTAATGCATAGGTGCAAGATGATGAGTCATACTAATGCTCCAGACAATTTATTACAACATACAGGATGCACCCTATACTAGCATGATCGTCCTCTCGATGATTTTAGAGGTGACTTAGGTTTCCATCTGTTTTATTTGGGGCCGCCCTAAAATTTCTCCCCTCTCGGGAGATTCTAGGTTATGAGCTCATACCTTACTAGTCACCACTAACTTATACTTATCCTCTTGATAAGTACGCTTATCTTCTCGATATGTAAATTCTTGGCTCCATTTGAAAGTATGAGATAGGGGCATAGAAATACTTATCTTCTCGATAAGTACGCTTGTCCTCTCGATAAGCAACTCCCTGGGACCACCTTATGCCGAGTCCGACTCGTTTACAAAAGGATCATTTCTGAGTGTTTTAAGTCACCTTTAACCATGACATGTTCAATGGAGATGCAATGCAATCACAACTTGTTAACAAATATGTCATGCTCATGAGTCTTTATAAATCTTGGATCCCGATTAATGAGTATAATCATAACATGTCATGCAATTGGTCACACAAGCATGCTTCACATTTATTGTATGTATATGTATATAGTCATAAGCATATTTGTATCGAAATAAATATGCTCCTACCCAGTATGCCGAAAGTCAAGGATCGGACTCAGCTAATTGACATGCTATGCATATAGGATATATATATATATATATATTCATCAAACTATAAATCATCATGTTCATAATCCAAGAATAAGCATGCAAGGTCACCAAATCATGTTGTTTAAGTGGAGAAATATTTATTCACATATTTCAGGTTCTCGTAATCGATTACATGAGCCTTGTAATCGATTACATGAGCTTTGTAATTGATTACATCACTATTGAAAATGCATTTTGGGTTTCAAAAACATATGAGTAATCGATTACATGCAAGGGTAATCAATTACTAGGGTCAAGAACACGTTCTGGGTTTTCCAGGACATCTCATAATCGATTACATAAAGTTGTAATCGATTACACAGGCTAAAAATTTGCATCCGAGTATGGCAAACCCTTTTGCTAATCAATTACATTACCCTGGTAATCTATTACCAGTGACACAAAAATAAGAAAACTCAAGTCTTGACATTCCTTTGTTATTCCAAAACATTTTTTAAACATAAAGCCAACATTTCCTTAGGATTAAACTTCCATTCCACTTCTTTTGAGTTCTTTGATCCTTCAAAACTCCTTTACACATTCTGAAATTCAAGATTCATTATCAACAAGGTCATTTTTTATAGTTTTAATGCCTAAGACCCCTATTTAGAGTAACCACTCTAAAACACCGATCAACTTTAAGGTTGAAAGGGGTAAGTCTTGGATTTTTGGAAAATCATTTATTGATAACATAACCAACATCAAAACCCTCATTATCGAGCTATGGCCTTAAACATCTAAAAAGGAAAACATTTCCAAGGAACTACAAACATTTCATCAATATCTCATTCTTTGAATTAGAGGTCAAACAAATGATGGTAATGCAACCAACATCAAAGATCCTCATCATCAAGCCGTGGTATGTAAACCATTTAACAATAACAAAACAAGAACAAGTAGAGGAGAAGAAGAAGCTCAAAACCGAAAAAGAAAAAATAAGGAAAAGAAGAAGAACTCAACATAAAATCCCTACCAAGGTTGTTCCTCTCGTAGAAAGAGCTTGATCTAAGGTAGAGTTATGGTGGTTTGGGATTGATAGGTGGTGATGGAGGGTGGTTTCTTTGAAGGAAATGAAGAAGAAAAAGAGGAAGAAGAACTCTTTGGGAAACTAGAGAGAAACTTTGAGGATTCTTGAACCAAGATTGCAAGAATTGAACAAATGGTATGATAAGAGTTTCCTTGTGTAACACCCTAGTAATTAACCAAATACACCTAGGTTGAATCTGATTAATGACTAGACTTTACTCCTTGCTTTGGTTCTTTCTTCATAATTTGAAAATACTTAGTGAAATTACGAGCCATTTTTTTTAAAAAAAAAACATAATTGAAAACGTGAGCCGAGTACAATGTGAACGAGTAAGTGGAGTATAATAAGACGTTTAAGAATATATCACATCATATCACTTTGGCTCCATCATATAACATCCATAAGCACATTATAACATATATTTACATACAATAACCTCATTCAAAGGGTGGGTTATGATCATACATCATTGTCTTATGCAAACCCATAAAAGAAAATATACATAAGGAAATACATGCCCCTAAACTAGATAACTCCATAAGCCGAGAAGGTTATCCTAAAACTACGGTGCATGAACACACATAAATCTACTAAGAACCTTCTATGGCCACTGTCCTGGAAATGGGGGAATAAATCCGATCCACTGATAAGCTCCCTCGGGAGGGGACACATGTAACACCCCGATTTTTCTGTCCGAGGGAAATGACCAAAATGCCCCTGAGGTCATTTCCTGACCCGAACTCGAGGGTAACCAACTCGGCCATCCTCGAAGGGTCAACTCAATGTTTGAAGGGGATTGAATGGCCTTTGAATGCTTTCGGAAGCGAAAATTTCGTTTTCCGCAGTTTCGGGTCAAAATGACCAAAATACCCCTATAGCGTTTTTACGCGGGTAAAGGTGCCGTTTGAGCCCGGAACTTTCCCCATAGGTTTAAAAACATGTTTCAATGTGTCTAGAGGTCTCTGTTCAAGTCCCGGTGGTCCCGGGCAGTTTTAGTGCAAAATTACGATTTTGCCCCTAGAATAGTGTTTTTGAGCTTAATGACGTAATTAAGCAAACCTAAGCAATATTAGGCTCTAAACGAAGATTAATTTATTTTCCTAATTAATCTAGAGCCAAAATAATTTATTAAAGTTAATTAGAACCTAAAATTGCTTAGATTAAACTTAAATCCCTTTTAGAACTCAAGATTCCTAGTCTTGGAATCTTGAATAGTGTTTTCTCTCCAATTCCTTAAATCAAGGAAATGTGTCTAGAGTTGTTTAGACTCTAAATTGAGGATTTAACTCTCTAAATGGTGCAAGACCACTCCTTAATTATGTCTAGACCACCTTAATTACCCATTTCCCTTACCTAAACACTTTCTTACAAATTCCTAATCTTAAGCATAATCAAAGATACACCTAAACACAACTCTAAACCACAATTAAAATGCAAACTAATCCTCCCCATGCATGATGAAGTTTCGGCCAGACCTCATCCCCATTGGCCACATGTTTAATTGTTTTCTCACTCAAAGAACCATGCTTGAGGCCATACCTTGAACCATACCTCACCATACCTTAAGCCATACCTCACCATGCCTCAAGAACACATTATCTCACCTCATGGAACACATGGAACCCTCCAATTCTGCACCTCTTGGCCGAAAATGCATCAGCCCACATACTCCCTCCATTTGTTTCATTTCTCTATAAATAGAATGCCTTGAGGAGCTTGCACCACTTTTAGATCATTTGCCAAGTTTAGGAAACACTCAAAGCTTTTCTTTTTCTCTCAAAGTCTTTGTGTTCTTCAAGTTCTTGGAGTTCTTCAAGTTCTTCATCTTCTTCATCTTCTTCTTCCATCTTCAAGTTCATCACACCAAGTAGGGATTTTCTTTCATGTATTCTTTCTTTAAAGTTCTTGTTCTAAGCTTAATGTTCATAGTTTCTCTTGATTCTTTTTAGAACTTCTTTTCCTTTCCTTGTTCTTGCTCATTTTCGGCCATGGGCCTTGGAGTTCAAAGAAATGAGAGCTCGATGATGAGAGTTTCATGATGATGTTCATCACTTGAAACAAACTCTAGAGCTTGATTTTTGTTCTTGAGCAAAAGTGTTTCTAGATTTTCCTTTCTTGAACTTTTGAGAACTTTAACTTTGATGGTGTTTTAAAATGGCTCTATGAACTCAATGATGAGGACTCATGATGTTGGTGTTAATATATCATCAAGATCATGAACTCTAGAGTTTTAAAATGCACTTTTCTCTTCTTGGAGATTTCGGCCATTTCCTTGAGATTTTCTAAGTTTCATAGTTTGATTCCCAAAGATGTTATGTTGAGTTCTAAGAACTCTAGACTTTGACTTTGTCTTGGTTTGATGAGTTTGGGTTGAGGTTTAAGTTCCTTTAAAGTCTTGTTAAGAGCTCTAGAAAGATAAAATGAACTTGCATAATTTATTTTATGCTTGCATTCATATTTACATTCTTGCTATGCATCTTTATTTTCAAGCTATCACCTAAGAACATAAAGATTAAAATGGAACTTGCATCTTCACTTAATTTAATTCTCGAAGCCTTTCTATTTCGGCCTTAAAGTCGATTGTTGTTGGGCCTAGAGCACTAAAATAAAGAATTTAACTTGCATTATCACCTAATTAATTTCTCGAATGCCTATCTATTTCGGCCTTAAAGTCGATTGTTGTTGGGCCAAGAGCACTAAAATAAAGAATTGAATCTTGCATATCTACTTTCAAGCTTGCACGTTTAAGATTATGCTTCCGATATTTACTTTCAAGCTTGCACGTTTAAATTATGCCTTGCATATTTAATTTCAAGTCATCACTTTACTTTGTAAGCAAGATTAAAAATGAAAAGCATGAGCACGTTTAGTTTATGTCAGTAACTTAAGAACCTAGAGCTCAAAGACTTGCCCATTTCATTCCAAGTTAAAGTTTAATGTAAACCATACTTTGAATGTATGTTTTTCGGCCAAGTAGTGATGATGGACTTGCAATGAGTTTTCATCTAGCTACTAGGACCAATAGCCTATGTTTTAAGTGCTCCTTAAAGTTTTACAATTCTTTATGAGGTTATGTCATTATAAGTTGTGATTCCAATCTCTTTTAGGGGATGGAATATGTTTTGGTCAGTGACCTAAGGCTTCACATAGCCTCTTGATGAACTAAAATGTTTTGCAAAGAGTTTTAGAAGTTCTAGATTGATTCCGAGAGAAACTAGTTAACTTATGTACCTAGAAATGTCAATTTAATTCTCTTATTGAGGCAAGATGTTTTCGGTTCTGATGTGATGAATGTGATGCTGTATGATGATGTTTTAATGTGTTGGAATGTGTGAAAATATCATATGATGATGTAGAAGCGATCCTATGCATGATAGGTAAGAAACTAGCTAACTAGAAATACCGTAAAGCTAGAATTTAACATAGTTTTGACCCATTTGTTTATGGAACTTTTCCAAACTGTTTTAATGGGGACATAATCAGATTTAGATTGTTTAGACATGAAAAACTTGGTATCATTTGAGTTAGAATTGAATTCTAGCACCTATGAGGAAACTAGTAACTAGAAAACCGTAAAAATGCAAATGTAGAACTCCTAGAACATTTAATTTTATGGATTCTGTCCAGCACCCTTACAACATGATAAACATGATTAATAATTAGTCCTTAAACATAGGAATGCCTCATAATTGATTTAGATTTAATCCATAGCGCCTTCGGCGAAAACGGAACCGAGAAAGGGTCTAAAACGTAAGTTCTAGAACCCCGTAAATACAAGTTAGAGAACTTGTCCTATGCTATTCAGATTTTAAAAGTAAAATGAGAGGATTATGAATGATGTTTAATTATGAGCCTTAGGTGCTTAAAATATGAGCAGCGGATGTAGAGAACTATATCTCAAGATTAAGACCCGTAAGGGTCAAAGCATAAGCTACCGTAAGGGTAAGCGTTTGGATGTTTTATGATGATGCATGAAGTATGCTAATGATGATGATGTTATTCATATGAGGAACTTATGAGATTATATGTTAATGTGGCATAAAGCAAATTTGGAAGGAAATTGATTGTAATGACCGCTTTGGCCAATTTCCGACAAATTTGGGGACTTAAAGAGATTTTGAAAATTAAGGTACTAAGATGGGTTCTAGGATGACACCGTTCGGCCGAGCACCTCCATAGAACTCATGTGACATCGGTACCATTTTATACTCTTAGGTGACACCGGTTCGGCCGAGCACCCCTAAGAGATTTGCCCCCAAACCCGCACTCGGATAGTCGGGATTTATGATTTATGATACGCTTATCGTTAAGTGGTAAGTAAGAACTAGTGACGACTAGTTAAGGTATGAGCTCATAACCTAGATGTATGACACGCTCGGGTGACACCGGTTCGGCCGAGCACCCCAGATTCGAATGTCTTTTAGGGTGGCCCATGAGGAAGAGAAGTTCATGATTATGATTATGTCACTAAGTTTTGTCCCATATGAATGTTACTATTGCCACTTTATGCCACCAATGATGATGATGCTTGATGTTATGTTTTATGTATGTGCATTAGGTAGTGCCATGCATACATTTTCTATTATGTTGCATTCATGACATTAAGATCATCTTAAAATGAATGGACCTTGGCTAACGTATATTTTGAAGTTTAAAATGAACTAAATGCATGTTCAGACTTTTCGCATAATTAAACCCAAGGTTCCCGAGGACGTAGATGATGGCACCTAGGTAGTAGGAGGCCCTACTGAGATTCTTTAGCAAGATTCTCACTCCCTCTATCTCTTTCTTTCCGTCACGTCTTCAGATGGCGACGTTCGTAGTGTTCGTGGACACCCCGACATGGGAGGTGCACTATGACCCGGCTCACGGGTCATACCATTTTGAGGCGTGCACGGTGCGAGTTTTCATGTTAAGTAGGGCGCCCGCCCCGCTCATCCGTGCACACCCATCGCTTCTCCCGGCATTGCACCCTATGGCGGCGACGGCGGGTTTTGAGCGTCGCGCGTCACGCATGACGAGAGTGCTCCGCATGCACACCGCCGCCTTAGCCATGCGAGACCATCCCGATTACGTGCCCCGGACCTACTTCTCGGAGACCGACCCGTCCGAGGACCCGCCTACTCATCCGTATAGCGAGAGCTCTGCCCCCTCTCCACCATTGACGAGGGAGGGCAGTGAGGATACCGTGACTCAGCCCCGACTTGCACGATGACCGGAGATGCGGCCACATCGCGGTCACTCGATCCCGTTCCGCCTCTTTACGCCCGAGGAGCTCGCCTGACAGCTTTCGGATACTTGCCTCGTTCACGAGACGGACGTCAGTAGGAGGTGACGATCGACCGATGGAGTACCCGGTTAGAGCACACACCACTTAGATGGGGATAAACCTTCTTTTGTTTAGAGGTTATCCCATTAGGTGCACTCGGGTAGGGGAGTAGATCATGTTTATGTTTATGTTGTATTTTCTTTCTTGTATTTTCCTTGTACTAAATTAAGTCCCACACTTATAAGTGGGCAAATTATATATATATGAGATGATCTTCAGTGTTACTCATGTTGTGTCTTATGTTATGATGTTGTGAGACATTTGTTTACTTTGCATGGTGTACCGCTTATCGCATCACGCGGCTCTCACTTTTATTTCAAAAAAAAAAATTACCCGTATTTTCCGCTAAGTAATTCAAAGTTAAATGAGATCTATGAAGTAACAGACTAATGTTTAACCTAAGTATGTTCTAGAGTATTGGGTTAAAAATTAGGATGTTACATTATGGTATCAGAGCAGTTCGATTCTCATGGAGCCTGAGGATTGGACTGACTATGCTTTCTAAAGCGTAGTACGATAGCTATGTCATGCGTAGTGCTTAGTTAGAGATAAGCTATAGGATAGAAGTGCATGGCCCTTTGTCTACTTGCGTGTGCCATGGTAACTAGCTCATCTTACATGGAATATTGAGCCTGATCACCTCAGTGTTTTATTGTCTCATGTGTTTAGGGACCAATGGCACCAAGGAGACAACCTAGGACCCCGACCGATGGGACCAAAGCGATGCCATCTTGCTGCTGTTCGTGACATGGCAAGAGCCATGGAGCGAATGTTCGAAGGATGAACCAACAAGGGGTACCGGACGTGCTCCCCGCTGGCTGAGATGATCGAGCAAGCAAGGTTTGGTGAGTTTGCAAAGCGAACCCACCAACCTTCCGAGAGAGCCATGGACCCAGAGCCAAGGCGATGAGTGGATCAAAAACATGGAAAAGATCTACTCTGTGGTGGCTTGCTCGGAGGAGCAGAAGGTCACCTTTGCGGCCTATATGATGGAATCGGATGCCGAGTTTTGGTGGACCGGCACCAAGGCGCTAGAAGCTTACGAATGCTGGCATCATCGGGGAGTCGTTCAAGACCTACTTCTATGAGAAGTACTTCCCGGAGTCCGTGAGGAACGCGAAAATATTGAGTTCATGCAACTGACTCAAGGAGGGTCAAGTGGGACCAAGAACAAGACGCCCCAAGGAGCCCCCGCCACCTTTGCTAGGCCTACACCGGCAATACTATGCCCCCAGTGCGGGAAAGATCATGGTAACCGTCCCTGCCTAGCTGGGCAAAACGTGTGCTTCAAGTATGGGAGGCCCGGCCACTATGCCAATAGATGCAACAACGGAGGGCCAGCAAATCAGAACCCTAGGCCGCAACACCAACGGATGGTCTTCACCCTCAATGTGGACGAAGCGGACACATCCAACGGTCTCATAGAAGGTAAGTGCGAAATAGATGGTAGAACCTTAACTGTGCTATATGACTCTGGTGCAACACATTCTTTTATTTCATATGCTAGTGTCGAGACTCTAAATTTGAGAACTTCCAAACTTCCTTTTGATCTTATCGTCTCTACCCCCACAAATCATCCTGTGAATACTTGTTATTGTTGCCTAAATTGTCACCTCACCACAGAAAATAGATCATATGTTGTGGATTTAATTTGTTTACCCATGAAAGGTATAGGAGTAGTTCTTGGCATGGATTGGCTTCACGCCAACCGTATTGTTACACTGTGTCACCAAAACAGTTATCTTTCCTTCTCCCCCTAGGGAAATAAGTCAACCTTTGAGACTTTATCTCAACGCCGTAGAGGTCCACTGTAGTGGGAAAAAGACTAAGGGATATGTTCTCCTAGCCGCTAGCGACGTATACTTTGAGCAGAATTTAGAGAATATACCTATAGTGAGAGACTATCCCGAGGTGTTTCCGGAAGATATACCCGAGTTCCCTCCCGAGCGAGAAGTGGAGTTCTCCATTGAGTTGGTTCCTGGAGCGGGACCAATCTCCATTGCCCCCTATAGAATGTCACCCCTAGAACTAGCCAAGCTTAAAACCCAACTTGAGGAACTTTTAGAGAAAAGCTTCATAAGACCTAGTGCTTCACCATGGGGAGCCCCGGTCTTGTTTGTGAAAAAGAAGGACGGGAGTATGAGGTTGTGCATAGATTATAGGCAATTGAACCGTGTGACAGTGAAAAACAAATACCCTTTGCCTAGGATTGATGATCTCATGGACCAACTGAGAGGAGCAGTAGTATTTTCCAAGATCGACCTAAGGTCAGGATACCACCAAATTAGGGTGAGAGATCAAGATATACCAAAGACCGCCTTTAGAACTCGGTATGGACACTTTGAGTTCGCGGTGATGTCTTTGGGTTGACGAATGCTCTGCAGTATGTTATGGATTACATGAATAGGATCTTTAGACCCTATTTAGATCAGTTCGTGGTCATTTTCATAGATGATATACTCATCTATTCGAAGACCCACGAGGAGCATGAGCGTCATTTAAGGATAGTTTTGGAGATTTTGAAGGAGAAAAAGCTATATGCAAAACTCTCTAAGCATGAGTGTCAAGTTTTTAGGGCACGTTGTGTCGAAAGGAGGTATAGCCGTTGATCCTAGTAAGGTAGAAGCCGTAATGAATTGGGATAGACCGCCCACCGTATCGAAAATCTGGAGCTTTTTGGGTTTAGCAGGCTATTACCGTAGGTTTATCAAGGATTCTCCCAAATTGCCCTACCCACGACCAAGCTAACTAGGAAGAATGCACCATTTATGTGGAGCCCCGAATGTGAGAAGAGTTTTCAAGAGCTTAAGGAAAGGTTAACCACGACCCCAGTCTTAGTCTTACCTAGCCCCAATGTACCCTTCGAGGTGTATTGTGATGCTTCGGGCAAAGGACTAGGGTGTGTGTTGATGCAAAATAGGCAAGTGGTAGCCTATGCATCACGACAACTCAAGCCTCACGAGGCTAACTACCCCACCCATGACCTAGAGTTAGCCGCCGTAGTGTTTGCCTTAAAGATGTGGAGACACCATTTGTATGGTGTAAGGTTTGAAGTTTTCTCCGATCATAAGAGTCTCAAGTACCTCTTTGATCAAAATGAGTTAAACATGAGGCAAAGAAGATGGATGGAATTCCTCAAGGACTACGATTTCGGTTTAAGTTACCACCCCGGCAAGGCTAATGTAGTCGCCGATGCCTTGAGCCGAAAGTCGTTACACATGTCCCACATGATGATCAAAGAAGTTGAGTTGATAGAGAAGTTTAGGGATATGAATCTAGGGATGTCAGCGACCAATAAAGGAATAAAAATGTGCTATCTTAGTGTGACAAGTGGATTTAAGCAGAGAATCATGTTAGCACAACGAGAGAATGAGGAGTTCGAGGAGATCATCGATGCTGTTAAGGCGGGAAAGTTGAAAGGTTTCGAAAGAGGTGAAGATTGGATATGGAGGTTCGAAGGAAGAATCTGCGTACCCCAAGATGGTGACCTCAGAAAAGATCTTGGAGGAAGCTCACAAAAGCTATTTCACCATCCATCCTGGTGTTACCAAGATGTACCAAGACTTGAAAAAGATGTTTTGGTGGCCCGGAATGAAGAAGGATGTAGTCGCCTGGGTTAGTAAGTGCTTGGTATGTCAGAAAGTGAAAATCGAGCACCAGAAACCTTCAGGTTTGTTGCAACCCTGTCAATCCCGAATGGAAGTGGGAATGCATATCTATGGATTTCGTGACAGGATTGCCTAAGACGCAAGCTGGCCATGATGCTATATGGGTGATAGTGGATCGACTAACCAAGTCGGCACACTTTCTACCTATTAGAGTGACGTACTCTTTAGATAAATTGGCTCAGTTATACATCCAAGAGATCGTAAGACTGCATGGAGTACCGTCAACGATAATCTCGGATAGAGATCCGCGGTTTACGTCGCGTTTTTGGGGAGCCTTTCAAAAGGCGTTTGGTTCAAAGCTATGCTTGAGCACTGCTTACCACCCACAAACAGACAGACAATCCGAAAGGACGATCCAAACCCTAGAGGATATGCTAAGAGCTTGTGTGTTAGACCAGAGGGGAAGTTGGGATAAGTACTTGCCTTTGATCGAGTTTGCGTATAACAATAGTTATCACGCCAGCATCGCTATGGCACCGCATCTGCAGGCGTTGTATGGAAGGAAGTGCCAATCACCTTTGTGTTGGTACGAGCCTGGGGAGCAAAGTGTCTTAGGACCCGATGTAGTGAGGGAAACGACGGAACAAATCAAGAGGATCCGGGATAGGATGCTTACTGCTCAAAGTAGACAAAAGAGCTATGCGGATAAGCGGCGCAAGCCCTTGGAATTTGAAGAGGGAGAACATGTGTTCCTTAGGATTACCCCCACTACAGGCATAGGGAGAGCCATGAAAGTCAAAAAGTTGAGCCCCCGATTCCTTGGTCCTTTCCAAATCCTTCAAAGGATAGGAACAGTTGCCTACAAAATAGCCTTACCCCCTAATCTTTCAAATCTTCATGACGTCTTTCACGTCTCTCAGTTAAGGAAGTATGAGTCCGACCCTAGCCACGTTTTAGAGCTGAGCATGTTCGGTTAAGGGACGACCTAACTTTCAATCATCCCCTACGAGAATCGTGGACCGCTTGAGTCAAGCGGTGAGGAACAAGTCTGTTCCATTAGTAAAGGTAGCATGGGGATGCGACAAGTCTGAAGAATTCACATGGGAGCTAGAGACAGAAATGCAAGACAAGTATCCCGAGCTTTTCCAAGGTAACGAATTTCGAGGGCGAAATTCTTTTAAGGAGGAGTAATGTAACACCCCGATTTTTCTGTCCGAGGAAATGACCAAAATGCCCTGAGGTCATTTCGACCAACTCGAGGGTAACCAACTCGGCCATCCTCAAGGGTCAACTCAATGTTTGAAGGGGATTGAATGGCCTTTGAATGCTTTCGAGCGAAAATTTCGTTTTCATAGCTTTCGGTCAAAATGACCAAAATACCCTATAGCAGCGTTTTTATGGTAAAGGTGCCGTTTGAGCCCGGAACTTTCCCCATAGGTTTAAAAACATGTTTCAATGTGTCTAGAGGTCTCTGTTCAAGTCCCGGTGGTCCCGGGCAGTTTTAGTGCAAAATTACGATTTTGCCCCTAGAATAGTGTTTTTGAGCTTAATGACGTAATTAAGCAAACCTAAGCAATATTAGGCTCTAAACGAAGATAATTTATTTTCCTAATTAATCTAGAGCCAAAATAATTTATTAAAGTTAATTAGAACCTAAAATTGCTTAGATTAAACTTAAATCCCTTTTTAGAACTCAAGATTCCTAGTCTTGGAATCTTGAATAGTGTTTTCTCTCCAATTCCTTAAATCAAGGAAATGTGTCTAGAGTTGTTTAGACTCTAAATTGAGGATTTAACTCTCTAAATGGTGCAAGACCACTCCTTAATTATGTCTAGACCACCTTAATTACCCATTTCCCTTACCTAAACACTTTCTTACAAATTCCTAATCTTAAGCATAATCAAAGATACACCTAAACACAACTCTAAACCACAATTAAAATGCAAACTAATCCTCCCCATGCATGATGAAGTTTCGGCCAGACCTCATCCCCATTGGCCACATGTTTAATTGTTTTCTCACTCAAAGAACCATGCTTGAGGCCATACCTTGAACCATACCTCACCATACCTTAAGCCATACCTCACCATGCCTCAAGAACACATTATCTCACCTCATGGAACACATGGAACCCTCCAATTCTGCACCTCTTGGCCGAAAATGCATCAGCCCACATACTCCCTCCATTTGTTTCATTTCTCTATAAATAGAATGCCTTGAGGAGCTTGCACCACTTTTAGATCATTTGCCAAGTTTAGGAAACACTCAAAGCTTTTCTTTTTCTCTCAAAGTCTTTGTGTTCTTCAAGTTCTTGGAGTTCTTCAAGTTCTTCATCTTCTTCATCTTCTTCTTCCATCTTCAAGTTCATCACACCAAGTAGGGATTTTCTTTCATGTATTCTTTCTTTAAAGTTCTTGTTCTAAGCTTAATGTTCATAGTTTCTCTTGATTCTTTTTAGAACTTCTTTTCCTTTCCTTGTTCTTGCTCATTTTCGCCATGGGCCTTGGAGTTCAAAGAAATGAGAGCTCGATGATGAGAGTTTCATGATGATGTTCATCACTTGAAACAAACTCTAGAGCTTGATTTTTGTTCTTGAGCAAAAGTGTTTCTAGATTTTCCTTTCTTGAACTTTTGAGAACTTTAACTTTGATGGTGTTTTAAAATGGCTCTATGAACTCAATGATGAGGACTCATGATGTTGGTGTTAATATATCATCAAGATCATGAACTCTAGAGTTTTAAAATGCACTTTTCTCTTCTTGGAGATTTCGGCCATTTCCTTGAGATTTTCTAAGTTTCATAGTTTGATTCCCAAAGATGTTATGTTGAGTTCTAAGAACTCTAGACTTTGACTTTGTCTTGGTTTGATGAGTTTGGGTTGAGGTTTAAGTTCCTTTAAAGTCTTGTTAAGAGCTCTAGAAAGATAAAATGAACTTGCATAATTTATTTTATGCTTGCATTCATATTTACATTCTTGCTATGCATCTTTATTTTCAAGCTATCACCTAAGAACATAAAGATTAAAATGGAACTTGCATCTTCACTTAATTTAATTCTCGAAGCCTTTCTATTTCGGCCTTAAAGTCGATTGTTGTTGGGCCTAGAGCACTAAAATAAAGAATTTAACTTGCATTATCACCTAATTAATTTCTCGAATGCCTATCTATTTCGGGCTTAAAGTCGATTGTTGTTGGGCCAAGAGCACTAAAATAAAGAATTGAATCTTGCATATCTACTTTCAAGCTTGCACGTTTAAGATTATGCTTCGCATATTTACTTTCAAGCTTGCACGTTTAAATTATGCCTTGCATATTTAATTTCAAGTCATCACTTTACTTTGTAAGCAAGATTAAAAATGAAAAGCATGAGCACGTTTAGTTTATGTCGTAACTTAAGAACCTAGAGCTCAAAGACTTGCCCATTTCATTCCAAGTTAAAGTTTAATGTAAACCATACTTTGAATGTATGTTTTTCGGCCAAGTAGTGATGATGGACTTGCAATGAGTTTTCATCTAGCTACTAGGACCAATAGCCTATGTTTTAAGTGCTCCTTAAAGTTTTACAATTCTTTATGAGGTTATGTCATTATAAGTTGTGATTCCAATCTCTTTTAGGGGATGGAATATGTTTTGGTCAGTGACCTAAGGCTTCACATAGCCTCTTGATGAACTAAAATGTTTTGCAAAGAGTTTTAGAAGTTCTAGATTGATTCCGAGAGAAACTAGTTAACTTATGTACCTAGAAATGTCAATTTAATTCTCTTATTGAGGCAAGATGTTTTCGGTTCTGATGTGATGAATGTGATGCTGTATGATGATGTTTTAATGTGTTGGAATGTGTGAAAATATCATATGATGATGTAGAAGCGATCCTATGCATGATAGGTAAGAAACTAGCTAACTAGAAATACCGTAAAGCTAGAATTTAACATAGTTTTGACCCATTTGTTTATGGAACTTTTCCAAACTGTTTTAATGGGGACATAATCAGATTTAGATTGTTTAGACATGAAAAACTTGGTATCATTTGAGTTAGAATTGAATTCTAGCACCTATGAGGAAACTAGTAACTAGAAAACCGTAAAAATGCAAATGTAGAACTCCTAGAACATTTAATTTTATGGATTCTGTCCAGCACCCTTACAACATGATAAACATGATTAATAATTAGTCCTTAAACATAGGAATGCCTCATAATTGATTTAGATTTAATCCATAGCGCCTTCGGCGAAAACGGAACCGAGAAAGGGTCTAAAACGTAAGTTCTAGAACCCCGTAAATACAAGTTAGAGAACTTGTCCTATGCTATTCAGATTTTAAAAGTAAAATGAGAGGATTATGAATGATGTTTAATTATGAGCCTTAGGTGCTTAAAATATGAACGACGGATGTAGAGAACTATATCTCAAGATTAAGACCCGTAAGGGTCAAAGCATAAGCTACCGTAAGGGTAAGCGTTTGGATGTTTTATGATGATGCATGAAGTATGCTAATGATGATGATGTTATTCATATGAGGAACTTATGAGATTATATGTTAATGTGGCATAAAGCAAATTTGGAAGGAAATTCGGTGTAATGACCGTTTTGGCCGCCGAATTTCCGACAAATTTGGGGACTTAAAGAGATTTTGAAAATTAAGGTACTAAGATGGGTTCTAGGATGACGCCGGTTCGCCGAGCACCTCCATAGAACTCATGTGACATCGGTACCATTTTATACTCTTAGGTGACACCGGTTCGGCCGAGCACCCCTAAGAGATTTGCCCCCTAACCCGTACTCAGATAGTCGGGATTTATGATTTATGATACGCTTATCGTTAAGTGGTAAGTAAGAACTAGTGACGACTAGTTAAGGTATGAGCTCATAACCTAGATGTATGACACGTTCTGGGTGACACCGGTTCGGCCGAGCACCCCCAGTTCGAATGTCTTTTAGGGTGGCCCATGAGGAAGAGAAGTTCATGATTATGATTATGTCACTAAGTTTTGTCCCATATGAATGTTACTATTGCCACTTTATGCCACCAATGATGATGATGCTTGATGTTATGTTTTATGTATGTGCATTAGGTAGTGCCATGCATACATTTTCTATTATGTTGCATTCATGACATTAAGATCATCTTAAAATGAATGGACCTTGGCTAACGTATATTTTGAAGTTTAAAATGAACTAAATGCATGTTCAGACTTTTCGCATAATTAAACCCAAGGTTCCCGAGGACGTAGATGATGGCACCTAGGTAGTAGGAGGCCCTACTGAGATTCTTTAGCAAGATTCTCACTCCCTCTATCTCTTTCTTTCCGTCACGTCTTCAGATGGCGACGTTCGTAGTGTTCGTGGACACCCCGACATGGGAGGTGCACTATGACCCGGCTCACGGGTCATACCATTTTGAGGGGCAGTGCACGGTGCGAGTTTTCATGTTCGTAGGACGCCCCTTCGCTCATCCCGTGCACACCCATCGCTTCTCCCCGACTGCACCCTATGGCGACGACGAGCGGGTTTTTGAGCGTGCGCGTACGCATGACGAGAGAGTGCTCCGCATGCACACCGCCGCTTTAGCCATGCGAGACCATCCCGACATGCGTGCCGGACCTACTTCTCGGAGACCGACCCGTCCGAGGACCCGCCTACTCATCCGTATAGCGAGAGCTCTGCCCCCTCTCCACCATTGACGAGGGAGGGCAGTGAGGATACCGTGACTCAGCCCCGACTTGCACGATGACCGGAGATGCGGCCACATCGCGGGGGTCACTCTCGATCCCCGTTCCGCCTCTTTACGCCCGAGGAGCTCGCACAGTTTCCCGGATACTTGCCTCGTTCACGAGACGGACGTCAGTAGGAGGTGACGATCGACCGATGGAGTACCCGGTTAGAGCACACACCACTTAGATGGGGATAAACCTTCTTTTGTTTAGAGGTTATCCCATTAGGTGCACTCGGGTAGGGGAGTAGATCATGTTTATGTTTATGTTGTATTTTCTTTCTTGTATTTTCCTTGTACTAAATTAAGTCCCACACTTATAAGTGGGCAAATTATATATATATGAGATGATCTTCAGTGTTACTCATGTTGTGTCTTATGTTATGATGTTGTGAGACATTTGTTTACTTTGCATGGTGTACCGCTTATCGCATCACGCGGCTCTCACTTTTATTTCAAAAAAAAAAATTACCCGTATTTTCCGCTAAGTAATTCAAAGTTAAATGAGATCTATGAAGTAACAGACTAATGTTTAACCTAAGTATGTTCTAGAGTATTGGGTTAAAAATTAGGATGTTACATTATGGTATCGTGAGCGATTCGATTCTCATGGAGCCCGAGGATTGGGTGACTATGCTTTCTAAAGCGTAGTACGATAGCTATGTCATGCGTAGTGCTTAGTTAGAGATAAGCTATAGGATAGAAGTGCATGGCCCTTTGTCTACTTGCGTGTGCCATGGTAACTAGCTCATCTTACATGGAATATTGAGCCTGATCACCTCAGTGTTTTATTGTCTCATGTGTTTAGGGACCAATGGCACCAAGGAGACAACCTAGGACCCCGACCGAGGGGGACCAAAGCGATGCCACTGCTGCTGCTGTTCGTGACATGGCAAGAGCCATGGAACGAATGTTCGAGAGGATGAACCAACAAGGGGGTACCGGACGTGCTCCCCCTACTGCTGAGATGATCGAGCAAGCAAGGTTTGGTGAGTTTCGCAAGGCGAACCCACCAACCTTCCGAGGAGCCATGGACCCCGACCAAGCTGATGAGTGGATCAAAAACATGGAAAAGATCTACTCTGTGGTGGCTTGCTCGGAGGAGCAGAAGGTCACCTTTGCGGCCTATATGATGGAATCGGATGCCGAGTTTTGGTGGACCGGCACCCGAAGACTGCTAGAAGCTTCTGGTACTGCTGTCAACTGGGAGCTGTTCAAGACCTACTTCTATGAGAAGTACTTCCCGGAGTCCGTGAGGAACGCGAAAGATATTGAGTTCATGCAACTGACTCAAGGAGGGTCAAGTGGGACCAAGAACAAGACGCCCCAAGGAGCCCCCGCCACCTTTGCTAGGCCTACACCGGCAATACTATGCCCCCAGTGCGGGAAAGATCATGGTAACCGTCCCTGCCTAGCTGGGCAAAACGTGTGCTTCAAGTATGGGAGGCCCGGCCACTATGCCAATAGATGCAACAACGGAGGGCCAGCAAATCAGAACCCTAGGCCGCAACACCAAGGGAGGGTCTTCACCCTCAATGTGGACGAAGCGGACACATCCAACGGTCTCATAGAAGGTAAGTGCGAAATAGATGGTAGAACCTTAACTGTGCTATATGACTCTGGTGCAACACATTCTTTTATTTCATATGCTAGTGTCGAGACTCTAAATTTGAGAACTTCCAAACTTCCTTTTGATCTTATCGTCTCTACCCCCACAAATCATCCTGTGAATACTTGTTATTGTTGCCTAAATTGTCACCTCACCACAGAAAATAGATCATATGTTGTGGATTTAATTTGTTTACCCATGAAAGGTATAGGAGTAGTTCTTGGCATGGATTGGCTTCACGCCAACCGTGTATTGTTAGACTGTGACACCAAAACAGTTATCTTTCCTTCTCCCCCTAGGGAAATAAGTCAACCTTTGAGACTTTATCTCAACGCCGTAGAGGTCCACTGTAGTGGGAAAAAGACTAAGGGATATGTTCTCCTAGCCGCTAGCGACGTATACTTTGAGCAGAATTTAGAGAATATACCTATAGTGAGAGACTATCCCGAGGTGTTTCCGGAAGATATACCCGTGTTCCCTCCCGAGCGAGAAGTGGAGTTCTCCATTGAGTTGGTTCCTGGAGCGGGACCAATCTCCATTGCCCCCTATAGAATGTCACCCCTAGAACTAGCCAAGCTTAAAACCCAACTTGAGGAACTTTTAGAGAAAAGCTTCATAAGACCTAGTGCTTCACCATGGGGAGCCCCGGTCTTGTTTGTGAAAAAGAAGGACGGGAGTATGAGGTTGTGCATAGATTATAGGCAATTGAACCGTGTGACAGTGAAAAACAAATACCCTTTGCCTAGGATTGATGATCTCATGGACCAACTGAGAGGAGCAGTAGTATTTTCCAAGATCGACCTAAGGTCAGGATACCACCAAATTAGGGTGAGAGATCAAGATATACCAAAGACCGCCTTTAGAACTCGGTATGGACACTTTGAGTTCGCGGTGATGTCTTTTGGGTTGACGAATGCTCCTGCAGTATTTATGGATTACATGAATAGGATCTTTAGACCCTATTTAGATCAGTTCGTGGTCATTTTCATAGATGATATACTCATCTATTCGAAGACCCACGAGGAGCATGAGCGTCATTTAAGGATAGTTTTGGAGATTTTGAAGGAGAAAAAGCTATATGCAAAACTCTCTAAGCATGAGTGTCAAGTTTTTAGGGCACGTTGTGTCGAAAGGAGGTATAGCCGTTGATCCTAGTAAGGTAGAAGCCGTAATGAATTGGGATAGACCGACCACCGTGAATAGCGAAATACGGAGCTTTTTGGGTTTAGCAGGCTATTACCGTAGGTTTATCAAGGGATTCTCCCAAATTGCCCTACCCCTGACCAAGCTAACTAGGAAGAATGCACCATTTATGTGGAGCCCCGAATGTGAGAAGAGTTTTCAAGAGCTTAAGGAAAGGTTAACCACGACCCCAGTCTTAGTCTTACCTAGCCCCAATGTACCCTTCGAGGTGTATTGTGATGCTTCGGGCAAAGGACTAGGGTGTGTGTTGATGCAAAATAGGCAAGTGGTAGCCTATGCATCACGACAACTCAAGCCTCACGAGGCTAACTACCCCACCCATGACCTAGAGTTAGCCGCCGTAGTGTTTGCCTTAAAAAGATGTGGAGACACCATTTGTATGGTGTAAGGTTTGAAGTTTTCTCCGATCATAAGAGTCTCAAGTACCTCTTTGATCAAAATGAGTTAAACATGAGGCAAAGAAGATGGATGGAATTCCTCAAGGACTACGATTTCGGTTTAAGTTACCACCCCGGCAAGGCTAATGTAGTCGCCGATGCCTTGAGCCGAAAGTCGTTACACCTGTCCCACATGATGATCAAAGAAGTTGAGTTGATAGAGAAGTTTAGGGATATGAATCTAGGGATGTCAGCGACCAATAAAGGAATAAAAATGTGCTATCTTAGTGTGACAAGTGGATTTAAGCAGAGAATCATGTTAGCACAACGAGAGAATGAGGAGTTCGAGGAGATCATCGATGCTGTTAAGGCGGGAAAGTTGAAAGGTTTCGAAAGAGGTGAAGATTGGATATGGAGGTTCGAAGGAAGAATCTGCGTACCCCAAGATGGTGACCTCCGAGAAAAGATCTTGGAGGAAGCTCACAAAAGCTATTTCACCATCCATCCTGGTGTTACCAAGATGTACCAAGACTTGAAAAAGATGTTTTGGTGGCCCGGAATGAAGAAGGATGTAGTCGCCTGGGTTAGTAAGTGCTTGGTATGTCAGAAAGTGAAAATCGAGCACCAGAAACCTTCAGGTTTGTTGCAACCCCTGTCAATCCCCGAATGGAAGTGGGAATGCATATCTATGGATTTCGTGACAGGATTGCCTAAGACGCAAGCTGGCCATGATGCTATATGGGTGATAGTGGATCGACTAACCAAGTCGGCACACTTTCTACCTATTAGAGTGACGTACTCTTTAGATAAATTGGCTCAGTTATACATCCAAGAGATCGTAAGACTGCATGGAGTACCGTCAACGATAATCTCGGATAGAGATCCGCGGTTTACGTCGCGTTTTTGGGGAGCCTTTCAAAAGGCGTTTGGTTCAAAGCTATGCTTGAGCACTGCTTACCACCCACAAACAGACGGACAATCCGAAAGGACGATCCAAACCCTAGAGGATATGCTAAGAGCTTGTGTGTTAGACCAGAGGGGAAGTTGGGATAAGTACTTGCCTTTGATCGAGTTTGCGTATAACAATAGTTATCACGCGAGCATCGGTATGGCAATCGTCTGGCGTTGTATGGAAGGAAGTGCCAATCACCTTTGTGTTGAGTACGAGCCTGGGAGCAAAGTGTCTTAGGACCCGATGTAGTGAGGGAAACGCATTTTAACAAATCAAGAGGATCAGGGATAGGATGCTTCTTGCTCAAAGTAGACAAAAGAGCTATGCGGATAAAAGCGGCGCAAGCCCTTGGAATTTGAAGAGGAGAACATGTGTTCCTTAGGATTACCCCCACTACAGGCATAGGGAGAGCCATGAAAGTCAAAAAGTTGAGCCCCCGATTCCTTGGTCCTTTCCAAATCCTTCAAAGGATAGGAACAGTTGCCTACAAAATAGCCTTACCCCCTAATCTTTCAAATCTTCATGACGTCTTTCACGTCTCTCAGTTAAGGAAGTATGAGTCCGACCCTAGCCACGTTTTAGAGCCAGAGCATGTTCAGTTAAGGGACGACCTAACTTTCAATCATCCCCCTACGAGAATCGTGGACCGCGGAGTCAAGCAGCTGAGGAACAAGTCTGTTCCATTAGTAAAGGTAGCATGGGGATGCGACAAGTCTGAAGAATTCACATGGGAGCTAGAGACAGAAATGCAAGACAAGTATCCCGAGCTTTTCCAAGGTAACGAATTTCGAGGGCGAAATTCTTTTTAAGGAGGGGAGTAATGTAACACCCCGATTTTTCTGTCAGGAAATGACCAAAATGCCCCTGAGGTCATTTCCTGACCCGAACTCGAGGGTAACCAACTCGGCCATCCTCGAAGGGTCAACTCAATGTTTGAAGGGGATTGAATGGCCTTTGAATGCTTTCGGAAGCGAAAATTTCGTTTTCATGATTTGGTCAAAATGACCAAAATACCCCTATAGCGTTTTTACGCGGGTAAAGGTGCCGTTTGAGCCCGGAACTTTCCCCATAGGTTTAAAAACATGTTTCAATGTGTCTAGAGGTCTCTGTTCAAGTCCCGGTGGTCCCGGGCAGTTTTAGTGCAAAATTACGATTTTGCCCCTAGAATAGTGTTTTTGAGCTTAATGACGTAATTAAGCAAACCTAAGCAATATTAGGCTCTAAACGAAGATAATTTATTTTCCTAATTAATCTAGAGCCAAAATAATTTATTAAAGTTAATTAGAACCTAAAATTGCTTAGATTAAACTTAAATCCCTTTTTAGAACTCAAGATTCCTAGTCTTGGAATCTTGAATAGTGTTTTCTCTCTCCAATTCCTTAAATCAAGGAAATGTGTCTAGAGTTGTTTAGACTCTAAATTGAGGATTTAACTCTCTAAATGGTGCAAGACCACTCCTTAATTATGTCTAGACCACCTTAATTACCCATTTCCCTTACCTAAACACTTTCTTACAAATTCCTAATCTTAAGCATAATCAAAGATACACCTAAACACAACTCTAAACCACAATTAAAATGCAAACTAATCCTCCCCATGCATGATGAAGTTTCGGCCAGACCTCATCCCCATTGGCCACATGTTTAATTGTTTTCTCACTCAAAGAACCATGCTTGAGGCCATACCTTGAACCATACCTCACCATACCTTAAGCCATACCTCACCATGCCTCAAGAACACATTATCTCACCTCATGGAACACATGGAACCCTCCAATTCTGCACCTCTTGGCCGAAAATGCATCAGCCCACATACTCCCTCCATTTGTTTCATTTCTCTATAAATAGAATGCCTTGAGGAGCTTGCACCACTTTTAGATCATTTGCCAAGTTTAGGAAACACTCAAAGCTTTTCTTTTTCTCTCAAAGTCTTTGTGTTCTTCAAGTTCTTGGAGTTCTTCAAGTTCTTCATCTTCTTCATCTTCTTCTTCCATCTTCAAGTTCATCACACCAAGTAGGGATTTTCTTTCATGTATTCTTTCTTTAAAGTTCTTGTTCTAAGCTTAATGTTCATAGTTTCTCTTGATTCTTTTTAGAACTTCTTTTCCTTTCCTTGTTCTTGCTCATTTTCGGCCATGGGCCTTGGAGTTCAAAGAAATGAGAGCTCGATGATGAGAGTTTCATGATGATGTTCATCACTTGAAACAAACTCTAGAGCTTGATTTTTGTTCTTGAGCAAAAGTGTTTCTAGATTTTCCTTTCTTGAACTTTTGAGAACTTTAACTTTGATGGTGTTTTAAAATGGCTCTATGAACTCAATGATGAGGACTCATGATGTTGGTGTTAATATATCATCAAGATCATGAACTCTAGAGTTTTAAAATGCACTTTTCTCTTCTTGGAGATTTCGGCCATTTCCTTGAGATTTTCTAAGTTTCATAGTTTGATTCCCAAAGATGTTATGTTGAGTTCTAAGAACTCTAGACTTTGACTTTGTCTTGGTTTGATGAGTTTGGGTTGAGGTTTAAGTTCCTTTAAAGTCTTGTTAAGAGCTCTAGAAAGATAAAATGAACTTGCATAATTTATTTTATGCTTGCATTCATATTTACATTCTTGCTATGCATCTTTATTTTCAAGCTATCACCTAAGAACATAAAGATTAAAATGGAACTTGCATCTTCACTTAATTTAATTCTCGAAGCCTTTCTATTTCGGCCTTAAAGTCGATTGTTGTTGGGCCTAGAGCACTAAAATAAAGAATTTAACTTGCATTATCACCTAATTAATTTCTCGAATGCCTATCTATTTCGGCCTTAAAGTCGATTGTTGTTGGGCCAAGAGCACTAAAATAAAGAATTGAATCTTGCATATCTACTTTCAAGCTTGCACGTTTAAGATTATGCTTCGCATATTTACTTTCAAGCTTGCACGTTTAAATTATGCCTTGCATATTTAATTTCAAGTCATCACTTTACTTTGTAAGCAAGATTAAAAATGAAAAGCATGAGCACGTTTAGTTTATGTCGTAACTTAAGAACCTAGAGCTCAAAGACTTGCCCATTTCATTCCAAGTTAAAGTTTAATGTAAACCATACTTTGAATGTATGTTTTTCGGCCAAGTAGTGATGATGGACTTGCAATGAGTTTTCATCTAGCTACTAGGACCAATAGCCTATGTTTTAAGTGCTCCTTAAAGTTTTACAATTCTTTATGAGGTTATGTCATTATAAGTTGTGATTCCAATCTCTTTTAGGGGATGGAATATGTTTTGGTCAGTGACCTAAGGCTTCACATAGCCTCTTGATGAACTAAAATGTTTTGCAAAGAGTTTTAGAAGTTCTAGATTGATTCCGAGAGAAACTAGTTAACTTATGTACCTAGAAATGTCAATTTAATTCTCTTATTGAGGCAAGATGTTTTCGGTTCTGATGTGATGAATGTGATGCTGTATGATGATGTTTTAATGTGTTGGAATGTGTGAAAATATCATATGATGATGTAGAAGCGATCCTATGCATGATAGGTAAGAAACTAGCTAACTAGAAATACCGTAAAGCTAGAATTTAACATAGTTTTGACCCATTTGTTTATGGAACTTTTCCAAACTGTTTTAATGGGGACATAATCAGATTTAGATTGTTTAGACATGAAAAACTTGGTATCATTTGAGTTAGAATTGAATTCTAGCACCTATGAGGAAACTAGTAACTAGAAAACCGTAAAAATGCAAATGTAGAACTCCTAGAACATTTAATTTTATGGATTCTGTCCAGCACCCTTACAACATGATAAACATGATTAATAATTAGTCCTTAAACATAGGAATGCCTCATAATTGATTTAGATTTAATCCATAGCGCTTCAAGTAAAACGAACCGAGAAAGGGTCTAAAACGTAAGTTCTAGAACCCCGTAAATACAAGTTAGAGAACTTGTCCTATGCTATTCAGATTTTAAAAGTAAAATGAGAGGATTATGAATGATGTTTAATTATGAGCCTTAGGTGCTTAAAATATGAGCAGCGGATGTAGAGAACTATATCTCAAGATTAAGACCCGTAAGGGTCAAAGCATAAGCTACCGTAAGGGTAAGCGTTTGGATGTTTTATGATGATGCATGAAGTATGCTAATGATGATGATGTTATTCATATGAGGAACTTATGAGATTATATGTTAATGTGGCATAAAGCAAATTTGGAAGGAAATTGATTGTAATGACCGTTTTGGCATAATTTCCGACAAATTTGGGGACTTAAAGAGATTTTGAAAATTAAGGTACTAAGATGGGTTCTAGGATGACACCGGTTCGGCCGAGCACCTCCATAGAACTCATGTGACATCGGTACCATTTTATACTCTTAGGTGACACCGGTTCGGCCGAGCACCCCTAAGAGATTTGCCCCCTAACCCGTACTCAGATAGTCGGGATTTATGATTTATGATACGCTTATCGTTAAGTGGTAAGTAAGAACTAGTGACGACTAGTTAAGGTATGAGCTCATAACCTAGATGTATGACACGTTCCGGCTGACACCGGTTCGGCCGAGCACCCCCAGTGCGAATGTCTTTTAGGGTGGCCCATGAGGAAGAGAAGTTCATGATTATGATTATGTCACTAAGTTTTGTCCCATATGAATGTTACTATTGCCACTTTATGCCACCAATGATGATGATGCTTGATGTTATGTTTTATGTATGTGCATTAGGTAGTGCCATGCATACATTTTCTATTATGTTGCATTCATGACATTAAGATCATCTTAAAATGAATGGACCTTGGCTAACGTATATTTTGAAGTTTAAAATGAACTAAATGCATGTTCAGACTTTTCGCATAATTAAACCCAAGGTTCCCGAGGACGTAGATGATGGCACCTAGGTAGTAGGAGGCCCTACTGAGATTCTTTAGCAAGATTCTCACTCCCTCTATCTCTTTCTTTCCGTCACGTCTTCAGATGGCGACGTTCGTAGTGTTCGTGGACACCCGACATGGGAGGTGCACTATGACCCGGCTCACGGGTCATACCATTTTGAGGCGTGCGGTGCGAGTTTTCATGTTCGTAGGGCGCCCCTTCGCTCATCCGTGCACACCCATCGCTTCTCCCGATCGCACCCTATGGCGACGGCGGCGGGTTTTGAGCGTGCGGCGTCGCGACGAGAGAGTGCTCCGCATGCACACCGCCGCCTTAGCCATGCGAGACCATCCCGATTACGTGCTCCGGACCTACTTCTCGGAGACCGACCCGTCCGAGGACCCGCCTACTCATCCGTATAGCGAGAGCTCTGCCCCCTCTCCACCATTGTCGAGGAGGCGGTGAGGATACCGTGACTCGACCCGACTTGCACGACGACCAGAGATGCGGCCACATCGCGGGGGTCACTCTCGATCCCTGTTCCGCCTCTTTACGCCCGAGGAGCTCGCACAGTTTCCCGGATACTTGCCTCGTTCACGAGACGGACGTCAGTTGGAGGTGACGATCGACCGATGGAGTACCCGGTTAGAGCACACACCACTTAGATGGGGATAAACCTTCTTTTGTTTAGAGGTTATCCCATTAGGTGCACTCGGGTAGGGGAGTAGATCATGTTTATGTTTATGTTGTATTTTCTTTCTTGTATTTTCCTTGTACTAAATTAAGTCCCACACTTATAAGTGGGCAAATTATATATATATGAGATGATCTTCAGTGTTACTCATGTTGTGTCTTATGTTATGATGTTGTGAGACATTTGTTTACTTTGCATGGTGTACCGCTTATCGCATCACGCGGCTCTCACTTTTATTTCAAAAAAAAAAATTACCCGTATTTTCCGCTAAGTAATTCAAAGTTAAATGAGATCTATGAAGTAACAGACTAATGTTTAACCTAAGTATGTTCTAGAGTATTGGGTTAAAAATTAGGATGTTACAACACACGAGATGCACCAGGCTGGGGTTGCATGGATGACCTTTTTGCTAACCTCGGCTGAACAACTGTTTCCTCACTACCCTTTCTTACACGTCTGGGAGTAGGAGCAGAGCTCTCAGAATATACATGAGTAGGAGTGTCCTCTGAAGCATCAGTTTCAGAACATCTCGTCTTGGGAACATACTCTGGAAATCCATGGACAGCAGATGAAGTGGGATAAGAACGTAACATCCTTTCATCAAGTGGACGTGCATGTTCGAAAACCATTTCATTGCCATAGGGAGAAGTAGGAGAAAATCGATAACTAGGGACAGGATGTGCAAATGGACGACCTATGTAAATAAAAACACGAACTGCGCACCTCCCTTCAAAATGATACGAGCGATGCACCGGATCATAGTGGAATTCCCAAGTAGGGGTATCAACGAACAGGACGAATGTTGCTATTTGAATCTGGAGACAATGACGGAAATAAAGAAAAGGGAGTGAGAATCTTGCTAAAGAATTCTCAGTAGGGTACCTCCTTCTACAATGTCATCATCAAAGTCCCCAGGAACCTCGGGATTATTCTAAAATAGTGAGCATGTAAAGATTCATTTTAAGTTCAGACAAATACTTAATCGAGGTTCGTCAATTTTTAATCATGCGTCTTATAATGCATCATAATCTTAACATGTCATATTTACAATGAACTTTTCCTTTATCATTACATCATATTCCTCATCATCATTATCAAAATAACATGCATAAAAGAACGTCATATAATATTAGCTACACATGGACACAGTGCACATATTTCATTTCTTTAGTGCCTTAGGTTATTTTCTTGGGCCACCCTATACTCCACCCTTTTGGGAGTAATTTAGGTTATGAGCTCATACTTTACTAGTCGTCACTAGCATATACTTATCCGTTTTGATAAGCTAAAGTCCCGACTCTACGCTTTTGAGAGAACGGGTTAGGGGGCTAAAATCACCTTTTCACCACCTATAGTTTGATGGTTCCAAAGGATCATTTTCTTATAAGTTTAAGTCACCATTAAATCTTTGCATGTTATATCACAATACAATTCATAAACATCATAGTATTTTCTCATTTATAGTCTTAAGCTAGAATAATATATATCAACTATAATCATGCATCTGGGAGATTCCCAGGAAAGAGAGGTGGGTCATAATGGACACGCTTAAATACCAAGTCTTTCCTTAGCCAGAACCTTTCCAAATTACACTTTTACAATGATACACTTTCTTCTAGCAACAAAGGTAAATTTTACATAATAAAGAATATTTCAAGCATAAACATTCTCATTATTTGCAACAGCAACTATAACATGCAAGCCAGGAAATCATTCAATGATATCAAGTACTTAATAAGCATCCAATACTTACATAGAATTATCAATTATAGAACTAATTAGTTATGCACCTAAGGGATTTATTACCATCCTTACGATTATTTATAGGCCTTAAGAACACTATTAAATCAAATGGGGTAGCATAGGTAGTAAGTTGTTCCTAAGGTTTTACGGTATGCTAGAAGTTATGTTTTAAATCCTTTCTTATTACCAGCTTTCCCTATGATTCTGAAATTAGTTACTAAACCAATTATGAATCATTCTCCCTTATTTAAACATAATAAAACCTGGTTCTTATCGTTGCTAAAGATTCTGGATAGAATGCATAAATTTCATTCCCTAGAGTTCTAGAAATCTTGTTTTTACGGTTTTCTAGTTGCTAAGTTCATTTTTAGTGTTCAGGATCAATCCTAGTCTAATTGATACCAAATTTTTCGTGGCTAACTTGTCCTAGGAAGAATTATAACATACTAAAACAGATTTGGCATTGGCTAAACTTAAAGGGGTCAAAAACTAGGTAAATTCTAGCTCTTCGGTTGTTCTAGGGAGCTAGTTTTATCTCTAACATGTAGTGAATCATTCTCTTAACAATAAACCATAATTATCACAACTTCAAACATATCAAATCATTATCATACATTGATATTAAACTCAGATCAGTGGCCGAATCATGAACCTCATGCAATTACATAGAATCATATTTTAAGTGCATATAAAATACTAGTTCCCCGTAAAATCCTTGCAAAGTCTTAAAACTCATTTAGAAACTAGTTCTTTTGTCAAACATGGGAGGATTTTCACAATTAAAATTCTCACTTAAGATAAAAGGAGTAAGTCTTGAGCTTTAGAGATTTAGGTGATATCTTAGAATTATAAACATGCTATGCAACCTTATTTTAATCTTATCTTTATAAGGTGATAGCTTGGAATTATAAACATGATATGCAATTCCATTTCTTTATCTTTAAGATTTAAGGTGATGACTTGAAAATTAAACATGATGCAAGAACTTGAAATATAAGCATGATGCAAGAAACTGGAGCGCGTGTCTGTCATGACAGGACGAGAGGGAGAAGAGAATATTAAGAAACCGGAGCGGCGGTAGTCCGCACAGGACCGGTGAAGGGAGAAGAGAATTATTATTACATCTTTTTAAGCTCCAATCTCAAGACTTTTTAAAGAATAAATTCTTTAACTCCAATAATCATATTTCTTTGCTTGTGATACATGGCCAAGTCTTTGACCTCTAGGATCTTTAGGTGATGGTATAAAATAAACATGCTATGCGTTGATTCTTTTAGCTATTATAAAATAAAGTGAGAGCATAAATTAAATATGAGATGCAACCTCTTTATTATCTTGAAAGATTAAGTGATGACTTGAAACATAAACATGAAATACAAGCTTGGAAAATACATTTTTCAAGTTCTAAACTAAAAATCTTTGTTTTAGCATCATAAAGCATTATTCTTTAAAGTTTTGCATCAAGTGGAATTTTCAAGCTTTAGAGGCCTAACTTATGATGGATTTACAACCCACCCTCAAGGTCCTTATCATCAAGCCATCATCTTAGTTCCACCTAGGCCATATGGCCGAATTGGTTAAAGAAAAATGAAGAGGAAAACCGAAATGAAAAGCCAAGGTAAGTTCATAATTTCATTATTTTGAGCTAAAAACACAACTCCTCAAAGCATAGAAATAAATTTAGAAACTACTCCCTACCTAATCTGAGTTGAAGAAGAGAAAGAGAACTTGATTTCTTGAAGTGAAATGAAACAAAATCTCTTTGAAAAAGTTGAAGAAAGAATTCAGCCAAAGAGGAGGAAGAAAGAAAGTTTTTGGTGCTCCTAAAAACTAGTTATGAACAAAGCCTTCCAAGACCACTCAAGCAAGCCTATTTATAGAAGATTTTGAGGTTTTTAATTGGCCAAAATGAGGAGGTAGTTGGCGGAATTTTGCAGGAGAAATAAGGGAGGAAAAATCATTTTAGACAAAGTTGTATGAAATTAAGGAATTATGTCTCTTATGGTGACATTTTGGCATTTTGTTTTAGTGCAACTTTTGGCAATAATTCAGCTACATAATGGCAACAATAATTTCATCCATTACAACCCAAAGAAGTGAAATTTGTGTGTTCCATGCATTATTTAGGTGTAGGCAAGGTATTCATGTAATTTAGAAAATTTACGGTTAAAGGCTTAAGTGAATGCTTAAGTGAATTAGTAAGCAATTTGGGTGTTTTTGAGTAATTTTGGATTTTAATCAATCTAAATACATAATTTTGACTCTAGATTAATATTTAGAATTTAATAAGCTTTAATTTGAGCCTAATATTGCTTAGGTTTCGGTATACGAATCAAAATTCCCGAGATTCGCAAAACTGCCCAAAAAAAACAGGGGCAAAATCATACTTTTACTTAAAAACTGCCCGAGGCCACCCGAGCTTAACCAATGGTTAATCATGGCTTAAAAAAAAATTTTAAAACATTTTAGTGAGGTTCGGGCTCAGTCGGCACGCACATCGGAGTTAAAATAGCCGCAGGGGCGTTTTGGTCATTTTGGGCGTCGGAACTCAAAATTGAGATCCTTCTGTTCTATTAACACACATAACACAAACAATCCCTTATTATCATCAAAACATCCCCTTGAGAATAGGTGGGGCCCACGATCCTCATT
Organism: Dalbergia cochinchinensis; assembly: GCA_031216125.1. Taxonomy (NCBI): domain Eukaryota; kingdom Viridiplantae; phylum Streptophyta; class Magnoliopsida; order Fabales; family Fabaceae; genus Dalbergia; species Dalbergia cochinchinensis. Next base: position 32,881,163 of record CM062373.1, read on the forward strand.
TTCTGAGTAAAATAACTTCAGGGGCATTTTGGTCATTATATACGTACAGAAATTCGGGATTTGCGACTCTCGCATGAATCGCTCCTAACCTTTCTTCTAATGTTATATTCCTTTATTGAGGATTGTTCGACCTCAAATCTTATGTAATAATTACCTACAGTAATTCGGTAATTTCTAATGACAGTAAAAATTACAGTAAAAAATTGGGGCGTTACACCTTGCATGTGTATTTATAGAAAAATTAGAACATGAGAGGATGAAGAGGGGGGAGGGTGCCGTGGCCTTCTAGAAGAACTTGGGGGTCAAGTTTCATCTTAATATAGGTTAGGATGTGTATTAGAGGTAGATTTAATTAGGAAAAATGGTTAGGAATAGGTAATTAGGTGTTTAGGTGAATGATCATGCATTTAGGCATTTCAAGACTATGATTAAAAAGTGGTCATAAACATTTAAAAGAGTTAAGTTCATTTAATTTGAATTAAACTCAATAAATTTGAATTTTCAAATGCTAACATATTTCCTTAAATCATGGAATTGTACACTATTCACCTTTTTGACTTTAAGACCATTTGATTTTAGAAAGGGATTTAACTTTCTCTAAGCAATCTTAAGCTCTAATCAACCTCAATTAATTATTTTGACTCAAGATTAATAATTAAAATTAATTAATCTTTAATTAGAGCCTATATTGCTTAGGTTTTGTTAATCATGCAATTAAGCTCATTATGCCCTTAATTAGGGGCAAAATAGTAATTTTACAGAAAAACTTCTCGAGACCTCCTGGGTTTCTACTGACATTCTACATTCCTTAGAAACAACATTCCAAACTTCTGAGTGAAGTTCAGGCCCAATCGGTGATTAATTCTGTATTAATTAGCCGCAATGGTATTTCGATAATTTTGCTCGGAAAAACCAAAAATTGAGATTTTCACCTCTAACATCATGTACAACACAAATAATCCCCTTCAATCATAAAACTAACCTCTTGTGGTTAGCTGGGATTGACTATCCTCGATTCCCAGGCAGAAATGGCCTCAGGGGCATTTTGGTCATTTGTACATGAGGAAAAATTAGAGCGTTACATTACTCCCCTCCTTAAAAAGAATTTCGCCCTTGAAATTCATTACCTAAGAATAGCTCAGGGTAGTGCGTCCTCATCTCCGATTCTAACTCCTACGTGAGTTCTTCCATTTTTCCTCGTCCCCTGCTACTTTGACCAAAGGTGCGGTCTTATTCCACAACTGCTGGACTCCTTTGTCCATAATCCTTGTAGGTGGTAGGTTAAAGGTCAGGTCCTCCCTTAATTATACTCGTTCTGGCTCTAACACATGGCTAGGGTTGGACTGTAACGCCCGGGGATCGCGAAGTCGGGGAGTGATCGCCGGTGCAAAGAGGCACGGACAAGGAGCGGCTCCTGGCAGACTTCGAAAGCGGAGGGGTACATGAATGAACCGATTACACACCCGAATGAGAGGGATCCTGAGACTGTATAGGTATGGGACTATACAGTTAAGGAGGGCTTATATGAATTGATTTGTACTACCTATACCAACAAGATGCATCTTCTTTTCGATAGCCCAAACTAAAAGAACTCCATAGTTAAGCGTGCTTGACTTGGAGCAATTTTGGGATGGGTGACCTCCTGGGAAGTTTTCCTAGGAAGCGTGCGAGTGAGGACAAAGCATGCTGAAAAGACCCGTGTTGGTTTGTGGGGACAGTTGTCAATCCATAAAGCAACAGGGGATGTTACAAGAGGGAAGAAAAATCTCGTGTTGTCATTCATGGTGTGATTGAGAGCATAGGTCATAGGTCTTAGGGTGGCTTTGGAAGGACAACTTGATTGACTACATAAAATACATTTCTTTTGAATTTTGGGGGGAAAGTGGCCGAAAATCATAAGGCCAAGGGAGGGAAGATTTCATTCAATTTAATCATGTACTAGTGAGGTGTTTAGGAGTAAACAAGGTTAGGTCACTAATTAAGGTTGTGTAATTGAGTGTTTAAGTGAGCTAATTAGGTGATTAGGACCATGAATACCTTGGATTAACCTTTAGGGTCTCCTTGAACTCCTTATCGTCTTGTTGAGCTAGAGTGATTCTCTCCTTGAAGTTACTTGTTACACTGAGATGACACATTTTCATGCTCTCGGTGGTCAACGTCATCTCCAAATTCATGTCCTTAAACTTCTCTATCAATTCTGTCTCATTCACCATCATATGTGACAGATGTAATGACTTCTAACTCAAGGCATCAACTACCATGTTGGCCTTGCTGAGGTGATAGTTCAACCCAAAGTCGTAGTCCTTCAGGAATTCCATCCATCTCCTCTGCCTCATATTCAACTCCTTCTGATCAAAAAGGTACTTGAGACTCTTATGATCAGAGAAAACCTCAAACTCCACTCCGTACAAATGGTGTCTCCATACCTTCAAAGCGAACACCATGGCTATTAATTCAAGGTCATGGGTGGGGTAGTTTGCTTCATGATGCTTGAGTTGTCAAGACGCATAGGCCACCACTTGCTTATTTTGCATCAAAACACATCCCAAACCTTTCCATGAGGCATCACAATACACCTCAAAAGGCAAATAGGGGTCAGGTAATACTAGCACTAGGGTTGTGGTTGTAACATCCTAATTTTTAACCCAGTACTCTAGAACATAATTAGGTTAATCATTAGTCTGTTACGTCATAGCTTCCTTATTACTTTAAAATACTTAGCGGAAATACTGGTAAATTCTTTTTTGAAATATAAAAGCAAAGCAAGAGCCGCGCGACACGATAAACCATAAAGCACGAACAGAATTAAGCAAACATCGCATAGCAGCATAACATAAGCAAGTAAAGGCACATCAATAGAACTGAACTGCATACTTATATATAGTAGAATATGCCCGCTCATACAGAGTGGGACTTAGTTTAATACATCTGAAATAAAGATACATGAAAACAAAAGTACAGCAAAGGCATAAAAGAAAACTCTCCTAACTCTAGTGCGCCTACAAATGGATAGCCCCAAAGACAAAAGAAGGCTATCCTAGCCTAGTCAAGCTCGAGTACCAGAACCGCGGCGGTCGTCTCCTACTGCGGGCCTCTCTGGAAAGAAGGGATGTACCCGATCTACTGGGCTATTTCGGCCGGGGTGGCGATGCGCTGCATCGGTCAGGCACGAGCTCCACAGCAGGGAATCATCCTCACCCGTCCTCCACGTACTGGCTGAGCAACAGAAGCCTCGCTACCCTCCCCAACATCCATTGGCACAGTGGGGGAGGATCCCTTGGAGGGTACCTGAGTGGCAGAGTCCTCCGAAGGGTCCGTCTCGGAGAATGATGAGGGCGAGTAGGGTACATACTGTGGGTAGTCCCGGATGGCAGAGGCCATCGGTGGGGTACGGCGGATCCACTCCTCTCAAGGGCATGCGCACTTGAACATGAAGTCGTCGCCAAAGGGTGAGACAGGAGAGAATCGATGGCTATGTACGGGGTGACTAAAGGGCCATCCAACGAACATAAACACAAGAACGACGCAGCGACCCACAAAATGGTATGACCCGTGCTCCGGATCATGATGTACCTCCCAGGTTGGGGTGTCCACAAAAACGACGAACGTCGCCATCTGAAGACGTGACGGAAAGAAAGAGATAGAGGGAGTGAGAATCTTGCTAAAGAATCTCAGTAGGGCCTCTTACTACCTAGGTGTCATCATCTACGTTCTCAGGAACCTTTGGTTTAGTATACAAAATAAGTGAGCATGCATTAAGTCTATTTTTAGGTTTTTAAAACATATTTAGCCAAGGTCCGTTCATTTTAGCATGATTCTTAATGACATGGATGCAAACATATTAAAGAATGTATGCATGGCTCTACTTAATGTAAGAATAATAACCTCAACAATAGGAACATCATAATAGTGGCATAAAGTGGCAATTAAATTCTCATATGGGAAACTTTTTGACATAAACATCATAACTTCCTCATAGGCCACCCTAAAAGACAATTGCTCTGGGGGTGCTCGGCCGAACCGGTGTCACCCAGAACGTGTCACATCTCTAGGTTATGAGCTCATACCTTAACTAGTCATCACTAGTTCTTACTTATCAATCCCGATAAGCGTAACATAATCATAAACATAATCCCAACTTATCCAGTATGGGCTAGGGGGCATTTCTTGAGGGTGCTCGGCCAAACCGGTGTCACCCAAGAATTCATCTTGGTACCAATGTCACATGAGTTCTCTGGAGGTGCTCGGCCGAACCGGTGTCGTCCGAGAATTCATCTTAGTACCTCATAAAAATCTCATAGGTTTTCAAAAACTTTCTGAGTCCCGAATTTGTCAGAAATTCGGTAGCATAACTGTAGCATGCCGAATTTCTTCCAAATTCTTCTTTATGCCACATAAGTCATTCAAACATGCATCCTCCATCATAATTTTCATGCATTCACATAATCATTCTCATGCGTTAACAAGCAACATTAAAATTCGTTATGCTCTTGGTCCTACAGTATCTTATGCTTTGACCCTTACGGGCCTTACACTTGTGGTGTAATTAACCTATCATCTTCTATCAAACTTTTATGCACCTAAGGGTTCTCTTCTAACAAATCTTATTATTATTTATGCTCTCTATTAAATCTGAACATCATCATTCCTTAGGGGCAGCATTATAAACTTATAATTGCGGAGTTCTAGAACTTACGTTTTAGACCCTTTCTTGGTTCTGTCTTCACCTAAGGCGCTATAAGTTCGACCTAAACCAATTATGAGGCATTCCTATGTCTAAGAACTAATTATAAGCCATGTTCTCTTCATTATAAGGTTTCTGGACAGATTCTAAGAATTAAATGTTCTAAGAGTTCTAGAATTGCGGTTTTACGGTTTTCTAGTTACTAGTTTTTCTATAGGCGCTAAAATTCAATCCTACTTCAATTGTAACCAAATTTTTCATGATTAAAAAATCCTAATCTGATTATATTCCCATTGAAACAGTTTGGGCAGTGTCCAAAAATAAATGGGTTAAAACTATGCTAAATCTTGACTTTACGGTTTTTCTAGAAAGCTAGTTTCTCTCCTATCATGCATAGAAATGTTCCTATTTCAACATACATAATCTCTACTCATTCAAACACATCAAAACATCATCATACAGCAGCAAACTCATCATGGAAGAACCGAAACTTTAAGTTTCCAAAAAGATGCATAACTTGATATTTCTAAAACATATAAGTTGCTAGTTTCTCTTGGAACCGTTTTTAGGACTTCTAAAACTCATTTGCAAACCATTTTATTTTGTAAAAGAGCTAAAAACATCATTAGGTCAGTGACCACTTGACCCCTCCTTAAAAGAGGATTAAATTCTTAATCCCATAAACTTCATGAGGTTTTAAAGAGAATCTTAAAACTTAGATTGTTGGCCCTTGTAGCTAGATGAATCTCCTTCCAAGTTCATCATCACTACATGGCCGAAGTTGTGCATTCAATGAATGTTCCCACATAAAACTTTAACTTGAGATAAAATGGGCAAGTCTTTGAGCTCTAAGGTTCTTAGGTGTTGACATAATTTAAACATGCTATGCACCTCATTTTTATTCTTCATTACAAAGTAAAGTGAGAGCTTAAAGTAAATATGCAAGACTTGAAATGTAAATATGCAAGGCTTGAAATAAATATGCAAGACTTGAAATATAACTATGCAAGTTCATTTCTTTATTTTAGTGCTCTAGGCCAAGCAACAATCGACTTTAAGGCTGAAATAGAAAGGCTTTAAGATTTAGTTAGGTGGTAGTGCAACTCTCATTTTAAATCTTTATGTTCTTTAGTGATGAAAAGTAAATATGCTAGACAAGAATGTAAATATGAGATGCACTTCATTCTTTATCCTTTAACTTTAAGTGATGGCTTGGGAAATAGATATGAATGCAAAACTCAAAGTAAATATGTAATGCATAAGCTTGAATTTAAATATAAATGCTAGTTCATTTTATTTCTTATTAGAGCTCACACAAGACTTTAGAGGAACTTAAACCTCAACCTAAAATTATCATGATAAGATAAAGTAGAAACAAAGGTGAACCTCAAGGGTTCCTTAAAAACACAAAGTTTCTTTTCTTGAAATGTAAACATAAATAACACTTTTATTAAAACTCAAGCTCTAGAGACCTCATTGTGATGAACACATAGTCATCATCTAGGAGCTCTCATCATCAAGCCATTGAGAACCTCATTGGCCAACATGGCCGAAAATGTGAAGGAAGAAAAGGAAAAGGAACCGAAACTTTTAAAAGGAAAAGGAAACATTTGAAACTCTAGAGACCATGATCTTGATGATGCATTAACACCAACATCATGAGTCCTCATCATTGAGTTCATGTGACCATTTTAAAACATCATCAAAGTGAAAGGTTTCAAGGATTCAAGAAGAAAAACTAAAAACATCATTAACTCAAGAACAAATATCAAGCTTTAGAGATTGTTCAAATGATGAACATCATCATGAAACCTCATCATCAAGCTCTTATTCCCTTGATCCTCAAGCCTCATGGCTGAAAACAAAGAGGAGAAGAAGAAGAAAAGAAGTTCTAAAAAGATTCAAGAGAAACTATGAATACATAAAGAGATTAAGAACTTTAAATAAAAAAAACTCTTGAAAGAAAATCCTTACCAAGTGATTTGAGGTTGGGATGAGAGAAGAGGATGAAGAACTTGAAGAACTTGAAGACTTGAACTTGAGAGAAAAAGGAAACTTTGAAGTGCTCTTTGAAAACTTACACTTAGCAAATAAACCCAAAATGATGCAAGTTCACCCAAGCATGCTATTTATAGAGAAATGAAACAAATACAAGGTGCAAATGAAGAAGGAAGTTTCAGCCATTAGCACAAAGGGCAGCCCATGAGTTCCATGAGGTGAGATAATGTGGTCTTGAGGCATGGTGAGGTATGGTTCAAAGTATGGTGAGGTATGGTTCAAGGTATGGCTCAAGCATGGTTTTTTGAGTGAGAAACAAATCAACATGTGATGCAAATGGAGGAGGAGTGGCCGAACTTGCATTAGCCATGGAGGGAGGATTTCTTGCATTTTAATTGTGGTTTAGAGTTGTGTTTAGGTGTATCTTTGATTAGGATTAAGATTAGGAATTTGTAAGAAAGTGTTTAGGTAAGAAAATAGGTAATCAAGGTTGTCAAGACATAATTAAGGAGTGTTCTTGCATCATTAGTGAGTTATAAACTCATTTTAGTGTATAAACAATTCTAGACACAATTCCTTGATTTAAGGAATTGGAGAGAGAAAACACTATTCAATATTCCAAGAGTGGAATCTTGAGTTTTAGAAAAGAGATTTAAATTTAATCTAAGCAATTTTAGGTTCTAATTAATTTTAATAATTTATTTTGACTCTAGATTAATTATGGAAATTAATTAATCTTTGGTTAGAGCCTAATATTGCTTAGGTTTGCTTAATTACATCATTAAGCTCAAAAACACCATTCCAGGGGCAAAATCGTAATTTTGCACTAAAATTGCCCGGGACTGTCGAAACTCAAATAGATGTTTTGAAACATGTAAAAACATTGTTTTAAAGCTCTGGGGAAAGTTTCGGGCTCAAACGACACCTTTACCCGCGTAAAAACGCTATAGGGGTATTTTGGTCATTTTGACCCGAAACTGTAAAAAATGAGACTTTCGCCTCCGGAACCAGTCAAGGGTCATTCAATCCCTTTCAAACATTGAGCTGGCCCTTCGAGGGCTACCAGGTCGGCCATCCTCGAATTTCGGGCCGAAAATGACCTCAGGGGCATTTTGGTCATTTTCCACTCAGACAGAAAATCGGGGCGTTACAGTGGTCAACTTCACCTTAAACTCTTGAAAACTCTTTTTGCATTCAGGGGTCCAAACAAAAGCAGCATTCTTCCTAGTAAGCTTGGTCAAGGGTAAGGAAATTTGGAAAAATCCTTTGATAAACCTATGGTAATAGCCAGCCAGCCCTAAAAAGCTTCATACTTCCGTTACCGTGGTAAGTCTTTCCCAACTCATCACAGCCTCTATCTTACTAGGATCTACCATAACACCTCCTTTAGATTCTACATGCCCTAAGAATTTTACTTCCTCCATCCAGAATTCACACTTCGACAATTTGGCATATAGTTTTTTCTCCTTCAAAATCTCCAGAACCACTTTTATGTGACGCTTGTGCTCCTCGTAGGTCTTCGAATAGATGAGTATATCATCTATGAAAACAACCACAAACTGGTCTAGGTAGGGTCTAAAGATGCTATTCATGTAATCCATAAACACTGCAGGGGCATTGGTTAGTCCGAAGGACAACACTATGAACTCAAAGTGTCCATATCGAGTTCTAAAGGTAGTCTTGGGTATGTCCTCATCTCTTACTCTATTCTGGTGGTATCCTGACCTTAAATCGATCTTAGAAAATACTACCGCCCCTCTTAATCGACCATCAAATCATCAATCCTAGGTAGAGGGTACTTGTTTTTCACCGTCACTCGGTTTAATTGCCTATAATTAACACACAGCCTCATGCTTTCGTCCTTCTTTTTAACAAACAATATCAGGGCTCCCCATCGTGATGTACTAGGTCTTACAAACTTTTTCTTTAGCAGTTCTTCTAATAGGGTTTTTAACTCGGTTAGCTCTAAGGGTGACATCCTATATGGTGCTATGGATATAGGCCCAGTTCTCGGAACTAGCTCTATAAAGAACTCCACTTCTCTCATCGGAGGGAACTCAAGTATCTCATCTGGGAACACCTCGGGATAGCTCCTTACTACGGGTATCTCATCGATATTCTGCTTAAAGTCTACATCACTAGCAACTAGGAGAACATATCCTTAACTTTTTTTCCCCATAACAGTTGACCTCTATGGCATTTATTTAAAAACTTAAGGATCTACTAGGTTCACTAGGAATAGAGAGAAAAATGACAGTCTTGGTATAACAGTTCAATGTTACGCAGTTAGCATAAAGCCAATTCATGCCAAGAATCATGTCTAAATCTCGCATAGGTAGGCAAACTAGATCTAGAACGAAGGGTCTATTTTCAACAATGAATTAACAATTCAGGCAGCATCTACAAGTTCTAACAGGTTTTCCAGTGGGTGTAGAAACAGTAAGATCAAAAGGAAGTTCTGACACTGGTAATTGCAAAGACTCAACATTAGCATTTGATATGAAAGAATGGGTTGCGCCAGAATCAAACAGTACAATTAAGGTCTTACCATTCATTTCACACTTGCCTTTCATGAGCTTCTCAGACTTTGTTGAGCCTTCAGTATGAGGGTAAAGACCCTCCCTTGGCATTATAGCTTAGGGTCACGTAATGGCCAGGTTTCCCATCCTTGTAGCAAACCACTTGGCCTATCCAATAGGGTTGGTCCCCATACGGTTTCCCGTACTGAGGACAGCCTATAGCCGGGGCAGGTCTAGGAATCGTTGCTGGGTGTAACACCCTAAAAATTAGTTAAAAATTAATTTGAGCTTTATTAGTCGTAATTTCAAAAATCTAAAAGTTTTAACAATGATGAGGATGATTCAACGGATTTGTAAAAAAAAAATATGAATAGTAACCTGCGGGCCCTATTAGTCCGTCGGGACAGCTGAAACCCTAGAATTGGGCCCCGAAAATGTCTGAAATTTAGAAATTATAACATTTTGGTTAGAAATGGGTAGAAATAAAGATTTTATACCCGAAATTATTTTTTGGGCAATGTTTGATTACTCGGGTACACTATTTTACTCGTTCGGTAAGATTTCGGTGTGCGATTTTTAACACTAAAAGATAATTTAGTCTCTATAAAAGGGTAATGTATATCTATTTGGACTTAGTGAATGGCTAAGATTTAATCTTGTAAAGCAAGATTAAATCCTAGCCATCCATTTGTTTTTCTTTCCTAGATTTATAATTATCTATTCATATTATATAATATTCTAACATTGTATAAGATAAATATCACTAATCTTCTTTAAGAAGCCAAGCATTTCTCGGCCAAATAGAGAGAAGAACCAGCTTCCATTGTTGCCATTCTTGAGAGCTTCCATCTTGATTCAAACCTCCAAAGGACTAGCCCAAAGTCACCAAAAGCTCAACCTTCCTTCACTAAACTTCTTCTTCTCATCAAGATCTACCAAACTAACCGATTAAAATTTTAATTCCTCACTTTGATATCTCATACTCCTCTTCCTAAGCAAGGGTTTGGTGTGGGTTTGGGAGCTTTGAAGTGGTAGGAATCAATCTTGGAGCACCTTGGAGTCAAGGATCCATTAAGTGACCAAAAGTAGGGCTCTTTATTTGTTCTTTTGCTTTCCAATTTTTCTCTAAAAGTTGCTGATTGTTTTGGCTGAACTTTTCTGGATTTATTAATTGATGATAGATAGATATTGATGTACTAATTTTGGTGGAGTGTTTGGTGTTGTGGAAAAATCATTTTTATCAAAGGAGATTTTGAATTGGTTTGCTGGATTTTCGGATTTCATCAGGGTAGGATTTGTTCACGAATTTTCTGGTTCAATTATAAATATTTTTATGATCTAGAAAAATTATATGTTGAAGCTAACATCCTAGGATAGTCCTACGAATTTTCTTGAGTCTTCGTTTGAACGTTTAGTTCTTGAAAAAAATCATGTTGCTTGAACCTTGTGGCTGGAAAAATCCTAGTTTTAAGTAGGCAGGGAATTTGTTCGAATTTTATAGCCTATTTATAGATATTGGATTAATCTGAAAATTTTATGGGATATAGAAAACATGTAAGGTGTCTCTAGTAAAATTTTGGAGTCTTTCTGGGCACGTTTGCTATGACTTAAAAAATTCATGAACCAAGATGATAACCATGTTGCTTGGATTATGGGAACTGAAGCTATGATTTTGTATAATTTTGTTACAATAGCAAATGATTGAATTATCCTTTGAAATTTTTACAGGATGCTTACAACATCTCTAAGATAACCATGATTTTTATTCTGAATTTATTCAATCACTTTCTAAGGTTAAAAATTATGAATTACAGTTCTTAAACTGAGGTGGAGGGGTTTCTGACCACTAAATTTGTAGAATTTTGTTAACATAGTTAGAGAACTCTAATTACCCTGAAATTTTTACAGGACCTTGATGACACATTGAGGTGTCCTTGATAATTTTTATAGCCTTTAAAATAATTTTTTTATGTGCAAATAAATTTGTGCTACAATAGTGTGAAATTTGCCATTGTGCTGAAAATAAATTGATGATTTGAATTGATGAAATAATGGCATTTTATACTAGTATGGCATGAGTATGAATAATTGAGCATGTGAACTTATTGATGAGGTTAGGTACACATAGATATGAATGATTATTTCAATTTCTTATATGCGAAAGAAAAGCATAAGATTATGTTTCTTAGACTGGAGAAAGTAAATTCAATTTGTTAGGGAAAGTAAACCTAACTACCAAGAAAAGCATAAGATTTATAATCCTTGGGCTGGAGAAAGTAAATCCAGTCTGTCAGGGAAAGTAAACCTGACTACTCTTGAATTGAGTCGGAGAAATTAAACCTGGCTAGGAATAGGTCTGTGTGAGAATTGGAGAAAGTAAATCCAATGATCATGTATAGGAATGAGCTTAGTCCTGAAAAGCAGTCTATTACCCATTATTGCCACAGTGGGGACGATGGTACGTAACGCCTAGATGTGATAAGATTAGTCAAGGGCCAAGGCAAGTTTAAGAAGTAAATTTTCTAAGAAATCCTTTGTCTTATATGCCGAGTGAAGAAGTTTAGTATTGATATTGAGACCAATATATTTAAGTGGAAAGTTAGTAATATATGATGTTGAGTAGTATGGTACATGTACATTAAGTGATTGAATGTTAAAAGTAACCCACTATGGAAGTATGATTTGGAACTTTAAAAATAAACCGTTATTATATAACGCATGACCGCCTTTTCTTAATAAACCGAAGTGGCTGGGGCAATGATGATGACATTATAATTGTGTATTTGGGGGAGTTACCCTACTGAGAATTGTATAACTCTCACCTCTATGTTTTTGTGTTCCCCTGTCATCTCCAGGTTGACACAGAAAATCGAAAGACTGCTATGCCAAAGAACTCGGAAGTGCAATAGTGTAGTAGTTAATGCTTTTATTATGTTGTATTTAGTGGAATAGATATGTATGTAAATATGTTAGAGGACAAAGGTGTGTTAAAGCTCATAAAAGAGCTTCCCTTGTGTACTTAACCTTGTATTAATAAATGTTTTGGTTTTCCTTGCTATATATATACTTCAATAGAATTACGACATAGTTATCTCGCAAATCAATCAAACTGGCTATAGATATTTAAGAAAGGTCCGCTAATTTATAAGTAACAACTCTCGAGTCTGATGTCATGACTTAAGGATGACGTGGGAGGATGTTACACCAGGGGTGTTCTGGAGCACCTTGCCTTTATGGCCACTGGATCCTTCTTGATGGAAATTCCTCGTTGGGCCCTATAGCCTGAACTACGGCCTGGGCTGGGGTCTGAATGGCGGCTTGAACTTTAGGGCCTGCGATGCTAGCTTCTTAGCAAAGTTGTCAGCTTTTAGTGCGTTCAACTTCTTCTGGCCATCCTCTATAATGTAGCACTTGTTGATTAGGGTTGAAAAATCCCTAATCTCTAAGTGTGTGACAGCAATGTTAATCTCCAGTTTCAGTCCCACTTCGTATTTGACGTACTTCCATACCTAATCGAGGTTCCCTTGGAAGATTTTGGAGAACTTGCTCAGCTCTTCAAACTTCGCGGTGTACTGCGCGATGCTCATGCTTCCTTGCACTAGCTGCATGAACTCGATGTCCTTTGCATTTCTTATGGACTTTGGAAAATACTTCTCATAGAAATGGGATTTGAAGAATTCCCAGTCGATTGGCGTGTTAGATGCCTTTAGCAACCTTCAAGTTTCGGTCCACCAGAATTCAGCATCCGCTTCTTACATGTAGGTGGCAAAGGTTACCTTTTGTTCTTCTGAACAAGTGATCATGGAGAAAATCTTTTCCATGTACTTAATCCATTCTTCAGCGATGTTTGGGTTTAGTGCCCCTCGGAATGATGGAGGGTTCGCTCTTTGGAACTCCTGAAATCTGGCATGCTCGAGATTCACCACAGTATTGGGACCATGGCCGGCATTGCCTTGTTGCCCCATTCATTCGAACATCATCCGTATCGTCTTGGCCAAGTCTTGGAGAGTCTCAGTGGTTTCGTTATCCTGACCATTCTCACTTAAAGCCCTACTCTGTCGTGATTGCGCCATTGGTTCCTGAGCACACATCACAGTAAACACTGAGGTGATCAGGCTCAATACTTTATGTAAAGTAAGCTAGTTACCATGGCATGTTCACATACAACAGTCATGCATCTCTACCCTAAGACTTAGCCTATTAATAAGGTAACTACACATGACATAACTAGCGGATCATGCTTAGGAAGCATAGTCAGTCCAATTCTCATGCTCCGTGAGAACCGAACTGCTCTGATACCAAAATCTAACACCCTAATATTTAACCCAATACACCTATGACGCATTTGGATTAATTATTAGTAATTACTCTTTTGTTTCAGTTCTTGTGTAACACCCCAATTTTTCTGTCTGAGTAAAAATGACCAAAATGTCCTTGAGGTCATTTTTGACCCGAAATTTGAGGAAAGCCAACCCAGCAGTTCTCGAAGGGTCAGCTCAATGTTAAAAGGGGATTATGTATGGCATGTATAGGAATAGAGTAGAAGAATATCATTTTTGAGTTCCAATGCGCTAAATGACCAAAACGCCTATGTGGCTGGTTAACACTGATTGATGAGTTGATTGAGCCCGAACTTCACCCAAAGGTTTTAAATGATGTTTTTACGAGTCTGGACATGTCTGTTTAAGTCCTGATGGTTCCGGTTAGTTTTTGTGCAAAATTACAATTTTGCCCCTGCATGGTGCATTTTGGGCCTAATGACGAAATTAAGCAAACCTAAGCAATATTAGGCTCTAATCAAAGATTAATTAATTTCCATAATTAATCTAGAGTCAAAATAATTTATTAAAGTTAATTAGAACCTAAAATTGCTTAGATTAAACTTAAATCTCTTCTTAAAACTCAAGATTCCAAGTCATGGAATCTTGAATAGTATTTTCTCTCTCCAATTCCTTAAATTAAGGAATTGTGTCTACAATTGTTTACACTTTAAAATGAGTTTTAATCTCTCTAATGAAGCAAGAACACTCCTTAATCATGTCTTGATATCCTTAATTACCCATTGCCTCGCCTAAACACTTACTTACAAATTCCTAATCAATTACCTAATCAAACCCATTCCCTAAACCAAGTCATAACACAAATGAAATGAGAAAATATCCCCCCTGAAGCTCCCATAAGAACTGGCCACCTCCTCCCCATTTTCATCACATGGTGATTTATTTTTACACGCAAATAACCATACTTTGAGCCATACCTCACCATGCTTTGCACCATACTTCACTGTGCCTTGAGTCATGCCTTTGAATGACACATTGGAAGAGATATTTTCCCTCTCTCTTCCTCCCTCCTTGGCCAGCCATCTTTCCCCCACTCTCACCCTTTTATGTTTCATTTTCCTATAAATATGCATATAAGGGAAGCTTGCAAGAACTTTTCTCATTCTTGCAACTCCAAGCTTTTCTTCTTTAACCTCAAAGAGTTCTTCTTCCTCTTCTCCTTCCAAGATCAAACCCTCTTCCAACAAAAGACACATCCAAGGTAGGGAATTGTCTTCTTCTCTTTTGTTTTTTAAACTTATGGTTTGAAATGATGCTATGTTGATGCTTCTTTCTTTCTTCACTTTGTTTTTGGTTTTTGCTATTCCTTTTCCTTCCTTTTAGTTTTAGCCTCAATGGCCTACACAATGAAGAAACCATGGCTTGATGATGAGGATCTTGAGTGTTGGTTGCAAAACCATCACTTGTTTGACCTCTAAAGCTTGAAGGTTTCACTTTTGAAAAAGGTTTTTAGTAAACAAAGAAACTATGTTGTTGTAAAGAGTGATCTTGAGCCTAGGACTCAAATAGATAAGAAATGGTTTGCATTCATGTTTATTTTTCTTACTATCACCTTAATAATTAATCTCAAAGTCTACCTATTTCAACCTTAAAGTTGATTGTTGATTTGGAGTGAAAACTCTAAGGGGCCTAGGGCACTAAAATAAAGAATTGAACTTGCATATCATATTTATTTTTCAAGTCATCACCTAACGCTCAAGGATAAGAAATGAACTTGCATTCTCATGTTTATTTTTGAGATTGACACATTTACTTTTCGTTGCTATCACTTGATAATGCTAAGATTAAAATGAAACTTGCATTTGCATGTTTATGTTTATGTCATCACCTAAAGATCTAAGGCTCAAGACCTAACTCTTTCAACTAGATCTTGAAACTATGGGCATTTATCCTTACAAAAATGTTTTGGTTTCAAAAGGAGTGCTGGAACAAGGTTCAAAATGGTTTGAAAAGGAAGAAATAACTTGGAAGTTGTTTTAAACTTAAATTTTCATATTTTGAAGGTGCTGGTAATCGATTACGAGGCCCAGGTAATCGATTACCAGGCCCAGGTAAAGAGGTTTGTCACGCTCGGATATGAACTTTTGGCCTAAGTAATCGATTACCATATCATGTAATCGATTACAATTCCATGTGATCGATTACTCTGATGTTCTTGGAACCCCAGAAAGTGTTTTCAACAAGTGTAATCGATTAGAAGGCCTATGTAATCGATTAGCAGAGCCTCCCAACTTTCTTGTTTTAAAAATCTGAAGATGTGTAATCGATTACAAGGCTCATGTAATCGATTACCAGAGCCCTTAATTTATCTGTTTTGAAACTTGAAGCTGTGTAATTTGTAACACCCTAATATCTAACCCAATACGCCTAGGACGCATTTAAATTATTTATTAGTTATTACTCTTTTGTTCCAGTCATTAACTTAAGCTTTTGAAAATCACTTTAGTAAAAAATATGGGTAAATTTTTTTTTGTTTTTACCTTTTTTTTTCTTTGTTTTTTTTTTTAAATACAAAACATGAGTCGCGTATGCGAGTTGATTAACATTGACACTCCGTATGTCAAAGAAAGAGAATAAAGCAACCCAAAGTTATAACATTAGCATATAATAATAAAATCAAAACAAGTACTGATCTTCCGCCTATGCACCATGACAACATAGCACTACTAACAAGAGTCATGACAAATACAGTACTCCATAATACATAATATATGGATAAACATAAATAACTGGCACACGCTCTCTCCCCCTCACAACTCCGCCTCGTAGCACCTAGGGCAAACATCAACGTCTCGACTCATCACGTGTAGCGAGGTGCCTCGCCGGATGGACATGGGTACCTCGGCGTGGTCAAGTGGCTCCTCCACGTACAGGCGTAGCTCCTCTCATCGGCTGTACTATGGTGGCCTCACTGCCCTCACCAAAATCCATGGGCACGGTGGGGGAAGAGCCCTCGGATGGCACTTGGGTGGCGAAGTCCTCAGATGGATCCGTCTCTGAATGATCCGTGGGGGAACGGGGCACATACTCTGGGAAGTCACGCATGGCAGAAGCGGCTGGCTGGGTACGGCGAGTCTGTTCCCCGCGAGGTCGTGCACGCTCAAACACGAGATCATCGCCAAAGGGGGAAGCAGGAGAGAACCGAAAGCTGGAAACTGGGTGTACAAAGGGGCGGTCCATATACACAAAAAGCTAAACGGCACAACGACCCACAAAGTGATATGACCGATGGGTGGCATCGTAGTGCATCTCCCAAGTAAGTGCATCAATATAAATCACGAACGTCACTATCGTCCTCTAAAGACGCGATGGAAAGAAAAGATAGAGGAAGTGAGAATCTTAACAAAGAATCTCGATAAAGTGTTCTACTATCTTGGTGTCATTGTCTACGTCCTCAGGAACCTCGGGTTTTCATTATAAAGTAGTGAACATACATAAAGTGCAATTATTAAGTTCTAAAATACCATTAGCCGAGGCCCGTATCTTTTAGCATGAATCTTAATGTCATGAGTGCAACATGCTAATCATAGATGCATATCAATATCATACACAAAATATCATCGAATTTATAAAACAATGCATATGATATAAAGAACGTAAAATTATGATCATCATTCTTATAGGTGACTTAAACTTCTTATTCTCTTTTCCTTGGGGCCGCCCTATGTTTTCTCTTTTCTCGAGAGTTCTAGGTTATGAGCTCATACCTCACTAGTCGTCACTAGCGTAATCTTATCCCTTTTGATAAGTTAGATTCCCGACTCTTAAGTTACGGGATAGGGGGCACTAGGATCACCTTTCATAACCTTTAATTTGGGGAGTCCAAAGGATCACTTCCTATTTGGATCACCTCTCATAACCTTTAATTCGGGGAGTCTAGAGGATCATTTCCATGTATCTCATGTCACCTATAATCTCAATATATCATTTAGATATGCAAACATGAACATGAAATCATGAAATATATATTCACAAGTATGTCACCAACAAATAGTTTATAATAATAATATGCTCCTATCCAGTATGCTGGAATTCAGGGACCGGACTTAGCTAACGCATACGTTCTGCTCAACAGGATACAGCATACTGGAGATCATCACTTAACTTCTCAATATCATAATAATTTATTCTCCAAAGAAATGAAAATAAAATAAGATGTCTCATATCAAAATTTATTAGAGAAGAAATCATTTACAAATGAGACTGAAATTTCAAAAATTAATTTTGGCTTGATAGCTATCAGCTATGCTGACGTATCCTCGGGTGCAATGAGGAACTCAAAGCCATGTCGTTCTCAACAATATTTATTGGTTAACGGATTTTTGTTCCCTTTGAAAATAAATTAAGAATATTAAACCATTGGCCCAAAATATTACGCATTGCGGAATGCAGGTAGACCTATAATAATATTGCAGTTATAGACAGACGCAGTATAACGATTTGCAGATTATATAATACTTTGTGCTATATATACAGGCTAAAATAATAAAACAATTAATATCTTAATATTATATATATATATGTATATATAATGCTACAATTAAAATGTCAGCATAGTAGAATAACTTTGTTATCACGATAATGCACGAAAGGGTCAAATAAATTGAGAATTATCGAAAGATAAATTGAGCCTAA
The DNA here is from genome assembly GCA_031216125.1 of Dalbergia cochinchinensis. NCBI lineage: Eukaryota > Viridiplantae > Streptophyta > Magnoliopsida > Fabales > Fabaceae > Dalbergia > Dalbergia cochinchinensis. The sequence goes on from CM062373.1 coordinate 32,899,339, forward strand.
AAATTTAAACATTTAATCATTTTTTTTCACTTATTTACTTATTATTATTATTTTGACAAGAATTAGTACAAAGTTTGTTATCACGTCAAATAAATAACTAAACCTTCCCCAGACTAATTTATCTTATTCTCTAAATTGCTAAGGCTATATTATGAATTCAAAAAACCACATATTTCTTTTTTTTTCTTTTAAAAAAAACCCACATATCCCAAAAGCCCGTAAGCCATCTTAATAAAATCTTATGGCCCAAAAATAGCAACAGAAATACAAAGATGGGCGAGCAACCTTTGGAAATTTTAAACTTGGAGTATTGGTTAGTGATTTGGGGAGTTGGTGTCTCATGGTCTTAAAGGATGTCAGATACACTGATTTTATGTTTTTTTAAACAACCCAGGTTTACCCTTTTCCAGCCAAAACACATATTTACAATTAAAATAGAAGGAAAGTGCGGTCATGGGGGAACTGGGGATAGGTCTCTGAGGGTGACACACATACAAATCAAATAAAATTCTCTCTTTTTCTCTCACACCACATACACACACACACACAAATAAAATTCTCTTTCTCCCACGCCACTTACACGGTTACACACATTTGCACTTTTCTCTCTCTCTTTTCTTTTCCAAGGAGTGGGAAAGGAACACAGAGAGAGGGAGAGTTGATAAGAAACAACGAGATCAAGGGAGTAAAGGGAAAAGAGAGAGGTTCAAGTGCACAAGGGTCGGTGGGAAGGTCAGCCTGAGGAGGGGAAACATTGCCGCGCCGCGCAAAAGGCACACGGGGGGAGACCTGCTTATGGCGGCACCGAGCAAGGGTGGGGCTGAGGAGCGGCGAGAGGAGAAAAGGGGCTGAGCTTCGTGGAGAGGGAGGCTGGGTTGGGTGGAGCTTCGCGAAACCTCCATAGGTCGCGATTTGCCCAAATCGAGTGGAGGTGGGTGTTGTTGTGTGGTAGTGCAGTGGTGCACGGTGGAGGAGCGCGATGGGAGCTTCAAGGTAGGGCTGTCACCGGTGACGGGGTGGCCAAGGTGCTCCCAGCGGCCAAGGGAGAGGCCGACCTGTCACTATGGGCATACGCTGGAGAGGAGAATAGGGAAACGAGGCGGAGCATACGGTGGGGACGGTGGTAGTGCCACCCGCGGCTTTTCCCCTTTCTTTTATTCAATTTCTGAATTTGTTCCTTCTATTTTTGTTGGTTTTGGTTTATGAGTTGTTGCTTTTCTCATCGTTATTCATAGTTTGGGATTGAAACTGATTGGTTTATTTTGATGTGGCCGTGGCTAGCAGGTTGTCGGTGATGATGATGGTTCAGATGGTGGATAGTGGTGGCTAGCAGTGGGGTTCTTTGATGGGCTAGTGAGGAAAGAAGATGGCTAGCAGCTTACAATGGAGAGAGATCGGAGACGCTAGTGGCAGGGGTGATGCCGCTGGTCTTCTTTCCTGTTTTATGCTTCCTAGATCTATTGTTTATTCTGATATGGGATTTAGATTTATATGTATAGAGATGGACTGTTTGGACTGAATTTGATTGAGAATGATTGTTCCTAGACTTTTATTACTAGTTGTGATTTTGTTCGCGTTTGAACTGGGACTATGTTTGTCTAGTTTATGCTTTGGTTAGGTTTGTTTGCTGTGATTTGAGAGTGGTGAGGTTATGCTGATGCTGCTGAGGAATGGTTTGTTTTGAGAATGGGAGAGTTATGGTGTATGTGTATGCATGTGTGATTTGTGATACCAAAATGAAGGAACATACAATTAGGCAACAACAATAGGAGAGCACATAGCTTCTTACTTCTATTTCTCTTTCTCTAGAATCTTGCTCTTTTTCTCCGTTTAGTTGATTGCTAATGTATAAAAGCCTACCTTCTTCGCTCCTATAATTTTTCCTTTTTATAAAGATATAGATAGTGATGGGCATGAAATACTGATGGTGCTTCCTCTGGACTTGTGTTCATGTTTCAATCTTGCCTATGATTGTTGGTTAAGTGCCTTGATAGAGTGCTCATGCTGCAGTGAGTGGGGAGTGCAGGGGATTGGAAGGAAATCTTACAAAATTAGCTTGTTCTCAAGAGTTCAAGAAAGGAAAAACTAGAAACATTTTTGCTCAAGAACAAAGATCAAGCTCTAGAGTTTGTTTCAAGTGATGAACACCATCATGAAACTCTCATCATCAAGCTCTCATTTCTTTGAACTTCAAGGCCCATGGCCGAAAATGAGAAAGAATAAGGAAAAGAAAAGAAGTTCTAAAAAGAATCAAGAGAAACTATGAACATAAAGCTTAGAACAAGAACTTTAAAGAAGGAAATACTTGAAAGAAAATCCCTACTTGGTGTGATGAACTTGAAGATGGAAGAAGAAGATGAAGATGATGAAGAACTCCAAGAACTTGAAGAACACAAGAACTTTGAGAGAAAAAGAAAAGCTTTGAGTGTTCCTAAACTTAGCAAATGATCTAAAAGTGGTGCAAGCTTCCCAAGGCCATCTATTTATAGAGAAATGAAGCAAATGGAGGGGGTGAGAGGCTGATGTGTTTTCGGCCAAGGGGAGTGCAGCCCATGAGTTCCATGAGGTGAGATAATGCGGTTTTGAGGCATGGTGAGGTATGGTTCAGAGTATGGTGAGGTATGGTTCAAGGTATGGCCTCAAGCATGGTTCTTTGAGTGAGAAACAATTCAACATGTGTGGTAAAAGGAGAGAGATGGCTGAATATGCATCAGCCCATGTGTGGTTGTGTTTGCATTTTAATTGTGGTTTAGAGTTGTGTTTAGGTGTATCTTTGATTATGCTTAAGATTAGGAAGTTGTAAGAAAGTGTTTAGGTAAGGAAAATGGATAATTAGGGTGGTCTAGACATAATTAAGGAGTGGTCTTGCACCATTAGTGAGTTAGATCCTTAATTTAGAGTCTAAATAACTCTAGACACACTTTCTTGATTTAAGGAATTGGAGAGAGAAAACACTATTTAAGATTCCAAGACTAGGAATCTTGAGTTCCAAAAAGGGATTTAAGTTTAATCTAAGCAATTTTAGGTTCTAATTAACTTTAATAAATTATTTTGACTCTAGATTAATTAGGGAAATTAATTAATCTTCGTTTAGAACCTAATATTGCTTAGATTTGCTTAATTACGTCATTAAGCTCAAAAACACTATTCTAGGGGCAAAATCGTAATTTTACACTAAAACTGCCTGGGACCACCGGGACTTGAACAGAGACCTCTAGACACATGAAAACGTGTTTTTAAACCTTTGGGAAAAGTTTCGGGCTCAAACGGCACCTTTACCCGCGTAAAACGCTATAGGGGTATTTTGGTCATTTTGACCCGAAACTGCAGAAAATGAGATTTTCGCTCCCGAAAGCATTCAAAGGCCATTCAATCCCCTTCAAACATTGAGTTGGCCCTTCGAGGACTGCTGAGTTGGCCTTCCTCGAATTCTGGGCCGAAAATGACCTCAGGGGCATTTCAGTCATTTTCCACTCAGACAGAAAAATCGGGGCGTTACATAGTACTTAATGCTTTTATTATGTTGTATTTAGTGGAATGGATATGTGTATAAATATGTTAGAGAATAAAGGTGTGTTAAAGCTCATAGGAGAGCTTCCCTTATGTACTTAACTCTGTATTAAATAAATAGTTTGGTTTCATTGCTATATATTTTAGTATAATTATGACCTAGTTATCTTGCGAACCAACCAAACTGGCTATAGATATTTAAGAAAGGTCCGCTAATTTATAAGTAATAACTCTTGAGTATGGTGTCATGACTTAAGGATGACGTTGTACTTGGGAGGATGTTACAACCTTTACAAACCACTTTATGCCAAGTGGATAGCAAGGATTAAAACTTGAAAAGCAAGTTTTAATCATGACCTTTGATTTATTATATTTTACTCGGGAGCCAATAACTCATCCATTCGGTGGAATTTCAATGTGCAGTTTTAACACCGAAAAAGCTATTTTCTCCCCGAGTTAAAGTGATCCAATTGTATTGAGCCAATTTGATGACCAAGATCCATTATTTGACCAAGGAAACAATCCTATCCATCCATTTTGTTAGCTTTCTTTAAGAATTATCCTTTTACATTATAATAACTAAGCTTTCCTTACAAACTTCCTTACAAGATGAATACAAAACCAATCTTCTCCATTAAGCTACCCTTATTTTCGTCCAGCAAGAGGAGAATACATCAGCCACCATTTTCATCTTCTCAAGAGCTCAAAACTTGATTTAAGTTCCCAAACTCCTAGCCTAGATTTGTTAAAACCCTAAACTCTCTTCACAAAACTTCTTCTACTCTTCAATACCTACAAATCTAATTGATTAGAATTTGAATCCATCACTTTTTCCAGCTTTGAGAGCTCACCATCTGCTGTTTAGGGAAGGGTTTAATGTTGAATTGGTGGCCTTGAAGTGAGCAAGATCACCCTTGGGACATGCTTGAAGCCAAGATCCTTAAGGCTACCAAAGTAGGGTTTTCTTTGGTCTTTTTTTTCCAATTTTATGCTGGACTTTTCTGATTGTGTTTAGTCCAAAATTTCTGGATATATTGGTTGATAATAAGCTGATATTGATGTTTTAATTTTTGTGGAGTGTTTGGTGTTGTGGAAAAATCATTTTTATCACAAGAGATTTTGAATTGGGTTGCTGGATTTTCGGATTTCAACAGGGCAGCTTTTGTTCACGAATTTTCTGACCTATTTAGAAGCTTTATATTGAGCTAAATATTTTATATGATGTAGTTAATATGTTTAGGCATCTTCAGTAAAAATTTTGAGGTATTCTAGTCACTTTTGCTATGTTTAAAAAATCATGAACCGCAGTTGTAACTATGCTACCTGAGATGTTGACTCTAAAGCTGTGAATTTTGCTAATTTTGTTACTATATCAAATGATTGATTCTTCCTTTGAACGTTTTATAGGGAGTTGATAACATATTGAAGTGTAACCTTGATTTTTATTTTGAATTGATTCAATCATTTTCTGACCACCAAGTTTGTCTAATTTTTTAAAACATGTTAGAGAAGGATTTTCCTTCTAAAATTTTTAGAGACCTTGGGGACATATTGAAGTGTCTTGGATAATTTTTATAGCCTTGAATTTCATGGTTTTAAATGCAAAATAATTTGTACTATAGATATGTGAAATCTGCCATTGTGCTGAAAATGAATTGATGCTTTGAGTTGATGATATAATGACTCTTGATTTAAGTATGATGAGTATGAATGCATGCTAGACAATTTAAAGATTGATTTATGAGGCAAAAATGAGAATTACTTATGATTGAAAGCCTACATGTGGCTTATGCATGCATTTGAGAAATGAAAGTACATGATGCAATTATATGAGAAAAGAGAATGTATAAATTTCACTCATGCATGTTCTAACATATGGAGAAAATAGAAACAAGACTTATGTGGAATGAGGGGAAGGCAAAAAGACGAACTTCCCTAGAGATAAAAGGGGAGGCAAAAAGAGGAACTTCCCTAGAGATAAAAGGGAAGACAAAAAGATGAACTTCCCTAGAGATAATATGAGTCGGTAGACGTATTGGCTAGGAATAGATCTGTGTGAGAGTTGGAGAAAGTAAATCCAATGATCATGTATAAGAATGAGCTCAGTCCTGATAAGCAATCTATTTCCCTTATGGGGTGTGAACCACTATAAATACCATATGGTATAAACTGTTCATTGTGGAGTTATCCATAGTAAACACCCGTCGAGTATATACTAAGTCTTTCCTATGTCGATGAAAAAAGAAAAATACACCGTGTTGAGTTCTATGACCACAAGTAAAACCAGGTCACTTTGAGATAAGATCACTATATTTAGCATATGCATACTCAAATCATATTTAATTTCTTGATTAGGATTATTAATTATATGTTTGAGCTTTATGATATGTGTGTATTAAGTGATTGATCATTAAAAATAACCCACTTCGGAAATATGATTTGGAACTTTAAAAAATGAATCATTATTATGTAATGTTTGATCACCTTTTCTTAATAAACCAAAGTGGTTGGGGCGATGACGATGACAGTATGAGTAAGTTTTTGGGGAGTTGCCCTACTGAGAATTGTATAATTCTCACCCCTATGTGTTTTGTGTTCCCGTGTCACCTCTAGGTTGATCCAGAGAACGATGTGGCTACAACGTGAAAGAAGCTTAGGATTGCAGTAGTTTAATAGCTGATATTTTTCTTATATAGTATATAGTTGTAGGTATATGTGTAGGTAAATGTAATAGAGATTGTATATATATTCAAGCTCCAAGTAGAGCTTCCTTATGTAATAGACTTGTATCTTTGTTAAATATTTTAATCTGATTATGCTAGTTATTACACGATCTTATCGCATTTGCTATAGTTATTTAAGACAGGTCCGATAATTTATAAGTAACAACTCTCAAGTATGATGTCATGACTTAAAGAGAACGTTGTACTTGGGAGGATGTTATACAAGCCATGGTTTTCCTTCCAAGATAGGCTATTATGGCTAAAATTAAAGGGAAGAAAAAGGAAGCCAAGAACTGAAAAAGAAAGAAAAAGAGAAAGTTAAGCACATAACTAAATAAGAACTTTTAATGAATGAAACTGTAATATCCTAATTTTTAACCCAATACTCCTAGAACGTATTTAGGTTAAGCATTAGTCTATTACCCTTTTAGTCCCATTCTTTAAAAATTTTCATTAAAATACTTAGCAAAAAATACGAATAAATAAATTTTTCTTTTTGAAACTTGAAAGCAAAACGCAAGCCGCGTGCTAACCTATCGTTCGTCATAACCTTAACGTGCAAGAAAAGTAACCACACCATTCATAATCATGAAACATATTATTATACATAACAATCATAATAACATCACATCTTCATAGATACATAGACTACTAGCATCATTGTACTATCATTTACATCAAAACATGCCCCATATATATGGGGTGCTCCTTATCTGTCTACAAAGATGGATAAGTATCAACCCAAAGCTAAACTATCTATGCTTCCACAGCGACCCTCTACTCTGTTTGCTAGTGTAACACCCTAATATTCGACCCAATACTACTAGTACGTACTTAGGCCAAATATTAGTTGTTACTTGCTGGCATGGTTCATCTTCTTAGGAAAATAGACTTAACGAAAATACGAGCCAACTTTTTTTTTGAAATCGTTACTTAAAATAGAAGCCGCGCGTAACTTTACGAGTCGGTATCATAGTATACGGAACGATAACATAGGAATGGCTCCAAACCATAACATCGAACATAACATCAATCATAACTGAAATACCTCATAGATAAAATGCCTACCCACTGGGCAGGACTCTTCAAGTACATAATGTATAAATAAATACAACAGAAAACAGAAATACATCAAAAAGAACTGAAAGAAAACATCCCGATCCCCGTGCGATCTATGATGGGTAACCCCAACGCAAAAAGAGGTTTCATCCATACTAGTGGTGTGCGTGCACTAAGGCCTACCCTCTGTCTATGCAATGAGATCACGGGTATGGAGGTACGTAGCCAATCCATGGGCGGAGCTCGGCCGGGGCAGGCATGCCCTGTGACTGAATGGGCCGCCCACGTCGAGGTCGTGGTCCTGGTGCCGGAGCTCTCCGACGCTGGGTAACCGTCTCCTCGCTGCCCGTCGGTCGAGTGGGGGCAGAGTCCTCATGACCCATAGGGACATCCTCTATAGGGTCCTCCTTCGAGTGTTGTGTCAACGGCACATACACCGGCAAACCGGTTGAACGGTCAGAGGGGGCCCGCAGGTTCTGCTCCCATTGGGGTCGTGCATGCTCGAAAATCGCGGGATCGTCGTAGGGGGATGCCGGGGTGAAGTGGTGGCTATAGACACGGTGCGAAAATGGCCGTCCAACAAACATGAATACACGTAAGGTACATCGGCCCTCAAAATGGTAGGACCCATACTCCGGGTAGTGGTGGATCTCCCACCGTGGAGTGTCAATGAATAGGACGAAGGTTGCCATCTCGCTCCGAAGACGTAATGGAAAGGAAAAGATAGAGGGAGTGAGATTCTTACTAAAGAAACTCAGTAGGGTTTTCCTTCTATCCTAGGTGTCATCATATACGTCTCCAGGAATCTCGGGTTTATTTATAAAATAATGGACATACATAGGTTCAGTTATGAGTTTTCCAAAATCTCATTTTCCGAGAATCCGTTCTTTTTATCATGGAACTTGTGTTACATAGGCTTTTATACTAAAGTCATAGACATAAATCATGTAGCTTGGTACGTAGAACGTAAATCATATAACTGGTACATGGAACATAAATCATATAACTGGTACATGGAACATAAATCATATAACTGGTACATGAAACATAAATCATATAACTGGTATATGAAACATAAATCATATAACTGGTTTACTTAGGTGACATAAGAACCTTTACTTCACTTTGAGCCGCCTAATATTTCTCCTTTGAGAAAACTCTAGGTTATGAGCTCATACCACGCTAGTCGTCACTAGCATCTAGACTTTATCCATTTGGATAAGTCAACTTCCCGACTTTAAATCCGGGTTTAGGGGGGCTAGAATCACATTGTCCCCACCCTTAATTCGGTGGTTTCAAAGGATTGCATTCTGATGTTCTAAGTCATCCTAAGTTTAACATGTTTCTTTAAGATGCCACATAATTAATGCATAACACATAATTGCTACCTCGGCATCTTTAAGTCCTTTTTAAAGAATAATAATAACATGTTAATACACGCTATCACATAGGGATAATAGTTAACATGGCACCATACACGTCATGAGCTAACACATCAATTCATCATCAAACTTAGAGGTGCATAATCATCCCTTAAGGTAAAAATCCCTAAATCGGGTAACCTCAAACTTTCCCATTACTTTCTAGTATATTTAAGGGATTGATTAACCTCATTACCATAATCCATTAGGTTCTAAATCCTAATTAATTATGGTTGGACAGCCTTATGTAGTTGTTCATATTTGATGAATTACGTGTTCTAGAAAATGCGTTTTAAGCCCTTTCTCGCATCCGACTTTTTCTATGGTGCAATAATTACTACCTAAGCCAATTATGAGTCACTCCCATACATCTAGACATAATCTAATGTGATTCTAAATATTTTATCAAGGCTGGGCAGAAACTCATTTTGCCATTCTTTATAGTTCTAGAATTCACACATTAAGCAAACAAAGTCACTAACAATGCTTTAACGAGTCTAGAACAATTATCACATACTTGGCAAGGTATTACAACATATTTAGACCACCCAAAACGGAATTTAAGGTGCTGGAGTTATTAAGGCAGAACCGAAATCCTTAAGGCATAAAATCATGAGAAAAACCTTTCTTTCAACCATATAACTTGCTAGTTTCTCTTGGAACCTTTTTGGGACTTCAAGACTATGTAAGATCAAAGTTTATTTTGCCAAAACTCATCATGGAACACCAAGGGCAGCAGCCATTTCGGCTTGCTCTTGGCAAGGATTTAAAACTTAAAAACATGTTTAAAACCTTGGTTAAGTGCATCAAAGCTTAGAAAAATTCTAAGACATGCATTATAGGCCCTTGTAGTTAAATGAAACTCACCCTAGAGCCATTTACACCACATGGCCGAGTGATGTTCAAGGAGATATCTCCTTGATTAAATTCTTTTCTTAAGATGAAATGGGCAAGTCTTTGAGCTCTAAAGTTTCAAGTGATGACATAAAATAAACGTGCTATGCATTTCATTTTATAGTCCTTTAGAAAATAAAGTGATAGCACAAAGTAAAGATGAAATGCATCTTCATTCTTATTCTTAGAGTTTAGTGATGACTTGAAATATAAAATGAGATGCAAAGCTTGAAACATAAACGTGCATTGTGCAAGTTCATTCATTATCTTGGGTCTTAGTGATGGCATAGGAAATAAACGTGCTAATGCAAAGCATAAACGTAAACGTGGATGCAACTTCTTTTATATCTTGTTTAGAGCTCTTGCAAGACTTTAAAGGAAACAAGGTTTCAACCCATAACTCACCCTCACAAGAAAAGAAAACTAAACTCATGACCAACATGGAGGAAAGTAATCAAATATGCTTGGCCTAGGGACCAAGTCTATGCTCTAGAGCTTTGTTCATGTGACATACATCAACATGAAGCCCTCATCATCAAGCTACCATTTTTCTAAGTCCCAAAGCTTTTCATGGCCGAATACTCAAGGGAAAGAAATGGGGTTTTCAAAGATCCAAGAGAAACATAACTATGTCTTGAGCAAAACTTGAAAATAATAAACTTATTTTTAGAAAACTCAAGCTTTAGAGGTTGTTCATGTGACAAACATCATCACACAACTCTCATCATCAAGCTCCTCATATTTCAAGTCCAAGAGGCCTTCATGGCGGAAAACCAACAAAAAAGAAAGGAAAGTTTCAAGGCATCAAAGAAACATAACTCATTCTTTGACCAAGACTTGAAAAGAGAAACCTTCCTTGGAAAAACTCAAACTTTAGAGTTTGATCATGTGACAAAGGCCAACATGAAGTGCTCATTACAAAGCTACCATTTTTCCAAGCTCTTTAAGCCTTCATGGCCGAAAACATCAAGGAACAAAAGCTCAAAAAGAGTTTTCATGAAAAACATAGCCTTGTCTTAACCAAGACATGAAAAAGATGAAACTTTTCTCAAACAAAACTCAAGCTTTAGAGGTCTCATGTTAGGATGAACACATGGTCATCCCAAAAGAACACTCATCATCAAGCTTTCCTCATTTTGGTCTTGAGGCCGAAAATGAAGAGGAAGAGAAAAGAAGAAACCGAAAATGTTTGAGAGAAAAAACTTGCTAACAACACAACTTTCAAACAAGATAAACATTGATCATGAAAGTAAAAGAAAGCATTCTTGAAGAGCTCCCTACCTAGAGTTTGAGATTGAGAGGAAGTGAAGAAGATGAAGTGGTTGGAGAGGATGAGCTCTTGAACTTGAGAGAAAGAAACTCAAAGTGCTCTAACTCAAAGCTTTAGTGAAAATGAACAAAGGTGCTTCAAGTTCCCTAAGCTACCTTTTTATAGAGAAGTGAAATGAATTAGATATTGGAGGCTTTTTGGGGGGAAGAATTCGGCCACATTTCAGCCACAAGAAGGAAGAAATATCTTTGTTCAAAGCATGGTGTTGGTCATTCAAAGTATGGTGAAAAGTCTAGCTATGCATGTCCTAAAGCATGGCTAGAATGTACCTTATTTTCCAACCTTTAAAAATGCATGAAAACACAAAATTTTGGGGTGCACAAGGGTAAAGAAAACCGTGCTCCTCATGCCCAAAAAGAAGAGAAAATTTTCTAGACTTAAATTCCCAAAGCATAGGTAATGTGTTGTAAGACATGTTGTCTTGAAAAAGTTTGATAGAAAGCTTGAATGACCACAAAAACAAATCATTCTTTTTGAATTTGAAAGACATAATTTAATTCATTTTAGAAATGAATTGAAAACCTTGATTGACCATATAAAATATTCTTTGAGTCTTGAGTGACAATTTTTCTTGAAAGTTGATCATTGATTGAAAGTGTTCAAGACACATGTCACAAGATAGCTTGAACACATAGACTAATTTTTTTGATGATTTCTAGAGAAAATGGTGCCATTCTTGGCAGCCTTGGAGAGGAGAAATATCTCCTTAAACCATGTTCTAGAAGTGTGTTTTGGTGTGACATAGATTAGGCTTAGGATTAAAAATTGCTAAGTAGGTACTTAGGTGCACTAATAGGTTAATTAAAACCATAAATCCCTAGGTTTAGAGGTGGTCTAGAAGGATTAGGGAGTCAACACCTCTAGGACTAGTGATGTGAGTGTGACAACTTGTCTCAAAAAGAAAAGTTGATGTGAATAGTGGAAACACTATTCGACACTATTCACATATTCTTTTTCCTTTTTAAAGAATAAGACTATGATGAGATTTGAATTTTCCCTAAGCAATTTTAGGTTCCAATTAATTCTAAATGATGGTTTTGGCTCTAGATTAATTATGGAAATTAATTAACCTTTAATTAGAGCCTAATATTGCTTAGGTTTGGAGTTAAACGGCTCATTAAGCCGAAAATGCAATATCTTGCAGGGCAAAATCGTAATTTTTACCAAAAGTTGCCCGGGATCTCCGGGACTTAAACCAACATAGTTTATGCCTTAAAATCATTGTTTTGAACCTCAGAACAAAGTCCGGGTCAAAACGGAACTTAATACTGCTTTAATTACATTCTGGGTATTTTGGTCATTTACTGCTACAGAAATCTCAGAAATGAGGTTTTCCCGCTTTGTTAGGCACTCATGCTCATACAATCCCCTTCATATAACATATGAACCCTATGAGGATGGCCAAGGCCGGCCGTCCTCATGTTTCGGGTGAAAATGACCTCAGGGGCAGTTTGGTCATTATGTAAGTTTAGCGAAAATCGGGGCGTTACAGCTAGTGTGACCTTTAAGCACGAACCTTAGAAGAAGTAACGAACCTCGTTGTTATCCTCGTCTAGAGCCGACACAGAAGAAAAGAGAGGGATGAGAAACTCATTCAAGATTCTCAGTAGGGATTCCTGACTCTAACACAAGTGTCATCGTCGTTGTCCCCAGCCACCTTGGTTTTAATTATGAAAAAGGTGTACATGCATAAGGATCGGTTTTAGACTTTTCAAATCTATTTATTCGAAGTGGGTGTCTTTTAGTATATGGCTTAATGACATGAATGCAACACATATTTGATGAGTGCATGACAATACCATATGCACATTAACATGAAAATCATAGCTCTTGGGCCCAACTAAAGAAGCAAAAATCATATGCGTGCCACAAAAAGGCGCCGTATTTTTCATGTGACATTTTTCTCATAAGTCAAACTCTTAAGTTTTCTTTCTTAAAGACCACCCTTTTAACATATCCACCAAAAGTCCAACCGACTCACCAGCCCCGGCGATAATCTGGTCACCAAACTACATCTCACCTATCGCCTAGGAATGAGCTCAATCCTAACTAGTCGTCACTAGATTTAATATGGGGTAATAGAGGGGGTATACATAACAGAGCGCGTCGCACCGGTATCAAGTACACGGTAAATATTGTCCTCTTTGGGGCGTTACATATTGCCATCCCCCTCAAAGATTTGTTTATGGGGCGTTACGTATCGCCATCCCCTAGAATGCATTCTCACAGTACTATGTCACATTCAAAACTCATATCTTTTTAAAACTTTCAAAATCCCTCAAATATGTCAGAAAATCGGCAGCATAACCATGACACACCAAATTTCTTCCAAATTTGCTTTATGCCACATTCATATATATACATTATCATGAGCATCACAGTCATCATAAATTTTCATACTAAAACATGCATCCACATGAAGTACTAAAGTTCATTATGCTCTTAAACCTAGGGTGTCTTATGCTTTGACCTTTACGGGGCTTAAACTCGAGATACAATTATTCTAAGATCTGCTATTAACCTTTTATGCACCCAAGGATTCACAACTAAAAATTCTTACTAATATTTATGTTTGTCAATGAATCTGGACAGCATCATGCCTCGAGAGTAGGAATTATATCTTGCAATTACGGGGGTTCTAGAAACTACTTTTTAGACCCTTTCTACGTTCTGTCTTAGCCTAAGGTGCTATAAATTAAACCTAAACCAATTATTGGGCATTCCTATGCCTATGAACTAATTATAAACCATGTTTACTACATTACAAGGTTTCTGGAAAGAATCAGAAAATTAAATAATCTAAGTGTTCTAGAATTGCACTTTTACGGTTTTCTAATTACTAGTTTCTCTATAGGCGCTAAAAATCAATACTACATCAAATGTTACCAAGTTTTTCATGATTAATCAATCCTAAACTGAATGTTATCCCATTAAAACAGTTTTGGCAGTGGCTAAAAATAAATGGGTCAAAACTATGCTAAGACTCAACTTTACGATTTTTCTGTAAGACTAGTTTCTTTCCTAACATGTATAGAAAGGCTCCTACCTCAACATATATAATTTTTACCCATTCTAACATATTAAAATCATCATCAAACAGCAACCAAATCATCAAGGCAGAACTGAATTCATTCATCATCATACCAAGCATTAAATTTCATTTTCAATACACATAAGTCACTAGTTTCTCATGGATTCACTTTAGGACTTCTAAAACTCTTCGGAAATCAACTTATTTCACTAAAATCATCATAGACTAAACAAGGGCAACAACCATTTGAGTTGGCCCAAGATTGGAATTTAAAACGTAAAATCATACATGAACTATTCTTTGAGTTCTCCTATGCTTAAAAAAATCCTAAGACATAGATTATGGGCACTTGTGACTAGATGAAATTCACACCAAGCTCATCATCATCACATGACCAAATTGTGCATTCAAGGGAATGCTTCCATAACCAAACTTTAGCTTGAGATAAAAAGGCAAGTCTTTGAGCTCTAGGATCTTTAAGTAATGACAAAAGCAAACATGCTATGTATTCCATTTTATTCTTCATTATAAAGTAAAGTGAGAGCTTCAAAGTAAATATGAGATGCAAGAACTTGAAAGTAAATATGCAAGATTTGAAAGTAAATATGAAAGTAAATATGCAAGTTCATTTTATCTTTTAGGATTTAAGTGATAACTTGAAATATAAATATGAATGCAAGTCCGGTTCTTTATTTTAGTGCTCTAGACTCCACAACAATCGATTTTAAGGCCGAAATAGGTGAGCTTCGAGATTGATTATTAGGTGATATGAGAATGCAACTCTTGTTTTAATCTTTACGTTGTAGGTGATTAGCTCAAAAAATAAATATGCTAGGTAAGGAAAATAAATATGCTAGGTAAGGAAAATAAATATGCAAGTTCATTTTTACACCTTTACTAGAGCTCCTACAAGACTTTAAAGGAACTTAAACCTCAACCCAAACTTGTAATAGCAAGGTAAAGTAAGCTTTAGAGTTCTTGTACCATGGTTTACAAAGAAACCATATGATGTAAACTTCATCATCAAGTTTAAGGAATGGATCGAAAGAAACAAGTTAAACATTAATATTATTTAAAGAACCGAAAATGGATCAAGTTAGAAAACCAAGCTTTGAGTTTTAGAAACTATCTCACCATGTCTTTGATGACAAAACCAAAATATCAAAGAAAAGGAAACCATGGCCGAAACCATGAAGGAGAAAGGATGAAACTTTGAAACTCTAAAGGCCATGATCTTGATGATACATCAACACCAACATCATATGCTCTCATCCTTGAGTCATTTCCCATCTAACATAAACCTTAAAAATCAAAACTAGGATCAAGGAAAAGAAATGAAAACTGAATCTAGAGCATGAAAAGAAAAGGAAAAACCGAAAACATCCTTTGCTCAAGAACCAAGATCAAGCTTTAGAGGTTACTCAAGTGATGAACATCATCATGAAATCCTCATCATCAAGCTCTCATTTTCAAGCCTTTTAAGGCCCTTGGCAGAAAAGAAAGAAAACAAAGAGAAAGAAAGAAGTTCTAAAAGATTCAAGAGAAATCATAAAGCACATAACTAAATAAGAACTTTTAATGAATGAAACACTTAAAATAAAATCCCTACCAAGTGATGAAGAGGAAAGCTTGGTTCTTGAAGTGAAATGAGAATAAAACTTCCATCCAAGTGAGCTAGAAGATTCGGCCAAAGGAAGAAGAAAAGGAAGGTGAGGTGTTTGTTTTGAGCTTTTGTGTTTAAAGGATGGTGTATGGTTGAGAGGTGGTGGTATGGGGTTGAGGTATGGTGGCTCTATGTGAGCTTGAGAGAATAAGAAAGCTTTAAGGTGCTCTTGAAAACTCAAACTTGGCAAATGAACTAAAAGTGATTCAAGTTCATCTAAGCATACTATTTATAGAGAAATGAAACATGAGAGGTGAGAATAGGAGGGAAAAGTGGCGCCATTTTAGGGGAAGAAGGAGGGAGAAAATATCTCTTGGTTTTATCATTTCAAGGTAAGGTGTAAGGCATGGTATAGGCATGGGTTTAGGCATGGTATAGCATGCTTCTTTGAGTATGTGAGTGAACAAACATGTGATGAACAATGGACGGTGAGGTGGCACCATTTCCACCATATAATGGGGAAGGAAGATCTTTCATTTAATTGTGGTTTAGAGGTGTGTTTAGGTGTAGCTTTGATTAGGCTTAGGATTAGGAACTTGTAAGTAAGTGTGTAAGTGAAAGGATAGGTAATCAAAGCTATTTTAAGGCATGATTAGTGAGCATTCTAGCCCATTAGTGGGGTCAAAATCCTACTCTACCTAGACTTCTTGGAGTATGGAGAGTGAATAGTGAAAATACTATTCAAGATTCTATGCCTTGGAAACTCGAGTTTTTTAAAATAAAAAGGGATTTTGAGTTTAATCTAAGCAATCTTAGGTTCTAAATAATTTTTATAACTTATTTTGACTCTTGATTAATTATGAAAATTAATTAATCTTCAATTAGAGCCTAATATTGCTTAGGTTTGCTTAATCACATCATTAAGCTCAAATGGCACTATACCAGGGATAAAATTGTAATTTTGTATAAAAACTGCCCGAGACCACCGGGACTTAAATAGATACTTTTAAACACATGAAAACGTCATTTTAAACCTTTGGGGAAAGTCTCGGGCTCAAACGGCACCTTTACCCGTGTAAAACGCTATAGGGGTATTTTGGTCATTTTGATCCAAAACAGCAGAAAACACGATTTTTGTTTCCGAAATCACTCAAGGACCATCCAATCCCTTTCAAACATTGAGTTGACCTTTCGAGGATTGCCGGGTCAGCTATCCTCGAATTCCAGGTAGAAAATGACCTCAGGGGCATTTTGGCTATTTTCTCTCAGATAGAAAATCGGGACATTATAGAAACACTTAAAATAAAATCCCGACCAAGTGATTGGAGGTTGAGATGAGAGAGGAAGATGAAGAAGTTGAAGAAGAGGAACTCTTGAACTTGAGAGAAAAAGAAAAGCTTTAAGGTGCTCTTGAAAACTCAAACTTGGCAAATGAACTAAAAGTGATTCAAGTCCATCCAAGCATGCTGTTTATAGAGAAATGAAACATGCGGGGTGAGAATGGGAGGGAGAAGTGGTGCCATTTTAGGGGAGGTAGGAGGGAGAAAAATATCTCTTGCTTATGTTATTTCAAGGTAAGGTGTAAGGCATGGTATAGAAATGGGTTTAGGCATGGTGTAGCATGCTTCTTTGAGTGTATAAGTGAACAAACATGTGATGCATTGTAGGGGATGAGGTGGTGCCACTTTTGGGAATCCAAGAGGAGGAAATTCTTTCATTTAATTGTGGTTTAGAGGTGTGTTTAGGTGTAGCTTTGATTAGGCATAGGATTAGGAATTTGTAAGTAAGTGTGTGAGTGAAAGGATAAGTAATCAAGGCTATTTAAGGCATGATTAGTGAGTATTCTTGCCCATTAGTGGGGTCAAAATCCTACTCAATCAAGGTTCTCAATTACATCCTAGGCTTCTTGAAGTATAGAGAGTGAATAGTGAAAACACTATTCAAGATTCTATGTCTTGGAAACTTGAGTTAAAAAAAGGGGTTTGAGTTCAATCTAAGCAATCTTAGGTTCTAATTAATTTTAATAACTTATTTTGACTCTAGATTAATTATGGAAATTAATTAATTTTTGATTAGAGCCTAATATTGCTTAGGTTTGTTTAATTACATCATTAAGCTCAAATGGCACTATGCTAGGGGCAAAATCATAATTTTGTACAAAAACTGCCCGGGACACCGAGACTCAAACAGATACTTTTAAATACATGAAAACGTCATTTTAGGGTATTTCGGTCTCAAACGACACCTTTACTGGCATAAAAACGGTATTAGGGTATTTTGGTCATTTTGACCTGAAACTGTCGAAAATATGATTTTCGTTTCTGAAATCACTCAAGGACCATCTAATCCCATTCAAACATTGAGTCGACCTTCGAGGATCACCGCAAGTGCTATCCTCGAATACCGGGCAGAAAATGACCCTAGGGACATTTTGGTCATTTTCTCTCAGACCGAAAAATCGGGGCGTTACAAAGAAAAGATAGGATCAAGGATAGAAATGGTTAGAAATGAAATTTAGACCCAAAATTAAATTTTGAGCAACATCTATTTTCTTGAGTACGATATTTTACTTGTTCGATAAAATATCGATGTGCAATTTCTTACACCGTATTAAACTTGCAGTACAAATTGCCTTTTACTCTTGATATGTGTGTGACTAGGGAGTTACTACACCATTGTCTTAATCAAGACTTAATAACAACCAGATAAAAAATTAATTTTTATTACAAAGAAAATATAATTTATGGTAAATAAACCTTACACATGTTCTTATATATATGAAACAAAAATCACACAATTCATTTCTTTTCTTACAAGGATTTTAGCCAGCTTCCTTTTCGCCCTCCCTATTCTCTTCTTCATCAAAATATCATAAAATCACTAGAAATCTCAAGCTACAACACCGAGCATCCATAAGCTTAAACACAAACACCAACCTATCTCTTGAAACCTTCAAATCAACATCCTTTAAAGGCTCTTTATTTCACCTCACCATCAAGAATAGCTATTATATTACTATCTTAGGAGGAGGGTTTGGCTGATTTAGAGTGAAAATTGGGTGTAGAGGCACAAACAAAAGCTAAGACAAGTGCAAAGAACTTATAGTAACAAGTAGGGTTTTGTTTAGCTTATTTCTTTTCAAAACTAATTCTAAAACTATTTTGGAAGATTGAGCTTGAAATTTTTAATTTTATTGGTTGATCATACATAGATATTGATGTGTTCATATAGATGGAATGATTTGATGTTGTTAGAAAATCTTTTCCTCAAAACAAGTTTTCAGCTGTGTGCTGGAAACTCGGATTTTAAGCAGGTAGGTGATAAAACACGATTTTTCTTACTTAGTTAGAGACATGATTTTGAGCTAAAAGTTTTATATGATGAATCTAACATATGGAGTCATTTGCAGTATTTTTCTTGAGTTCATTTGAACATTTTTACTATTTTCAAAAATTCAAAAATCGAGCTAATCAAGGTTTCTACCTAAACAATTTTGAAGCATTGAATTTGTATAATTTTGTTACTATACCACATGATCGAATCTTGACTTGAAAATTTTAAAGTATGTTGTGGATATCTTGAAGTCCAACCCTGAATTTTTATAGAATTCAATCTGTTCATTTGAATAAAACTGGGGATTCTAATTGTTGGCTAGAATTAGGTGATTTTTGACCTGCGAAATTGTATGATTTTGTTAATATAGTTAGAAACTTTATGTTGCTCTGAAAATTTTATAGGCCTCATAGGCATATTGAATTATCTCTGAATTTTTTTTTTCTCTGTTTTGATGATGTTTAGTAATTTAGCCATAATTTTCTTTAAGGCTGTAATTCTAGATGTCATGCTAGTAAGCTGAAAACGTGATAAAATGTTAATGATTTGATATCATTTACACTATGTAAGCTTGTACATATTCTTTTGATGGGTCTTACCTTAGAATGGGTTTATGCCTTGCATTTTGATGTACTCTGGGTGGTCCCCACGTGGACTTTTTTGACCTATGTACTATGATATCTAGATGACTTTATATATATATATATATGTATGTATTGAGATGGCATGTTTACCTAGTCATATATAATTAAATGTACTAATGGTCCTAGTACCTTGAGAAGATATGATAACACTCTTTTATATGTTATTTTCTCTAATCCTCAACTTTTAGCTATATATCACCAAACACTAGTATTTCATACTACTTGAATATGAACAAGAAATATTTCTTTACTGAGAATTTATAGTAAAACAAATTGACTATTATTTGATGTATGAATAACACTCTTAGTTACTGTGTTAATACCTAAGTAAAACACTGTAATTAGGGGTGTTACGAGTGGCATCACAAAGAATGGCGGTGTCATGGTGCTACTGAATGAAAGAGGAGAAGAGCAACTCAGACACCTTAACCAGCACACCTCTTTGGTTCTTTTTGTGCATTTGTCTTCTGTGGCTGGGTGGTTGCCAACCAATCAATCCTTGAAACCGGTTTGATCCACACAATTAGTTGAATTTTCTAGTTTTGCCTGGTTTTCCACTTGTTTTCAGTAGTAGCAGATAACAGTTAAGGCATATGATCGGACTGGCATGGTGGCTAGTTCTTGATTGAACTGGTCTAATCGTCCAATCTAGTTTGATTTTCTCTTTCTTAAAAATACAGTCAAATAATCTCAAGGATAAGCTTATCATTTCACGGTTGAGTTGTTTGAAGTAAATGCCTTGGTTGTTTGTTTGGATGTAAATTGAAAATCATGGGAAAGAAATGAAAAAAAATGTTCTTCCTTATTATTTGAACAAAGAGAAAATATGAGGTGTATATAAACTAAATAAAAAATATATAAAATAACATATATTACCCTTTATCAGTTCAAATCTCTCTTTTTGTGTAGCAATCTTAAGTAGTAGGGTTTTTTCTTTTTTCCATTTTGGGTTTCTTTGTGATCTATTAGAGTTTCGACAAAGAATATTTTCTACCAATCATTGATAAGAATGTACTGAGAGAAGTTTGTAGTTGTTCATTCTCTTTAGGGATGACAGAGAGTGCTCTAAGGGCGATTTGGAATCAACTACACAGATTTAGAGTCATGGAGTATGGAAAGCTGAAAAAAAATTGGCCTTTGAGAATGTTGTTGTTTCTTTTTAAGAAATAGCTATGACCACCTCCCAGAAACTTGTTGATTAACTTTCCTCAATTTTCCTCCTTCTTCTTTTCAGGTTTTTTCTATTTTGTTACCTACTATTAGTAGTAGTGTAGTTGGATGATCCGATATCTATTTTCTATATATGTCACGACCCAACTTGAGAGTGTGACTGGCACGTGAGGGATTGAGTCCCCACATAAGCCTTCTACATGACATGACTTACTGAATGCATGACATTTTATGATTTTCATTCTTTAAACATAAGTTTATCTAGACCATTATCAATTTCTTAATTTAAAACACACTATTTGAATTTATAAAACTGGAATATTTTTGCATACATAAACATGAATCTATCTCAATCAAATTCAACATGAGCTACAATAATTTGTGAAAACATAAATTATTTCATTCAGGGATCTTGGTCTTAGTTTGAAAATTGATTTAATACTTCAGAACTAAATCATGAGTACATAACTAGCTTGTTACATAAATTTTAATCACAGTCTACATTTCCAGTTCATACTTAAATTCTAAATGCATATAGGGAAATAAATAAATTCTGAAAATAAATACAAAATCTCAAATTGGAATGCATAGTTCAGATTTTTCCTGCACAACTACTAGAGCACTCTACTCTAATAATCTTATACTAAGCCTTACTGCAACGTAAAGCTTACCATTGGAACAACTGTATCTTTTAGAATTATGGCTGAACATTAACTTGATTTGCAACTGTAAGGAGGAAGAGGTGGGTAAGTCATCGGACTCAATGAGAGAATTCTTACCCACCACCCACTTGGGACAACCAACATGATATATATATATATATATATATAGGATATACATGTTGGTTATTAAAAAGTGGACGATAAAGAAGGATTGAATCGTGTTTTGGCTTTTCTTCTCTTTTTAGTTTCTAGAAAACATAAACAAATACTACCAAATGATGTTGGTATATAATAAGCACAAAAATAGAATGTAAAGGAGATTTAGGGAGAGAGGAGATACTGCACAAGAGATTTTATTCTAGTTCGGCCAACTTGCATATATGCAGTTCTCAACAACTATTGAGTTTCACTAATCACCCCTTTTTCAACCCTAAAAAGATTAGATAGGCTTTCAATAGCCTTCACAAGCTATCTCATGTGACTAATAGCTTACCTATACATGGAAAAGCACAAAAGAAGGGGGGTTGAATCGTTTTTCACTTTTTCTTTTCGTCTTTATTTTTGAAAAGCTTAAACAATATACTATCAATTGTTTAACTTGAAGTGCAACGAAAATAGCATTAGTTACTTCAGAAAACTATTTTATGAACTACAGCAGATACGATAAAAGCATGTATAAGTTGGTTTTTCAGAAAACACAATATAATGGGCACAATGCAGTAAATATAAAGGAGTTAAGAAGAAAAAGATACTGCACAGATGTTTTTATACTAGTTCAACCAACCTGCTTATATCCAGTTCTCAACCACCATTGAGTTCCACTAAAAAGCTTTCTCAACTTGAAAACGTTATATAGTCTTTTAGTAGCTTTCCCAAGCTCTTACCAGTGACTAGCAAGTATACTCTATTATCATAACCTAAGTAGTCTTTCACCAGCCTCTCTAAGCTAACACAGTGACTAGTAATTCTCTCTTACTGTCATAACTAGAGTAGTTTTTGATCAGTTTTTCCAAGCTAACTCCATGACTAATAGTTCACTCCTACTTTCACGTTACATGTATTCTTTGTTAGCTCTAAAACCCTTCAAAAAGCATAAATACCAAATGTTTTGAGTGATAACACAACCAATTTGGAGAAAATATTTTCAAGAAGGACTAATGTTTCCCTTGAGTTTCTTGAAGCATCAAACAAGTTATTACATTAGCATAACACAATTCTTAAAGCGAAAATATTTCTCGTGACATGTGAAAACATGTTTAATCTAGTTTAAAGAGATGAGAACTTAATGACAGTGAAAATTATATCGTGGAATGAACGAACATGTGCTTAACGATAATGGGCATCTATGCCACTTATCTTGCTACTAAGCCTTAGCTTTTTGCATGAGTTTTATTGAGTTATTGGCATAATTAATTAGGATTTTGATTTATTCCTCATTGTATAATTTTAGTAGATTTATTGGCTTTTATATTGATTTTGGAATAATTTGTAATTATACCTTGTTGGGTTTGACTTGTCTCTTTGAGTATGCTTTTGAGAATAGGAGCTTTGGATCTAGTGCACAATGTCAAGAATAAGGCTGGGAACTCTTTGGAAGAAACCTGGAGCAAAAAGGAAGAAAAAGCGTGGAAGTTCACTCTCGAATGAGTGCTGCAGCACTTATTTAGCGCTGCAGTGCTTGGCAGAGCAACAACGATCAATCTTTGGGACTTAGTGTTCTATTGAGCACTATAGCTTACAGTTCACTTAGCTATTTTTGGGCTTCAGTTTGGGCTATTTTAGAGAGCAATATATAGGAGATTGACATAGATGTTTAACTGAGTTTTTGACTTACCTTTAGGCTACCATTTTTGGTTGCTAGTACTCTCTCTCTACATCTTTCTCCATCTTCTCTATACGCCTTTTTCTTCTCTATTCTTCTCTCTCTTAGGGATTCATTAGTGATGGTGCTTTGTCTTGGAGATTATGGCAAGGATTATTGCTATTATTTTTAGGTTTACTTTTATCTTCATTGTAATTGTAACGCCCCGATTTTCTGCTAGAGTGAAAATGACCAAAATGCCCCTGAGGTCATTATCAGCCCGGAATTCGAGGAAAGCCAGGTCCGGCAGTACTCGAAGGGCAAACTCAATGTTGGAAGGCCATTGGATGACTTGTGTTTCTTTCCCGGATCAAAAATCACATTTTTCGAAGTTTTCAGTCAAATGACCAAAACGCCTCGTATGCTTTTACCCTTTGCAAGTCTTTGGATGAACCTGAAACCTCTCTAGATAGGTTTAAAAGACGTTTTTATGTATTCTGTGGTCTCAGTTTTGGTCCCGGAGGTCCCGGGCAAAATAAGTGCAAAATTACGGTTTTGCCCGTAGTTTCGTATGTTTACACCTAATCACACGGTTAAGCGAAACCTAAGCAATATTAGGCTCTAATCGAAGGTTAATTAATTTCCATAATTAATCTAAGGTCAAAATAATTTAATAAGGATGATTAGAACCTAAAATTGCTTAGATAAACTTAAAACCCTATCTTTAAATTCAAGGACTTTGAGTGTAGGAATCAATGAATAGTGTGCAAATAGTGTACAAATAGTGTTTTCTCTCTCTTTCCTTAAATCATGGGATTGTGATACACATTGTTTATTCACAAATGAGTTTTAAATTCTCTAATGATGTAAGAGCACTCCTAACCTTGTCATAAAATTCCTAATACACATGCTTAGTTACCTAAACTTAAGCTTAATTACTCCTAACCTCGTACCTAAACTAACCTACATTTAATCCTATCATTAACACCCAATTACATGGAAGATTTTTCCTCTCTCCTTGCTGCCCAAATCTGACCGAAAATCATCGCCCATTTTCATGAATTATTTCATTTCAAACTTAAAGGAAAATCACCTCAAATCATCTTACTTGTCATGCCTTGTCATAATTTCAATCAAGCTTGCTTTTCCAAATGAATAACCAAGTAAAATAAATCATTCCCTTCAATTATTTGTGGCTGAAAAACTTCCAGCCATATTGGTCTTCTAGAAGCCTAATTTCATCCACAATTTAAAGAAAAGATCACTCAAAAACCCATGCTTGAAGCCATACCTTGTGTCATGAGCTCCATGCTTCAAACCATGCTTGTATGACACCATCAAAGAGATATTTTCTCTTTCTTACCATCAGCCATGCTTTCCATTCTCTCACTTATCACTTTGTTTTTCTATAAATAGGGAGCTTGTGTTAGCATTGGATGCACATTGAGCATTTGCTAAAGCTTAGAGTAGTCTTGCTAGTTTCTTTCTTTCTCTTTAGTCCCAAAGAGTTCCTTTCTTTTTCATCTTCATCTTTTTCATCTCTTTACTTCATCATCATCATCTCATAACCTTCACATATCACCCCATAACCTTGAATCACCATCAAACCTCTCAAGTATTTCATCTCAAACACAACCTCACCTCAAACACAACTCTAACCTCCTTATCTCCCCTTGGCCGAAAACATCAAGCCTTTTGGAGGAGCTCATCATCTTGTTTTCTTCTCTCAAAGTTCAAGCTCTTTGTCTTCACTCTAGGTAGGAGTGTTTTTTTGCATCTTATTTCCATGAAAAATGAGTTTTCTCTAGCTACCTCTTGGAATTTCTTTTTAAAAACTCTTTTGGTTTTCCTTCTTGAGTTTTCGGCCTTCATGACCTTTAAACTCATACATGATGGCTTGATGATGGGGACCTCTAGATGATGACTATGTGTTCATCATAATGAGACCCCTAAAGCTTGAGTTTTCTTTAGTTTTTATTATTATGCTATGAAGTTCACTAATGTTTCCAACTTAAGAAAATAAGAATGATTTCAAAAAGGAATATGGGTTACTTTCTCTTAGCCTCATGATTTCGGCCATAATTCCTTTTCTTGAAAATATGGAGATTTCTTTTAGTTCCATTCTCTTGACTTGATGAGACTATGTTGGGGTTGTGAATATTGGTTCTTTAAAGTCTTGGACGAGCTCTAGTTATTAAACCAAAATGAACTTGCATTGATATTTAGATTATGCCTTGCATAGCACGATTTATTTTTATGTCATCACTAATGCTCTAAGACTAAAAATGAACTTGCATATTCATATTTAATTTCCAAGCATTGCATTTCACGTTTATTATTCAAGTCATCACTTAAAATCCAAGATAATAACAAATTGCATCTCATATTTATTTTGAGCTATTTACTTTTCAAGTTCTCACTTTATTTCCCTAATGAACAATAAAAATGAAGTGCATGGCATGTTTATGTTTTGTCATCACCTAAAGCTCTAGAGCTCAAAGATTTGTCCCAAGGTCTCAAATGAGAGTTAGACATGGAAAGCATTCTCTTAGAATGCCCACTTCGGCTATGTGAGATGAATGAACTTAGGATAAGTTTCATTTGATCACAAATGCCTATAAGCTATGCTTTATAATTTTTCTAAGTCTATGTGGATTCAAAGAACATATAGAACTAAATTTTATGGATTTAGTACCTCTTGAAATAAATTCAACTCAGCTACTGCCCTTATAAATATCTTGATGATTTTAGATGTTAAAAATGTTTACAAAAGAGTTTTGAAGGTTTTAAAAAGGTTCCAAGAGAAACTAGTATCCTATGTGCTTTAAAAAGTATGTTTTATGCCTTTGTATGGAGAGTGTTGTTTCGGTTCCACCTTGCTATGTTTGGCCACTGTATGAGCTGTTTTAACGATGATAACATGCTTATGTTTAAGTATGATCAATGGAAAAACTCATAAGTAAAAGATAAGAAAGGTTAGAAACTAGAAAAGAATTAATTTGAGAGTTCTAGATCCCTTAATGTTAGAATTTTCTGGATTCTGTCCAGCAAGGTTTAGTAATGATAATCATGGTTCTAAATTAGTTTAAATGTGTAGAAATGACTCATAATTGGTTTAGGACTTGATCTTGGTGCCTTAGGAGCAAACCGAACTTAGAAAGGGTCATTGTCGTGACTCCTAGGTACCCGTAAAGTTGAAATTATGAATTCTGCACCTTTGAGATTGAGAGATATTCTTGACCATAGTTTGAAGAGAGATATACTTAGTCATAACCTCCTAAGTACCCGAGAGGTTAGCTTTGAATGATTCATAACTTAGACTGTGAGTTAAAGACCATAGCGGTCAATGCATAAGACATTAAGAATATGATAATGATATTTATATGATACTAAGGTATGTTAAGATGTTTTACGATGATGCATATGTTATGTGAAGGATGATGACGTTATTCATATGAGGAATTCATAAGGATATATGTTTATGTGGCATAAAACAAATTTGGAAGAAATTCGGCGTGATGCCATTGTGCCGACGAATTTCCGACAAATTTGGGGACTTAAAGATTTTGAAAATTAAGGTACTAAGATGGGTTCTAGGATGACACCGGTTTGGCCGAGCACTTCCATAGAACTCATGTGACATCGGTACCCATTTTTTTACTCTTAGGTGACACCGGTTCGGCCGGGCACCCCTAAGAGATTTGCCCCTGACCGCACTCGGATAGTCGGGATTTATGATTTATGATACGCTTATCATTAAATGGTAAGTAAGAACTAGTGACGACTAGTTAAGGTATGAGCTCATAACCTAGAGATGTGACACGTTCTGGGTGACACCGGTTCGGCCGAGCACCCCCAGTTCGATTGTCTTTTAGGGTGGCCCATAAGGAAGAGAAGTTTTATGGTTATGATTATGTCACTAAGTTTGTCCCATATGAATGTGTTCTAATTGCCACTTAATACCACTAAGTATGATGATGATTGATGTATGTGCATTAAGTAGCGCCACGCATACATTCTTTATTATGTTGCATTCATGACATTAAGATCATCCTAAAATGAATGGACCTTGGCTAAAATACACTTTAGGACTTAAAATGAACTTGATGTATGCTCACTTGTCTTTATGAAATAAACCCAAGGTTCCTGGGGATGTGAACGATGTAACCCTAGGATAGGAGACTCCTACTGAGATTCTTTACTAAGAATTCTCACTCCTCTCTCTTCTCCCGTCACATCTTCAGAGAGCGATGGCAATGTTCGTTGACTTCATTGACACGCCAGTCTGGGAGGTGCACTATACCCCGGTGGAGCTTTCGAGTACACAAGCGTTGCAAGGATATTCCCTTCGGCTGTATCTTTTGGGAGGGGTGGTGGATTTATACTCGTAGCTTACTAGAAGGGTAGCATTTTGGATTTTTATTGTAGTCGCACCCTACACTTGTGTTTCTTATTGTATTTTATTTCTTCTTTATCACAAGCTCTGCCTGTACCTATGCGGGTATGACTACCTATGTACTCTAAATATATTATTAATGAAATGTTTATCTTGTTATGATGATTTCTACTCCACTATTATATGTTTTCCTTTTTGAGTTCTCTCTATGAGTGTTAATCATGTCTCACGTTTCTGTTATTCAAATAGTTAAGTTCGCGGCTCTCACTTTGTTTTATACTTTCAAAAAAAAAAAAATTTCACCATAATTTCCGCTAAATATTTTCAAGAAAAAGATGAGACTATGAGGTAATAGCCTAATGTTTAACCTAATATATTCTAGAAAGTTGGGTTAAAATTAGGGTGTTACAGTAATCCTCCAAAGATGGAAAAGTAGATTTTGGGATGATGTTTGAGACCGCTTTTTGATATTAAATGCATTGGTTTTTTTAATATTCTATAGTTTCTATTCCTATAATTATTATGATGATTGCTATAATCATTATTAGAATAACTAAATTGATGATTGTCATTTAGGAAAAACTCTTTGGGCATAAATTGATAGATCTATTGTAACGCCCCAATTTTTACTGTAATTTTTACTGTCATTAGAAATTACTCAATTACCGAATTACCGTAGGTAATTATTACATAAGATTTGAGGCCGAACAATCCTCAATAAAGGAATATAACATTAGAAGAGAGGTTAGGAACGATTCATGCGAGAGTCGCAAATCCCGAATTTCTGTACGTATAAAATGACCAAAATGCCCCTGAAGTTATTTTACTCAGAAAATGAGGATCGTGGGCCCCACCTATTCTCAAGGGGATATTTTGAGGATAATAAGGGATTGTTTGTGTTATGTGTGTTAATAGAGCAGAAGGATCTCAATTTTGAGTTCCAACGCGCGAAATGACCAAAACGCCCTCGCGGGTGTTTTAACTCCGATGTGCGTGCCGACTGAGCCCGACCCTCACTAAAATCTTTTAAAATGTGTTTTTAAGCCATGATTAACCATTGGTTAAGCTTGGGTGGCCTCGGGCAATTTTTAAGTGAAAGTACGATTTTGCCCTGTTTTGGGCGCTTTGAATTTGGGATTTTTGATTCAGTATACCAAAACCTAAGCAATATTAGGCTCAAATTAAAGCTTATTAAATTCTAAATATTAATCTAGAGTCAAAATTATGTATTTAGATTGATTAGAACCCAAAATTGCTCAAAAACACCCAAATTGCTTACTAATTCACTTAAACCCTTAACCGTAAATTCTCTAAATTACATGAATATCTTGCCTACACCTAAATAATGCATGGAACACACAAATTTCACTTCTTTGGGCTGTAGTGGATGAAATTATTGATGCCATTATGCAGCTGAATTATTGCCAAAAGTTGCACTAAAACAAAATGCCAAAATGTCACCATAAGAGACATAATTCCTTAATTTCATACAACTTTGTCTAAAATGATTTTTCCTCCCTTATTTCTCCTGCAAAATTCCGTCCACTACCTCATCATTTTGGCCAATTAGAAGCCTCAAAATCTTCTATAAATAGGCTTGCTTGAGTGGTCTTGGAATGCTTGGTTCATAACTAGTTTTTAGGAGCACCAAAAACTTTCTTTCTTCCTCCTCTTTGGCTGAATTCTTTCTTCAATTTTTCAAAGAGATTTTGTTTCATTTCACTTCAAGAAACCAAGTTCTCTTCCTCTTCTTCAACTCAAATTAGGTAGGGAGTAGTTTCTAAATTTATTTCTATGCTTTGAGGAGTTGTGTTTTTAGCTCAAAATGATGAAATTATGAACTTGCCTTAGCTTTTCACTTTGGTTTTCCTCTTCAATTTTTCTTTAACCAATTCAACCATATGGCCTAGGTGGAAATAAGATGATGGCTTGATGATGAGGACCTTGAGGGTGGGTTGTAAATCCATCACAAGTTAGGCCTCTAAAGCTTGAAAATTCCACTTGATGCAAAACTTTAAAGAATAATGCTTTATGATGCTAAAACAAAGATTTTTAGTTTAGAACTTGAAAGATGTATTTTTCCTTTTATGTTTTATTTCTTGTTAAGATATGTATTGGGTTGAATTTATAATTCTTTTAAAGTCTTGAAGGAGCTCTAGTAAAGAAACAAAATGAATTTGCATCCATGATTAAGTTTATGCTTTGCATAACCATGTTTACCTTCTATGTCATCACTAAATTTTCAAGAATGAATAAATGAACTTGCATTTCTCATGTTTAAATTTCAAGCTTGTATCTCATGTTTATGTTTCAAGTCATCACTTAATCTTTCAAGATAATAAAGAGGTTGCATCTCATATTTAATTTATGCTCTCACTATATTTTATAATGGCTAAAAGAATCAACGCATGGCATGTTTATTTTATGCCATCACCTAAAGATCCTAGAGCTCAAAGACTTGCCCATGTATCACAAGCAAAGAAATATGATTATTGGAGTTAAAGAATTTATTCTTTAAAAAGTCTTGAGATTGGAGCTTAAAAAGATGTAATAATAATATTCTCTTCTCCTCTGTGGTCCTGTATGCGGACTACCGCGCTCGGTTTCTCTCATGTCTGTCTGGACTACCGCCGCTCGGTTTCTTAATATTTTCTTCTCCCTCTCTACTGGTCTGTGCGGATTACCGCGCTCCAGCTTTCTTGTATCATGTTTATATTTCAAGTTCTTGCATCATGTTTAATTTTCAAGTCATCACCTTAAATCTTAAAGATAAAGAAATGGAATTGCATATCATGTTTATAATTCCAAGCTATCACCTTATAAAGATAAGATTAAAATAAGGTTGCATAGCATGTTTATAATTCTAAGATGTCACCTAAATCTCTAAAGCTCAAGACTTACTCCTTTTATCTTAAGTGAGAATTTTAATTGTGAAGATCCTCCCAAATTTGACAAAAGAACTAGTTTCTAAATGAGTTTTAAGGCTTTGCAAGGATTTTACGAGGAACTAGTATTTTATATGCACTTAAAATATGATTCTATGTAATTGCATGAGGTTCATGATTCGCCACTGATCTGAGTTTAGTATCAATGTGTGATAATGATTTGATATGATTGAAGTTGTGATAATTATGGTTTATTGTTAAGAGAATGATTCATAATTGGTTTAGTAACTAATTAGTTCTATAATTGATAATTCTATGTAAGGATTGGATGCTTATTAAGTACTTGATATCATTGAATGATTTCCTGGCTTGCATGTTATAGTTCCTGTTGCAAATAATGAGAATGCTTGTACATGAAATGTTCTTTATTATGTAAAATTTACCTTTGTTGCTAGAAGAAAGTGTATCATTGTAAAAGTGTAATTTGGAAAGGTTCGCTAAGGAAAGACTTGGTATTTAAGCGTGTCCATTGTGACCCACCTCTCTTTCCTGGGAATCTCCCATATGCATGATTACAGTTGATATATATATTATTCTAGCTTAAGACTATAAATGAGAAAATGTTATGATGTTTATGAATTGTATTATGATATAACATGCAAAGATTTAATGATGACTTAAACTTATAAGAAAATGATCCTTTGGAACCATCAGACTATAGGTGGTGAAAAGGTGATTTTAGCCCCTAACCCGTTCTCTCAAAAGGGTAGAGTCGGGACTTTAGCTTATCAAAAGGGATAAGTATATGCTAGTGACGACTAGTAAAATATGAGCTCATAACCTAAATTACTCCCAAAGGGTGGAGTATAGGGTGGCCCAAGGAAAATAATGATGATGATAAGATTTTAAGTCATCAAAGGCACTAAAGAAATGAAATATGTGCACTGTGTCCATGTGTAGCTAATATTATATGACGTTCTTTTATGCATGTTATTTTGATAATGATGATGAGGAATATGATGTAATGATAAAGGAAATGTTCATTGTAAATATGACATGTTAAGAATAAGATGCATTATAAGACGCATGATTAAAAATTGACGAACCTCGGTTAAGTATTTGTCCGAACTTAAAATGAATCTTTGCATGCTCACTATTTTAGAATAATCCCGAGGTTCCTGGGGACTTTGATGATGACACTGTAGAAGGAGGTACCCTACTGAGAATTCTTTAGCAAGATTCTCACTCTTTTTTCTTTATTTCCGTCATTGTCTCCAGATTCAAATGGCGACATTCGTCCTGTTCGTTGATACCCCTACTTGGGAATTCCACTATGATCCGGTGCATCGCTCGTATCATTTTGAAGGAGGTCTTGTGATTCGTGTTTTTATTTACATAGGTCGTCCATTTGCACATCCTATCCCTAGTTATCGATTTTCTCCTACTTCTCCCTATGGCGATGAAATGGTTTACGAACATGCACGTCCACTTGATGAAAGGATGTTACGTTCTTATCCCCCTTCATCTGCTTTGTCCATGGATTTCAGTATGTTCCCGAGACGAGATATTCTGAAACTGATCCTACAGAGGACACTCCTACTCATGTATATTCTGAGAGCTCTGCTCCTACTCCCACACGTGTAAGAGAGGGTAGTGAGGAAACAGTTGTTCAGCCGAGGTTAGCGAGAAGGCCGTCCATGCGACCCCAGCCTGGTGCATCTCGTGTGTCCCGTCCCGAGGGAGCTCATCAATGGATCGGTTTTATTCCCATTTCCAGGGACGGTGGCCATAGAAGGTTCTTAGTAGATTTATGTGTGATCATGCACCCTAGTTTTAGGATAACCTTCCCGGCTTATGGAGTTATCTAGTTTAGGGGCATGTATTTCCTTAAGTATATTTTCTTTTATGGGTTTGCATAAGATAATGATGTATGAACATAACCCACCCTTTGAGTGAGGTTATTGTATGTAAATATATGCTATAATGTGCTTATGGATGTTATATGATGGAGCCTAAGTGATATGATGTGATATATTCTTAAACGCCTTATTATACCCCGCTTACTCGTTCACGTTGTACTCGGCTCATGTTTTCAATTATGTGTTTAAAAAAAAATGGCTCGTAATTTCACTAAGTATTTTCAAATTATGAAGAAAGAACCAAAGCAAGGAGTAAAGTCTAGTCATTAATCAGATTCAACCTAGGTGTATCTGGTTAATTACTAGGGTGTTACATTTTGGTATCGAGGCGATTCGATTCTCATGGAGCCTGAGGATTGGACTAGCTATGCTTCTAAAGCATAATACGTTAGTAACGTCATGTGTAGATGTTTATCATTAGGATGAGCTTGAGGATTAGAAATACATGACTCTTGTATGTTGAAAGTGCCATGGTAACTTGCTCAGTTTGCATGGAATATTGGGCCTGATCACCTCGATGTTCTTTGTTTTGTGTGTATAGGGACCAATGGCACGTCGACAACGGACTAGGAGCGCAGACACGTAATAATCAAGACAACGAGACAGCGAAGCACTCCGCTGACGTAGCAAGGACCATGAGAATGATGATGGAACGAATGGATCAGGATCGTCAAGCCAATATGAATCAGCGACATGAGATTCCTGAACATGCCTGTTTCGGGGAGTTTCGTAAGGCAAACCCACCAGTTTTCAAGGGAACACTGAATCCAAATATTGCAGATGAATGGATTCGGAATATTGAGAAGGTCTTTGCTGTAGTCCCATGCTCGGAGGAGCAAAAGGTCACCTTCGCTACTCATATGCTTGAAGGTGATGCCGGTTCCTGGTGGACGGGTGTTCGAAGACTCACAGAGACGACCGACATGGACATTGATTGGGAACTTTTCAAGGTCCATTTTTATGAAAAGTACTTTCAGAGTCAGTTAGAAATGCCAAGGACATTGAATTCATGCAAGTTGTCCAGGGAATATGAATGTGGCCCGATAACGCTGCATTTGAAGAACTCATTAAGTTCTCAAGAATGTACCAAGGAAATTCCCATGAGTACTGGAAATGCATTAAATACGAGTCAGGGTTGAAGGCGGAACTTAATGTGGCAGTTGCACATTTGGAGATTAGGGATTTCTCTACCCTAGTTAACAAATGTCGGATTATTGAAGAAGGTCAGAGAAAACTAAACACCCCAAAGTCAGATAATATTACCAAAAAGTTGACACCTCAAGGTCAGCAGTTCAAGAGGCAGAGTCGACCTCCATTTCCAGTTCAATCAAGACCACAAGGGACACAAAGAAATTTTCAAGAAGGAAGGGCAAACAACAAGAATCGCTATAATAACAAGCGGTACAACAATAACCCGATAACAATCACAACAACAACAATAACAACAATAAAGGAAAGCACCACAAAGAGGTGCCAAAGAAGGTACCTCCACGGCTGCGCCATCCATGGAATGTCCCAAGTGCGGCAAGAATCATGGGAGCATGCCATGTCGAGCCGAACAAGCGTGTGCTATCGGTTGTGGAAAACCAGGTCATTACTCCGAGAATGCACGGAAAGAAACCCGCCAACCCCCAATCCCAAGCCGCAATACCAGGGAAGGGTATTTATCGTTAATCTTTGAAGAAACAACGAAGTCACGAAATCTCGTGGAAGGTAAGGGTAATATGCATGGTAAAGACTTAATTGTACTATATGATTCTGGCGCTTCTCATTCTTTTATCTCCCATTCATGTGTTAAAAGCCTTAATTTACCTATGACTGAGCTTCCTTTTGACCTTATTGTTTCTACCCCGGCTGGAAAACCCGTTAGGACTTGTAAATGTTGTTTAGATTGTAGTTTTATTATAGATAATAGATCCTTTGTTTTAGATCTTATTTGCTTACCCATGCGAGGTTTAGATGTGATTCTTGGCATGGATTGGCTTGAGGCCAACCGTGTCTTCGTTAAACTGTTATGAGAAAACCATCACTTTTCTTCCTGTTCCTATTGAACCTAAGAAACCCATAAGTCTTTACATAACTGCTGTGGAAATGGATTGTGGTAAGGGTGAGAGTAAAGGTTACATTTTCTTAGCCGCTAGTGATGTAGACTTTGAGCAAAGTATCGATGAGATACCAATAGTAAGAAATTATCCTGAAGTATTTCCAGATGAGATACCAGTTTCCCAAGAGAGAGATAGAGTTTTCCATAGAATTGCTTAGGGTGCAGGGACCTATATCCATAGCCCCATACAGGATGTCCCCATTAGAATTGACCGAGTTAAAAACTCAATTGGAAGATTTATTGGAGAAAAAGTTTGTTAGGCCTAGTGCATCACCTTGGGGAGCCCTGTGTTGTTTGTAAAGAAAAAGGATGGGAGTATGAGGATGTGTGTAGATTATCGGCAGTTGAATAAAGTAACGGTGAAAAACAAGTATCCTCTGCCTAGGATCGATAATTTGATGGACCAACTGAAAGGTGCGGTAGTGTTTTCTAAGATAGATTTGAGGTCAGGCTACCATCAAATTAGAGTGAGAGATGAAGACATACCTAAAGCGGCCTTTCGCACTCGATACGGCCATTTTGAGTTTGATAATGTCCTTTGGGTTAACCAATGCTCCAGCTATTTTTATGGATTACATGAATAGGATCTTTCGGCCCTATTTAGATCAGTTTGTAGTTGTCTTTATAGATGACATTCTCATATATTCTAAGACCCATGAAGAGCATGAATGCCACCTGACCATAGTACTGGAGATCTTGAAGGAAAAGAAACTATATGCCAAGATTTCCAAGTGTGAGTTTTGGTTGGATAAGGTGCAATTTTTAGGGCATGTAGTATCTAAGAAAGGAATTCTTTGTAGATCCTAGTAAGGTAGAAGCGATAATAAAGCTGGGAAAGACCAACCATCAGAATCAAGTAAGGAGCTTTTTGGGTTTAGCCGGTTATTACCGTCGATTTATCAAGGGATTTTCCCAGATTTCCCTACCTTTGACCAAGTTGACTAGGAAGAACACCCCTTTTTCATGGACCGGGGAGTGTGAAAAGAGCTTTCAAGAGTTAAAACACAAGCTAACCTCTACCCCTGTTTTAGTGTTACCCGACCCCAATGTGCCTTTCGAGGTGTATTGTGATGCTTCAAAAAAGGGTTTAGGTTGTGTATTGATGCAAGATAGGCAAGTGGTGGCCTATGCATCAAGACAACTCAAGCCACATGAGGCAAACTACCCTACCCATGACCTTGAGTTAGCTGCCGTCGTGTTTGCTCTAAAGATTTGGAGACACCATTTATATGGAGTTAAGTTTGAGGTGTTTTCCGATCACAAGAGTTTGAAATATCTCTTTGATCAAAAAGAGCTAAACATGAGGCAAAGGCGATGGATGGAGTTCTTGAAAGATTATGATTTTGGATTGAATTACCATCCTGGTAAAGCTAATGTAGTAGCTGATGCTTTGAGTAGGAAGTCCTTACAAGTGTCCCGTTTGATGGTGAAGGAGGTTGAATTGATTGAGCAATTTAGGGACTTAAACCTAGGAATGACTTTGACCACTAAGGGCATCAGAGCTTGTCATCTTAGAGTGACAAGTGAGTTCAAAGAAAGGATTGTTCAAGCTCAAGGGAACGATCTTTGAGTTCCAAGAGACTTTAGAGCGTGAAGGCGAGGAAAGTTGATAGGTTTTACCCAAGAAATGGACGATTTGTGGAGGTTTAAAGGTCGAATATGTGTACTGCTAGTGGTGGCCTCCGAAAGGATATTTTGGAGGAAGCCCATAAGAGCCATTTTACCCTTCATCCTGGTGCCACCAAGATGTATCAAGATTTGAAGAAGATGTTACGGTGGCCTGGAATGAAGAAAGATGTGTGCACATGGGTGAGTAAGTGCTTGGTGTGTCAAAGGTGAAGATTGAACACCAAAAACCCTGCGGAATGCTGCAACCTCTGTCGATCCCTCGAGTGGAAGTGGGATAGTATCTCCATGGATTTTGTGACTGGATTACCGAGGACCCAAATGAATCATGATACCATATGGGTAATCGTGGATCGATTGAGTCGACCCACTTTTACCTATTAAGGTGACTTATTCCTTGGATAGGTTAGCACAATTATATATTCAGGAGATAGTAAGGTTACATGGGGTGCCGTCGACGATAATCTCGGACCGGGATCCGGGGTTTACGCCACGATTTTGGGGAGCCTTTCAAAAGGCATTTGGTTCAAAGCCGTGTCTAAGCACGGCCTATCACCCCCAAACAGACGGTCAATCTGAAAGAACTATCCAAACCTTGGAGGATATGTTAAGGGCATGTGTTTTAGATCAAACGGGAAGTTGGGATAAGTACACACCTTGATTGAATTTGCATATAACAACGATTATCATGCAAGTATCGATATGGCACCGTATGAGGCCCTCTATGGACTGAAATGTCAATCTCCTTATGTTGGTATGAACCCGGAGAGCAAAGTTTACTCGGACTGATATTGTGAGGGAAACAACGGAACAAATCAAGAAGATTAGGGATAAGATTCTTACTGCTCAAAGTCGACAGAAAAACTATGCGGACAAGCGGCGAAAACCGCTAGATTTTCAAGAAGGGGACCACGTGTTCCTAAAGATCACCCCCACCACAGGCATAGGCCGAGCAATAAAAGTAAAGAAATTGAGCCCCAGATTTCTTGGTCCGTTTGGAATCCTTACCAAAGTAGGACACGTAGCCTACCGTATAGCCCTACCCCAGTCTATCCAACCTTCATGATGTTTTCCATGTCTCTCGATTAAGAAAGTATCAATCGACGCGAGTCATGTACTAGAGCCAGAACATGTACAATTAAGAGATAACCTGACATTTAACTTACTACCCACGAGAATCGTCGACCGAGGAGTTAAGCAGTTAAGGAACAAAGCTGTACCCCTGGTCAAAGTAGCATGGGGACAGGGTGAAACCGAAGAACTTACATGGGAGCTGGAATCAAACATGAAAGCACAATACCCCGAGTTGTTCTCAGGTAACGAATTTCAGGCGAAATTCGTTTAAGGAGGGAGTAATGTAACGCCTCAATTTTCTGTCATTAGAAATTACTCAATTACCGAATTATCAGTAGGTAATTATTACATAAGATTTGAGGGCGAACAATCCTCAATAAAGGAATATAACATTAGAAGAGAGGTTAGGAGCGATTCATGCGAGAGTCGCAAATCCCGAATTTCTGTACGTATAAAATGACCAAAATGCCCCTGAAGTTATTTTACTCAGAAAATGAGGATCGTGGGCCCCACCTATTCTCAAGGGGATATTTTGAGGATAATAAGGGATTGTTTGTGTTATCTGTGTTAATAGAGGAGAAGGATGTCAATTTTGAGTTCCAACGAAAATGACCAAAACGCCCCTGCGGCTGGTTTAACTCCGATGTGCGTGCCGACTGAGCCTGAACCTCACTAAAATGTTTTAAAATGTGTTTTTAAGCCATGATTAACCATTGGTTAAGCTCGGGTGGCCTCGGGCAATTTTTAAGTGAAAGTACGATTTTGCCCTGTTTTGGGCGCTTTGCGAATTTCGGGATTTTTGATTCGTATACCAAAACCTAAGCAATATTAGGCTGAAATTAAAGCTTATTAAATTCTAAATATTAATCTAGAGTCAAAATTATGTATTTAGATTGATTAGAACCCAAAATTGCTCAAAAACACCCAAATTGCTTACTAATTCACTTAAACCCTTAACCGTAAATTCTCTAAATTACATGAATACCTTGCCTACACCTAAATAATGCATGGAACACACAAATTTCACTTCTTTGGGCTGTAATGGATGAAATTATTGATGCCATTATGCAGCTGAATTATTGCCAAAAGTTGCACTAAAACAAAATGCCAAAATGTCACCATAAGAGACATAATTCCTTAATTTCATACAACTTTGTCTAAAATGATTTTTCCCTCCTTATTTCTCCTGCAAAATTCCGTCCACTACCTCATCATTTTGGCCAATTAGAAGCCTCAAAATCTTCTATAAATAGGCTTGCTTGAGTGGTCTTGGAATGCTTGGTTCATAACTAGTTTTTAGGAGCACCAAAAACTTTCTTTCTTCCTCCTCTTTGGCTGAATTCTTTCTTCAATTTTTCAAAGAGATTTTGTTTCATTTCACTTCAAGAAACCAAGTTCTCTTCCTCTTCTTCAACTCAAATTAGGTAGGGAGTAGTTTCTAAATTTATTTCTATGCTTTGAGGAGTTGTGTTTTTAGCTCAAAATGATGAAATTATGAACTTGCCTTAGCTTTTCACTTTGGTTTTCCTCTTCAATTATTCTTTAACCAATTCAACCATATGGCCTAGGTGGAAATAAGATGATGGCTTGATGATGAGGACCTTGAGGGTGGGTTGTAAATCCATCACAAGTTAGGCCTCTAAAGCTTGAAAATTCCACTTGATGCAAAACTTTAAAGAATAATGCTTTATGATGCTAAAACAAAGATTTTTAGTTTAGAACTTGAAAGATGTATTTTCCTTTTATGTTTTATTTCTTGTTAAGATATGTATTGGGTTGAATTTATAATTCTTTTAAAGTCTTGAAGGAGCTCTAGTAAAGAAACAAAATGAATTTGCATCCATGATTAAGTTTATGCTTTGCATAACCATGTTTACCTTCTATGTCATCACTAAATTTTCAAGAATGAATAAATGAACTTGCATTTCTCATGTTTAAATTTCAAGCTTGTATCTCATGTTTATGTTTCAAGTCATCACTTAATCTTTCAAGATAATAAAGAGGTTGCATCTCATATTTAATTTATGCTCTCACTATATTTTATAATGGCTAAAAGAATCAACGCATGGCATGTTTATTTTATGCCATCACCTAAAGATCCTAGAGCTCAAAGACTTGCCCATGTATCACAAGCAAAGAAATATGATTATTGGAGTTAAAGAATTTATTCTTTAAAAAGTCTTGAGATTGGAGCTTAAAAGATGTAATAATAATATTCTCTTCTCCTCTACTGGTCCTGTGCGGACTACCGCCGCTCCGGTTTCTCTACTGGTCCTGTGCGGACTACCGCCGCTCCGGTTTCTTAATATTTTCTTCTCCCTCTACTGGTCCTGTGCGGATTACTCCCGCTCCAGTTTCTTGTATCATGTTTATATTTCAAGTTCTTGCATCATGTTTAATTTTCAAGTCATCACCTTAAATCTTAA
Organism: Dalbergia cochinchinensis; assembly: GCA_031216125.1. Taxonomy (NCBI): domain Eukaryota; kingdom Viridiplantae; phylum Streptophyta; class Magnoliopsida; order Fabales; family Fabaceae; genus Dalbergia; species Dalbergia cochinchinensis. The sequence goes on from CM062373.1 coordinate 32,938,950, forward strand.
AGATAAAGAAATGGAATTGCATATCATGTTTATAATTCCAAGCTATCACCTTATAAAGATAAGATTAAAATAAGGTTGCATAGCATGTTTATAATTCTAAGATGTCACCTAAATCTCTAAAGCTCAAGACTTACTCCTTTTATCTTAAGTGAGAATTTTAATTGTGAAGATCCTCCCAAATTTGACAAAAGAACTAGTTTCTAAATGAGTTTTAAGGCTTTGCAAGGATTTTACGAGGAACTAGTATTTTATATGCACTTAAAATATGATTCTATGTAATTGCATGAGGTTCATGATTGACCACTGATCCGAGTTTAGTATCAATGTGTGATAATGATTTGATATGATTGAAGTTGTGATAATTATGGTTTATTGTTAAGAGAATGATTCATAATTGGTTTAGTAACTAATTAGTTCTATAATTGATAATTCTATGTAAGGATTGGATGCTTATTAAGTACTTGATATCATTGAATGATTTCTGGCTTGCATGTTATAGTTCTTGTTGCAAATAATGAGAATGCTTGTACATGAAATGTTCTTTATTATGTAAAATTTACCTTTGTTGCTAGAAGAAAGTGTATCATTGTAAAAGTGTAATTTGGAAAGGTTCTGGCTAAGGAAAGACTTGGTATTTAAGCGTGTCCATTGTGACCCACCTCTCTTTCACTGGCAATCTCCCATATGCATGATTACAGTTGATATATATATTATTCTAGCTTAAGACTATAAATGAGAAAATGTTATGATGTTTATGAATTGTATTATGATATAACATGCAAAGATTTAATGATGACTTAAACTTATAAGAAAATGATCCTTTGGAACCATCGGACTATAGGTGGTGAAAAGGTGATTTTAGGCCCCTAACCCGTTCTCTCAAAAGGGTAGAGTCGGGACTTTAGCTTATCAAAAGGGATAAGTATATGCTAGTGACGACTAGTAAAATATGAGCTCATAACCTAAATTACTCCCAAAAGGGTGGAGTATAGGGTGGCCCAAGGAAAATAATGATGATGATAAGATTTTAAGTCATCAAAGGCACTAAAGAAATGAAATATGTGCCTTTGTGTCCATGTGTAGCTAATATTATATGACGTTCTTTTATGCATGTTATTTTGATAATGATGATGAGGAATATGATGTAATGATAAAGGAAATGTTCATTGTAAATATGACATGTTAAGAATAAGATGCATTATAAGACGCATGATTAAAAATTGACGAACCTCGGTTAAGTATTTGTCCGAACTTAAAATGAACCTTTGCATGCTCACTATTTTAGAATAATCCCGAGGTTCCTGGGGACTTTGATGATGAGACTGTAGAAGGAGGTACCCTACTTGAGAATTCTTTAGCAAGATTCTCACTCCCTTTTCTTTATTTCCGTCATTGTCTCCAGATTCAAATGGCGACATACATTTTGTTCGTTGATACCCCTACTTGGGAATTCCATTATGATCCGGTGCATCGCTCGTATCATTTTGAAGGAGGTCTTGTGATTCGTGTTTTTATTTACATAGGTCGTCCATTTGCACATCTGTCCCTAGTTATCGATTTTCTCCTACTTCTCCCTATGGCGATGAAATGGTTTCGAACATGCACGTCCACTTGATGAAAGGATGTTACGTTCTTATCCCGCTTCATCTGCTTTGTCCATGGATTTCAGAGTATGTTCCGAGACGAGATATTCAAAGCTGATCCTACAGAGGACACTCCTACTCATGTATATTCCCGAGAGCTCTGCTCCTACTCCCACACGTGTAAGAGAGGGTAGTGAGGAAACAGTTGTTCAGCCGAGGTTAGCGAGAAGGCCGTCCATGCGACCCCAGCCTGGTGCATCTCGTGTGTCCGTCCCGAGGAGCTCATCGATGGATCGGATTTATTCCCCATTTCGGGACGGTGGCCATAGAAGGTTCTTAGTAGATTTATGTGTGATCATGCACCCTAGTTTTAGGATAACCTTCCTGGCTTATGGAGTTATCTAGTTTAGGGGCATGTATTTCCTTAAGTATATTTTCTTTTATGGGTTTGCATAAGATAATGATGTATGAACATAACCCACCCTTTGAGTGAGGTTATTGTATGTAAATATATGCTATAATGTGCTTATGGATGTTATATGATGGAGCCTAAGTGATATGATGTGATATATTCTTAAACGTCTTATTATACCCCACTTACTCGTTCACGTTGTACTCGGCTCATGTTTTCAATTATGTGTTTAAAAAAAAAATGGCTCGTAATTTCACTAAGTATTTTCAAATTATGAAGAAAGAACCAAAGCAAGGAGTAAAGTCTAGTCATTAATCAGATTCAACCTAGGTGTATCTGGTTAATTACTAGGGTGTTACATCTATTGGTTTATGTTTGAGAGAAAATATTAAAATTAACTTTTTGATTGGAAGTTAGGCTATAGGAATTGGTTCATTAAATCAATGTGATTTCTAAATAAATTGAGATCTCATTTTTTAGTTATTTGTATTGGTCAAATTCTAGAGATTGATCGATCAATAGTATGTATAATTGCCTGTAATTTATTACTAATAGCCACCAATGGATTTAGTATTTGGTCATTGATAACTAATTTCCAATCCTAGAAATACCTTGTACTAGTGCCTTCCTCATCGTTGCTATTATCTTTTAATTTCAATTGCTATTATTTTACGCTTCAAAACTCTAATTTTCCCAACTAAGTGTTGAAGTCTCCTTGAGAAACAACCTAGGTTGTGTCATTTACTATATTTTTTGTGCAACTTAGCATTAAAATAAATTTTTAATTTGAGGAGGTAGGCGACAGTCTCCATTCAAATTTTGGCACCATTACCGAGGAGGCATTAAAACTTAATTATTTATTTTTTTATTTATTATTTATTTTTTTATTTATTATTTTTATTTTATTCCAGTTTTTTATTTTTATTCTACAAAAAAAAAATTGTTCCCTTGTATGAAACGTTCCCTGTCTGTTGGAAATTTGATACCTCTTGACTCTAAAATTAAGAACACTTTGAGAAAAATTAAATAGGCAAAGCATCAACAAGTGGAACCATCTGAGCATTCTGATACTCTTTTTAGTGTTTCAGGTGATACAAGTGACATGAGAGATAGGAACAGGACACTTAGGGAGCTCACTGCTCCTGATTTCACCCAGCAGCCCTAGGCTAGACAATGATTTTGAGCTTAAAGGGTATATAGTACATGCTTTACCCAAATTTCATGGGCTGTCTGGAGAAGACCCCCATCAGCACTTGAAGAAGCTTCATATGGTGTGTTCTGCAATAAGACCCAATGGGGTGAAGATGGATGATGTTTAACTCAGAGCATTCCCTATTTTTCCTTGAGGGTACAATAAAAAATTAGTTCTTTAACTTTCCTGATGGGGTTGTAAATAACAGGACTGGAATGAAAAGGCTTTTCTTGGAGAAGTATTTTCCTGCCTTTAAAGTGGCTTCTATCAGAAAGGAGATCTCAAGAATCCACTAAATTGATGAGACTCTACATGAGTATTGGGAGTATTTTAAAGTCCTATATGCCAGCTGCCCCAACCATCAGATTCTAGGGTAGCTCCTCCTCCAATACTTTTATGAAGGTATTATACTTGCTGATAGGTGCATAATTGATTCTGTAAGTGGAGGGGCACTCTTGGATAAAACACTAGAAGTGACCAGTGCTTTAATTGAAAATATAGCTACCTATTTTCAACAATTTCGTTCCAAGGCTGCCACAACTACTAAATGCCTTCATGAAGTGAGCCAGCTAGAGAACCCAGTGTTGACCCAAACTCTATAAGAACTCTCTAGGTTAGTGAAACAATTGATGGTGAGCCAGGCAGCAACTCCAATAGTCCTTATAGTCTGTGGTATTTGCACTTTCACTGAACATCATACAAATACGTGCCCAGCCTTGCAAGATGAATCAACTACTGGGGTAGCAGCAACAAGCCCATTCTAGAGTCAACCTCAGAATTAGGTAGGCCAGTTCCCATTTGGGAACACTTATAACTCCAACTGGAAGAACCACCCAAATTTGAAGTTGGGTAATAATTCTCAATAACAGGGCCAAACTTCACACCAAAAGTACCTAACACCTCATCAGAGGCAACCAGCCCTTCTTATACCTCCATTCTCAGATCCTACTATAATTGAGATGATGAAGATGATGGTGGAGCAAATACAGGAAATTAAAAGAGAATGCCCAGCTAAGAGAGGAGGTAACTTAGATGAAAAATAATTAGAGCTAGCAGGCCCTAGCTACCTAGTTACCTTCTTAGACTATGCCCAATCTAAGGGGAAATGTATGTGCAATCACCCTGAGGTTTGGGATGAAAATTCCAGAGGTAGCCAGGCCTCCAAAGAAAGATCATAATGAGAAAATTGGGCTCGGAGATGTTTCTAGAGAGCACTGCATTGCTCAAATAGTGCTGCAACACTCACAGAAATACCAAATGGAGATTCAGCAGTAGGAGATCTCTCGGGTGAGCACTGCAATGCTTAACTGAGGATATCAATGGAAGATCTTGGAGAGCACCGCAGTGCTCAAATAGCACTACATCGCTCCACAGAAGCAATCAAGGACCAAAACTTCACTCCTTCACTGCCTTTCCCTCAGAGAATTTATCCTGAGAAAGTAACTACATTAGAATTTGATCTAGAAACTTGGGAAACCATAAAAAAAAAGGCAAGTGAACATACTCCTATTGGATACAATAAAACAAATTCTTAAATATGCAAAATTCTTGAAAGATCTGTGCACCAATAAGAGGAAAATCAAGGGTAGTGGGGAGGATAAGGTGACTCTAGGGGTAAATACCTCCTCTATTATCAAGTCGGGCAATCTACTACCCAAGTACAAGGATTCGGGCACATTCATTGTCCTTTGCACTATTGGGAACCTGCTCATCATAAAGGTGCTAGCTGAACTTGGAGCTATCATTAAGGTTATGCCTAATTCTCTCTACCAGTTCCTGAATTTTGGAGAGCTTAAGCCTTGGATTCTGATTGACTTGCTAATCATAACATCACAAGGCCAGAGGAAGTATTGGAAGATGTTCTAGTATAGGTAAATGATTTAATATTCACTACTGATTTTTATATAGATTTTTATGTGCTTGAAATGGAAAATGACAATAATGTCAGCCAGCATACATTAGTCTTGGGTAGACCATTTTTGAAAACTGCTAGAACCATAATCATAATATGTTCCATAGCTTGATCATATATAAAGAAACATTGATGTAATGAGGTATTAGATCAAGCAAGTAGAGGACCACTCATTCATCAATATAGTATGCTTGATTAGCTTAAGCAATATATATATATTACAAGGCAAGCAAAACCAATTCATCAAGGCGAAAAATAGAGCCAAAAGAAATAAAATGGAAAAGAGATATTAGAGCAATTCAAATAAAACATAAATTGTACATTTGCAAAAAAGCAAAACAATCTGTGAGAAAAGAAATGCAAATGCTGAAAAGAAAAAAAAATTCTCTAAGTGTCTTCCCCCTCACCTTACTTCCCCTGTTTTTCTCAGTACAAGATTTTCTTCTCCCCTTTTTGGCATCAGCAAAAAGGAGATGTGTTAGAAGCCAGTTACACCATTATCAGCCCCTGCACTAACTTCGCAAAAGATCTCCACAAGAAGAGCTTCATGTCTTCAAGGTGAAGCTTCCAATTGATCTAGGAGGTTGTTAATAAGGCGTTGCTCACACAATAGTAACTAAACTTCTGTGTAGCTAGGCTCTTTGTTGTTAGTCTGAGTTGGTTTGGTGAAGGATCTGTGTTCTGAGATAAATGAGGTTTTGATATAGATGGAGCGAGAAGAGGAGAAGGGTCTTTAGCAGAAGCAGCAGCCTGAGGTGAGCCTATATTAGGATTTTCTTTACCTGGAATCTCCTTTGAAGATGCATCTTTAGAATCTAATGTCTCATATGAGAAGAAGGATTCTTTTCCTTTCAACATTTATGAGCTTGATTCTTCCTCAGATTCTGAGAATGTGGATGATTGAGAGGGGAATCCTTCATATCTGATAATCACTTCAGGCCTTTGGCTGTCATCAAAGCTGTCTTCAAGAATGACTATTTTTCTTTTTCTTCCTCTTCTCTCAGCTTCTTCAACAACTTTTTCAATGGCTACATCTCTTATTCTCAGCACCTGTGGGTTTCCTTAGGGTTCTAAAAGAGTTGAAAAAGTTCACAGTACGTTCCATATATTCATACCACCTATTTACCAAAGGGTAATGCAAGTGCTCAAAAATCTTGGTTAATAGAATCCTATAAGGAACAACTGCATTTCTCTTCTTCTCTGAAGAGATGACATTCAGCATGTGGTCAAAGACTAATCTGGACAAGTTTACTCTTCTTTTTTTCATCATATAAAAGAGTAATATGTAGTCTATCCCTACTAGTAGATGCGTGCTTCCCAGCCTCAGGAGCAAGGAGGACTGGATGATGGTGAAGACCTGCCTTGCCTTGGGATTCAAAATGGCTGTAGTAATCTCACCAATTTGGTATTTGGGAAAGTCCATGAGAAATCTGGAAACCTCCTATACTGAGACTCCAAGAGTCATGAACCAGTACTCATTTGATAAGCATATGAGCCCTTCGTCAGGAGCATAGATGATGTTTGAGAGGTCTGCTATGCTTAGATCCAAGTCAATGCCTGTAACGCCCCATTTTTCTCTAAACTTTTAAATGACCAAAATGCCCCAGAGGTCATTTTACCTGAAACACGAGGACGACCAGCCTCGGCCATCCTCACAGGGCTTTTATGATATATGAAGGGGATTGTATGTATATGAATGCTTAACAAAGCAGAAAAATCTCGTTATGAGGTTTCTATGCGTAAATGACCAAAATACCCTTGCACATATTTAAGGCAGTTTTTAAGTTTTGTTTTGACTCGGACCTTGCCCAGAGGTCTAAAACGATGATGTTAAGGCATGTTTCATGGTTGTTTAAGTCCCGGAGGCCCCGAGCAACTTTTGGTAAAAATTACAGCATTTCAAGCGTAATGAGTTACCTAACTCAAAACCTAAGTAATATTAGGCTCTAATTAAAGGTTAATTAATTTCCATAATTAATCTAGAGCTACAATAATTATTTGAGGTTAATTAGAACCTAAAATTGCTTACGGAAACTCAAAACCCATTTCTTGTCTTTTTCCCTAAAGAAAGGCATCCATAAATAGTGTTTTCACTATTCACACTCCCATTCCCAAGGAAGGTTGGCACTCTCAAATCACCATGACTAAATTGGAAGAAATATGTCATTCAAAATTCAAAAAGAATGAATTGTTTATATAGTCATTCAAAGCTTTCAATCAAGCTTTACAATCAACCATGCCTTCCATGCTTTCTTCCATACCTTTGAATGACAACACATGAAGATATTTTATCTTCCTTGTGGCCATGAAATCTTCTCCCCTTTGGCCTCATGATTTTCGGCCACCTCTTCCTCCTTTAAAAGAATTATTTCATTTCATGTCATTTATCATATGTTGCTTTCTTTTACAAGCAAAAGCCATGCTTGAAGTATGCTTGCCCATGCTTCCAACCATGCTTCCATCACATCACCATACCACCAAGCCAAATTCTCTCACCTCATGGAGGACACACCTTTATTGCCCTATAAATACACTACACTACACAACCCCATTCCTTTGCTCACTTCTTGCAAAATCTCTAAAAGTCTCAAGCTTTCTTACTTCCTTCTTCTTCCAAGCTCTTAAGAGTTCTTCATGCTCAAAGTTCTTCCTCTCATTTTCGAGAAACACAAGGTAGGATGTAACATCCTAATTTTTAACCCAATACTCTAGAACATATTTAGGTTAATCATTAGTCTATTATGTCATAGTTTCCTTTTTACTTTAAAATACTTAGTGGAAAATACTGGTAAATTTTTTTTTTGAATTATAAAAGCAAAGTGATAGCTGTGCGACACGATAAGTAATGAAGCACGTAAGGAAATAAAGCAAACATATCATAAACATCATAACATAAAGCAAGTAAAGGCACATCACGATAAAACTAAACTACATATTTATATAATATGATATGCCCACTTATAGAGAGTGGGACTTAGTTTAGTACAACATGAAATGAATACATCTAAAAAGAAAATACAAAGGAAAGTGCGATGGAAAGCATAAAAGCAAACTCCCCTACCCAAGTGCAACTAAAGGGATAACCTCTAAACAAAAGAAGGTTTATCCTCATCTAAGTGGTGTGTGCACTACCTCGGGTACTCCATCGGTCATCCGCTACCTCTTACTGACGTCTATCCCGTGAGCGAGGCACATACCCAGCAAACTGGGCAAGCTCCTCCGGCGTGTAAAGGCAAAGCGAGGATCGGGAGTGACCCCCACGACGTGGCCGCATCTCCGGTCGTCGTGCTAGCCAAGGCTGAGTCACGGTGTCCTCACTGCCCTCTCTCATTAGTGGTGGAGTGGGGGCAGATCTCTCGCTGTACAGATGGGTAGGCAGGTCCTCCGACGGGTTGGTCTCTGAGAAGTATGTCCGGGGCACGTAGTCGGGGTAATCGCGCATGGCTGAAGCGGCGGTGTGCATGCGGAGCACTCTCTCGTTGTGCGTACGCGCGCGCTCAAAAACCCACTCGTTGTCGCCATAGGGTGCTGTCGGGGAGAAGCGATGGGTATGCACAAGGTGAGCGAAAGGTCGTCCAACGAACATGAATACACGAACGACATAGCGACCCACAAAATGGTATGACCCGTAGTCCAGATCATGATGCACCTCCCATGTCAGGGTGTCCACAAAAATCATGAATGTCACCATCTGAAGGCGTGACAGAAAGAAGAGATAGAGGGAGTGAGAATCTTGCTAAAGAATCTCAGTAGGGCCTCCTACTACCTAGGTGTCATCATCTACGTCCTCAGGAACCTTGGGTTTAGTGTACAAAATAAGTGATCATGCATTAAGTTAATTTTTAAGCTTTTAAAACATAGTTAGCCAAGGTCCATTCATTTTAGTATGATTCTTAATGTCATGGATACAACATAGTAAATAATGTATGCATGACTCTACTTAATGCAAGAATAATAATCATAACATTAATAACATCATAATAGTGGCATAAAGTGGTAATTGAAATTGCATATGGGAAAACTTTGTGACATAATGATCATACTTTACTTCCTCATGGGGCCACCCTAAAAGACATTCGTTCTGGGGGTGCTCGGTCGAATCGGCGTCACCTAGAACGTGCCACATCTCTAGGTTATAAGCTCATACCTAACTAGTCATCACTAGTTCTTACTTATCAATCCCGATAAGCGTATCATAATCATAATCTCGACTATCTAGTACGGGCTAGGGGGCATTTCTTAGGGGTGCTCGGTCGAACCGGTGTCACCCAAGAATACATCTTGGTACCGATGTCACATGAGTTCTTTGGAGGTGCTCGGCCAAACCGATGTCATCCAAGAACTCATCTTAGTGCCTCATATCTCATAAAGAAAATCTCATAGGTTTTTCAAAAACTTTCTAAGTCCCCAAATTTGTTAGAAATTGAAGCATAGCAATGACACTGATTTCTTCCAAATTTACTTTATGCCACATAAACAAATAAAACATGCATCCTCAATCATAATTCCATATGTTTACATAATCATTCTCAAATAAAACATACGTTCACATGCAACATTGAAACTCATTATGCTTTTGATCCTACGGTATCTTATGCTTTGACCCTTACGGGCCTTAAACTTGAGATGTAATTATTCTATCATCCTCTATCAACCTCTTATGCATATAAGGATTCTCTTTTAACAAATCTTATTATCATTTATGCTCTTTAATAAATTTGGGCGGCACCATTCTCCAAGGGCAGAGTTATACATCTATGATTACGGGGTTCTAGAACTTATGTTTAGACCCTTTCTCAGTTCCGTCTTCGCCTAAGGCACTATAAATTAAATCCGAACCAATTATGAGGCATTCCTGTAACGCCCCAATTTTTACTGTAATTTTTACTGTCATTAGAAATTACTCAATTACCGTAGGTAATTATTACATAAGATTTGAGGCCGAACAATCCTCAATAAAGGAATATAACGTTAAAAGAGAGGTTAGGAACGATTCATGCGAGAGTCGCAAATCAGAATTTACATGCGTATAAAATGACCAAAATGCCCCTGAAGTTATTTTACTCAGAAAATGAGGATCGTGGGCCCCACCTATTCTCAAGGGGATATTTTGAGGATAATAAGGGATTGTTTGTGTTATGTGTGTTAATAGAGCAGAAGGATCTCAATTTTGAGTTCCGACGCGCGAAATGACCAAAATGCCCCTGCGGCTGTTTTAACTCTGATGTGCGTGCCGACTGAGCCTGAACCTCACTAAAATGTTTTAAAATGTGTTTTTAAGCCATGATTAACCATTGGTTAAGCTCGGGTGGCCTCGGGCAGTTTTTAAGTGAAATGCGATTTTGCCCTGTTTTGGGCGAGTTTGCGAATTGGGATTTTTGATTGGTATACCGAAACCTAAGCAATATTAGGCTCAAACTAAAGCTTATTAAATTCTAAATATTAATCTAGAGTCAAAATTATGTATTTAGATTGATTAGAACCCAAAATTGCTCAAAAACACCTAAATTGCTTACTAATTCACTTAAACCCTTAACCGTAAATTCTCTAAATTACATGAATATCTTGCCTACACCTAAATAATGCATGGAACACACAAATTTCACTTCTTTGGGCTGTAATGGACGAAATTATTGATGCCATTATGCAGCTGAATTATTGCCAAAAGTTGCACTAAAACAAAATGCCAAAATGTCACCATAAGAGACATAATTCCTTAATTTCATACAACTTTGTCTAAAATGATTTTTCCTCCCTTATTTCTCCTGAAAAATTCCGTCCACTACCTCATCATTTTGGCCAATTAGAAGCCTCAAAATCTTCTATAAATAGGCTTGCTTGAGTGGTCTTGGAATGCTTGGTTCATAACTAGTTTTTAGGAGCACCAAAAACTTTCTTTCTTCCTCCTCTTTGGCTGAATTCTTTCTTCAATTTTTTCAAAGAGATTTTGTTTCATTTCACTTCAAGAAACCAAGTTCTCTTCCTCTTCTTCAACTCAGATCAGGTAGGGAGTAGTTTCTAAATTTATTTCTATGCTTTGAGGAGTTGTGTTTTTAGCTCAAAATGATGAAATTATGAACTTACCTTAGCTTTTCATTTTGGTTTTCCCTCTTCAATTTTTCTTTAACCAATTCAACCATATGGCCTAGGTGGAACTAAGATGATGGCTTGATGATGAGGACCTTGAGGGTGGGTTGTAAATCCATCACAAGTTAGGCCTCTAAAGCTTGAAAATTCCACTTGATGCAAAACTTTAAAGAATAATGCTTTATGATGCTAAAACAAAGATTTTTAGTTTAGAACTTGAAAGATGTATTTTCCTTTTATGTTTTATTTCTTGTTAAGATATGTATTGGGTTGAATTTATAATTCTTTTAAAGTCTTGAAGGAGCTCTAGTAAAGAAACAAAATGAATTTGCATCCATGATTAACTTCTATGTCATCACTAAATTTTCAAGAATGAATAAATGAACTTGCATTTCTCATGTTTAAATTCCAAGCTTGTATTTCATGTTTATGTTTCAAGTCATCACTTAATCTTTCAAGATAATTAAGAGGTTGCATCTCATATTTAATTTATGCTCTCACTATATTTTATCTTGGCTAAAAAGAATCAGCATGACATGTTTATTTTATGCCATCACCTAAAGTTCCTAGAGCTTAAAGACTTGCCCATGTATCACAAGCAAAGAAATATGATTATTGGAGTTAAAGAATTTATTCTTTAAAGGTCTTGAGATTGGAGCTTAAAAAGATGTAATAATAATTCTCTTCTCCCTCTCTTTGGTCTGTGCGGACTACAGCTTCGCTCCGGTTTCTTAATATTCTCTTCTCCCTCTCTCTGATCCTGCGGACTACATAGCTCCGGTTTCTTAATATTCTCTTCTCCCTCTCTTTGGTCTGTGCGGATTACGCGCTCGATTTCTTGTATCATGTTTATATTTCAAGTTCTTGCATCATGTTTAATTTTCAAGTCATCACCTTAAATCTTAAAGATAAAGAAATGGAATTGCATATCATGTTTATAATTCCAAGCTATCACCTTATAAAGATAAGATTAAAATAAGGTTGCATAGCATGTTTATAATTTTAAGATGTCACCTAAATCTCTAAAGCTCAAGACTTACTCCTTTTATCTTAAGTGAGAATTTTAATTGTGAAGATCCTCCCAAATTTGACAAAAGAACTAGTTTCTAAATGAGTTTTAAGGCTTTGCAAAGGATTTTTCTGAGGAACTAGTATTTTATATGCACTTAAAATATGATTCTATGTAATTGCATGAGGTTCATGATTGACCAGCGATCTGAGTTTAGTATCAATGTGTGATAATGATTTGATATGATTGAAGTTGTGATAATTATGGTTTATTGTTAAGAGAATGATTCATAATTGGTTTAGTAACTAATTAGTTCTATAATTGATAATTCTATGTAAGGATTGGATGCTTATTAAGTACTTGATATCATTGAATGATTTCACGACTTGCATGTTATAGTTCTTTGTTGCAAATAATAAGAATGCTTATACATGAAATGTTCTTTATTATGTAAAATTCACCTTTGTTGCTAGAAGAAAGTGTACCATTGTAAAAGTGTAATTTGGAAACGTTAAGCTAAGGAAAGACTTGGTATTTAAGCGTGTCCATTGTGACCCACCTCTCTTTCTGAGAATCTCCCATATACATGATTCTGATTGATATATATTATTCTAGCTTAAGACTATAAATGAGAAAATGTTATGATGTTTATGAATTGTATTATGATATAACATGCAAAGATTTAATGGTGACTTAAACTTATAAGAAAATGATCCTTTGGAACCATCAGACTATAGGTGGTCAAAAGGGGATTTTTGACCCCTAACCCGGTCTGTCAAAAGGGTAGAGTCGGGACTTTAGCTTATCAAAAGGGATAAGTATATGCTAGTGACGACTAGTAAAGTATGAGCTCATAACCTAAATTACTCCCAAAAGGGTGGAGTATAGGGTGGCCCAAGGAAAATAATGATGATGATAAGATTTGAAGTCACCTAAGGCACTAAAGAAATGAAATATGTGCACTGTGTCCATATGTAGCTAATATTATATGACGTTCTTTTATGCATGTTATTTTGATAATGATGATGAGGAATATGATGTAATGATAAAGGAAAAGTTCATTGTAAATATGACATGTTAAGAATAAGATGCATTATAAGACGCATGATTAAAAATTGACGAATGTAACATCCTCCCAAGTATAGCATCATCCTTAAGTCATGACATCATGCTCGAGAGTTGTTACTTATAAATTAGCGAACCTTTCTTAAATATCTATAGCCATTTTGATTGATTCGCGGGATAACTAGGTCATAATTCTACTAAAATATATAACAAGGAAACCCAAAATATTTATTTAATACAAAGTTAAGTACATAAGGGAAGCTCTTCTATGAGCTTTAACACACCTTTGTTTTCTGACATATTTACACACATGTTCATTCCACTAAATACAACATAATAAAAGCATTAACTACTACACTATTGCACTTCTGAGTTCTTTTGCATAGCGGTCCCTCGGTCCTCTGTGTCAACCTGGAGACGACACGGGAACACAAAAACATAGGGGTGAGAATTATACAATTCTCAGTAGGGTAACTCCCCAATTACACATTCATACTGTCATCGTCATCGCCCCAGCCACTTCGGTTTATTAAGAAAGTGTGAGCATGCAATATGTACATATCAAATGTTCATTTTAAAATTATAAAATCACCTTTCCAAAGTGGGTCTCTTTTATTATTCAATCACTTAAAACATGTATTTCATAACATTCAACATCATAGGAATTCCTTCAAGACCAATAATTCAACAAGATATACATATACATATGGCAATTACAATGATCTTTTCGTGCCCTTGACATAATAAAGGGGACTTTTCCGTGCCCTAAAGAGGAACTTTTTGGTGCCCTATTAGGGACCTCTTTGTGCCCTATTGGGGACCTCTTCGTGCCCTCCTGGGGACCTCTTCATGCCCTTTTTATACTAAAGGGGACTTCATTGTTCACTTAGCACATACATTATCCTCAAGCTCACATATACATGCATCGCATTTCTATATGCATGAAAATAATTCTCTGACCTCATAATACTTCAAACCTATATATATTATTCATTCATTCCTCATAACATAATCTTGGAAGTTCATGGCATGCATTCATACACATCAACTTAAACCAAATGCCATTAGGTCATTAATTCAAGGCATCATCACAACTTCAGCACATTGGCAGATTTTTCACTCAAGTAGCACAATTTATTTCTCATACCAAATGATCAATTAAAATGCTATAAAAATTCTCAGTGACACCTCAATGTGTCACCAAGATCCTGTAAACATTTCAGGGTAATTAGAGTTCTCTAACTATATTAACAAAATTCTAAAAGTTTAGTGGTCAGAAACCATCCAACCTCAGCTCAAGAACCAAAATTCATAATTTTTGACCCTAGCAATTGAACCCAGAAAATTCTAAATAAAAATCCTGGTAAAACCTCAATATGTTTATAATACTCTGTAAAAATTTCAAGTGATAATTCTATCATTTGATATGGTAACAAAATTAGCAAAATTTACAGCTTCTATACTAGCATTTCAGGCAGCATATGTTTAATTTCAGTTCTTGATTTTTCTAAGGCAATTTCACTCAAAATAAAAACCCAAGAAAATTCGTGGGACTAGCTCAGGATGTTAGCTCCAACATATATTTTTTTGCAGATCACGAAATTGCACACAACAAGCCCAAAAAATTCGTGATCAAACACTGCCTGTCAGAAAACCGAAAATCCAGCAAGTATCACTCAACATCTTTTGACAAAATGATCTCTCTAACCTCATCCAAACACTTCAGAAAAATTCATATATCAATAACAACATAATATCAACCCAATTAACCAGAAATTTCGGATTGAAACCAGTAATAATTGCTCAGAAAAATTTTGAAAGAAAAAGGCCAAAGAAAACCCTACTTTGCAAAGCTTTTGAGCTTGATACTTCAAAGGATGTTCTAAGTGATCTCCCTTCACTTCAAGACACCAATTTCAGTCCTAAAACCTCCTTAAGCAGTGGGGAAGTGAGGTATTAAGGTGAGGATTTGAGATTTCAATCGGTTAGATTTGTAGGGTTTGAGGTGTAGAACAAGTTTTGTGAAGAGAGTTTGTTGTTTTATCAAGTCTAGGATAGGTGTTTTGGCATTTGAATCAAGTTTGCTAGTGTTTGAAGAAGGAAAAATGGAGTTCTGCCATTTCAAGATGCTGAAACGAGCTTGGAAGGAGAAATAATGAGATTAGGTGACTTGTGGTTATCTTATATGGTGTTCGAAATATTATTTTAATGTAGTGTATAATTTATTCATTATACAAACTAGTATGAATGACTACGATTGGATCATGTTTATCAAGTTTGAATCTGAGCCATTCATTTAATTCAAATGGATAAGCATTCTTTTTTTGTAAAAGTCAAACTAGCTTTCGATGTTAAAAATCGCACACCGAAATTTCACCGAACAGATGAAACAGTGTACCCGGGTAATCAAATATTGCCCGAAAAATAATTTCGGGTATAAAATCTTTATTTCTACCTATTTCTAACCATAATCATATAATTTCTCAATTTCAGGCATCTCCGGGTCCCAATTCTAGGGTTTCATTGTCGTGGACCAGTAGGGCCTGCAAGTTACTATTCACGGTTTTTTTTTTTTTTTTTTTTTACAAATCCGTTGGATCATCCTCATCATTGTTCAAACTATCAAATTTTTGAAATTATGACTAATAAAGCTCAAATTAATTTTTAAATAATTTTCGGGGTGTTACAACGAACCTCGGTTAAGTATTTGTCCGAACTTAAAATGAATCTTTGCATGCTCACTATTTTAGAATAATCCCGAGGTTCTGGGGACTTTGATGATGACACTTGTAGAAGGAGGTACCTTCTGAGAATTCTTTAGCAAGATTCTCACTCCCTTTTCTTTATTTCCGTCATTGTCTCAGTTGAGATGGCGACATTCGTCTGTTCGTTGATACCCCTACTTGGGAATTTCACTATGATCGATTGCATCGCTCGTATCATTTTGAAGGGAGGTCTTGCGATTCGTGTTTTTATTTACATAGGTCGTCCATTTGCACATCCTGTGCCTAGTTATCGATTTTCTCCTACTTCTCCGTATGGGGCTGAAATGGTTTTGGAACAAGCACGTCCACTTGATGAAAGGATGTAACGTTCTTATCCCGCTTCATCTGCTGTCCATGGATTTCAGTATGTTCCCGAGGCGAGATATTGAAACTGATCCTTGAGGACACTCCTACTCATGTATATTACGAGAGCTCTGCTCCTACTCCCATCGTGTAAGAGAGGGTAGTGAGGAAAGCAGTTGTTCATTGAGGTTAGCAAGAAGGCCGTCCATGCGACTGACTTGGTGCATCTCGTGTGTCCCTCCCAGGAGCTCATCGATGGATTGGATTTATTCCCCATTTCGGAGACAGTGGCCATAGAGGGTTCTTAGTAGATTTATGTGTGATCATGCGCCCTAGTTTTAGGATAACCTTCCCGGCTTATGGAGTTATCTAGTTTAGGGGCATGAATTTCCTTAAGTATATTTTCTTTTATGGGTTTGCATAAGATAATGATGTATGAACATAACCCACCCTTTGAGTGAGGTTATTGTATGTAAATATATGCTATAATGTGCTTATGGATGTTATATGATGGAGCCTAAGTGATATGATGTGATATATTCTTAAACGTCTTATTATACTCCGCTTACTCGTTCACGTTGTACTCGGCTCACGTTTTCAATTATGTGTTTAAAAAAAAAATGGCTCGTAATTTCACTAAGTATTTTCAAATTATGAAGAAAGAACCAAAGCAAGGAGTAAAGTCTAGTCATTAATCAGATTCAACCTAGGTGTATCTGGTTAATTACTAGGGTGTTACAATTCCTATGCCTAAGAAATAATTATAAACCATGTTTGCCATATTATGAGGTTTCTGGACAGAATCCAGAAATTAAATATTCTAGGAGTTCTAGGATTGCACTTTTACGGTTTTCTAGTTACTAGTTTCTCTATAGGTGCTAAAATTCAATCCTACTTCAAATGTAACCAAATTTTTTATGATTAATCAATCCTAAACTAATTGTTTTCATACTAAAACAGTTTTGGCATTGATTAAGATTAAAGGGGGTTAAACACACGTTAAATTCCAATTTTACGGTTTATCTATGAAGCTAGTTTCTCCCCTAACATGCATACAAGTATTCCTACCTCATCATATATCATTTTCACACATTCTAACACATCAAATCATCATTATACAGCAACAAACACATCAAGGCAGAACCGAATTGTTCAAGTCCAAAAAGACACATAATTTGACATTTCTAAAGCATATAAGTTGCTATTTTCCCTTGGAATCATTTTAGGACTTTTAAAACTCTTTGCAAACCATTTTATTTTATCAAGAAGCTAAAAACAACCTTAGGTCAGTAACCAATTTAATTCTTGTTTAGAAGAGGATTAAAATCATAAATCTTGTTGGTCATAACTTTATAAAACTCATTAAGCTTAAAGAAAATCCTAGAACATAGGTTGTTGGCCCTTGTAACTCGATGGAACTTATTCCAAGCTCATCATTATTACTTGGCTGAAATTATACATTCAAAGAATGCTTCCATATTAAACTTTAACTTGAGATAAAATGGGCAAGTCTTTAAGCTCTAAGGTCTTTAAGTGATGGCAAAATATAAACATGCTATGCACTTCATTTTTATTCTTCATTAAAAAGTAAAGTGAGAACTTTAAAGTAAATATGCAAGACTTGGAAATAAATATGCAAGGCTTGAAATTTAAATATGCAAGATTTGAAGTAAATATGCAAGGCTCGAAAGTAAATATGCGAGACTTGAAATAAATATGCAAGGCTTGAAAGTAAATATGCAAGACTTGAAATAAATATGCAATGCAAGTTCATTTCTTTATTTTAGTGCTCTGGGCCCAACAACAATCGACTTTAAGGCCGAAATAGAAAGGCTTTGAGAATTAATTAGGTGATAATGCAAGTCTTGTTTTAATCTTTGAGTCCTTAGGTGATGACTTGAAATTAAAGATGCAAAGCAAGAATATAAACATGAGTGCAACCTCAAAGTAAATATGCAAGTTCATTTACATCTTATTAGAGCTCATACAAGACTTTTAGAGGAGCTTTAACCTCAACCCAAACTCATCATGACAAGATAAAGTGAGGTCTAGAGTTCTTAGAACTCAAGATAATATTCCTTGAAAATATAACCATAAATGAACTTTATAACACCTTTATGAAAACTCAAGCTTTAGAGATTCCTTTGTGGTGAATGTAACATCCCCTGCTGCTTTATGTATTGACGACTGTCCCCACAAACCAACACGGGTCTTTTCAGCGTGCTTTGTCCTCACTCGCACGCTTCCTAGGAAAACTTCCCAGGAGGTCACCCATCCCAAAATTGCTCCAAGTCAAGCACGCTTAACTGTAGAGTTCTTTCAGTTTAGACTACGAAAAGAAGATGCATCTTCTTTGGTATAGGTAGTACAAATCAATTCATATAAGCCCTCCTTAGCTGTATAGTCCCATACCTATCTGATCTCAGGATCCCTCTCATTCGGGTGTGTAATCGGTTCATTCATGTACCCCTCCGCTTTCGAAGTCTGCCGGGAGCCGCTCCTTGTCCGTGCCTCCTTGCACCAGCGATCACTCCCCGACTTCGCAATCCCCGAGCGTTACATGCCCACCAGCTTCCGCTTGGTTTGTCCTGGAACCACACCGTACTGGGAGAGGTGCAGGCTCTGATACCATTTGTAACATCCCCTACTGCTTTATGGATTGACGACTGTCCCCACAAACCAACACGGGTCTTTTCAGCGTGCTTTGTCCTCTCTCGCACACTTCCTGGGAAAACTTCCCAGGAGGTCACCCATCCCAAAATTGCTCCAAGTCAAGCACGCTTAACTGTGGAGTTCTTTCAGTTTGGGCTACCGAAAAGAAGATGCATCTTGCTGGTATAGGTAGTACAAATCAATTCATATAAGCCCTCCTTAACTGTATAGTCCCATATCTATCTGATCTCAGGATCCTCTCATTCGGGTATGTAACCGGTTCATTCATGTACCCCTCCACTTGGAAGTCTACCAGGAGCCGCTCCTTGTCCGTGCCTTCTTGCACCAGCGATCACTCCCCGACTTCGCAATCCCCGGGCGTAACATGAAATTAAACACATCAATATCTATCTATCATCAATCAATACATCCAGAATTTCCAGCCAAACCAATCAGAGAAATTAAAAACAAATTTTGAAAGAAAAGAGAACAAGTAAAGCCCTACTCTTGGGAGCTATTGTATCCTTGTCTCTAGCTTGTTCCAAGATGAAAATTCTTCACTCCAAAGCTCTTAAAATACACTCAAACCCTCCTCAAATCAGTGAAGGATGAGGTAGTAAGATAAGGTTTAGAGATTCTAATCGGTTATTTTTGTAGAGGTTGAAGTGTAGAACAATTTTGGTGAAGGGAGATTTTGATTTTATCAAGGTTTGCCTTAGGATTTTTGAGGTTGAAATCAAGGTTTTGATGAAGAAGAAAATGGAGGTTTCTGCTGTGTGGTTTCTGCCGAAATTGAAAAGAGGATTAGTCATAATTAATTTTTAGGCTTCTGCTGGGTGGCCCTTGATAAATCGAAGAGGATCTCATCTATCTTTGTTTTTCCTCAATAAGTTGAAAAGATCTCATTTTTCACTCTATCTGCCCTTGACAAGTTGAAAGGATCTCATCTCTTTTTATTTGCCCTCGACAAGTCGAAAGGATCTCATCTCTCTCTAATTTGCCCTCGACAAGTCGAAAGGATCTTATATTTCTCTATTTGCCCTTGACAAGTCATAGAGGATCTCATGTTTCTTATTTGCCCTTGACAAGTCACAGAGGATCTCATGTTTATTTATGGTTACAGAACTTAATTCAATATATCATTCACTTTCTTTCCAATGCATGTATAAAACACATATAGACATTCATTCACCTTGTGATTTCAATCATCTTCATAAACCAATCTTTACTTCCTCTAATATGCATTTATACATCACAAGTCACATGGCCAAATATTTAATGTAACACCCTAGTAATTAACCAGATACACCTAGGTTGAATCTGATTAATGACTAGACTTTACTCCTTGCTTTGGTTCTTTCTTCATAATTTGAAAATACTTAGTGAAATTATGAGCCATTTTTTTTTTAAACACATAATTGAAAACGTGAGCCGAGTACAACGTGAACGAGTAAGCGGAGTATAATAAGACGTTTAAGAATATATCACATCCTATCACTTAGGCTCCATCATATAACATCCATAAGCACATTATAGCATATATTTACATACAATAACCTCACTCAAAGGGTGGGTTATGTTCATACATCATTATCTTATGCAAACCCATAAAAGAAAATACACTTAAGGAAATACATGCCCCTAAACTAGATAACTCCATAAGCTGGGAAGGTTATCCTAAAACTAGGGTGCATGATCACACATAAATCTACTAAGAACCCTCTATGGCCCTTTGTCCTGGAAATGGGGGAATAAATCCGATCCTTTGATGAGCTCCCTCGGGAGGGACACACGAGATGCACCAGGCTGGGGTCGCATGGACGGCCTTCTTGCTAACCTCGGCTGAACAACTGTTTCCTCACTACCCTTTCTTACACGTGTGGGAGTAGGAGCAGAGCTCTCAGAATATACATGAGTAGGAGTGTCCTTTGAAGGATCAGTTTCAGAATATCTCGTCTCGGGAACATACTCTAGAAATCCATGGACAGCAGATGAAGCGGGATAAGAACGTAACATCCTTTCATCAAGTGGACGTGCATGTTCGAAAACCATTTCATCGCCATAGGGAGAAGTAGGAGAAAATTGATAACTAGGGACAGCATGTGCAAATGGACGACCTATGTAAATAAAAACACGAACTGCGCACCTCCCTTCAAAATGATACGAGCGATGCACCGGATCATAGTGAAATTCCCAAGTAGGGGTATCAACGAACAGGACGAATGTCGCCATCTGAATCTGGAGACAATGACGAAAATAAAGAAAATGGAGTGAGAATCTTGCTAAAGAATTCTCAGTAAGGTACCTCCTTCTATAGTGTCATCATCAAAGTCCCCAGGAACCTCGGGATTATTCTAAAATAGTGAGCATGCAAAGATTCATTTTAAGTTCGGACAAACACTTAACCGAGGTTCGTCAATTTTTAATCATGCATCTTATAATGCATCATAATCTTAACATGTCATATTTACAATGAACTTTTCCTTTATCATTACATCATTTTCCTCATCATCATTATCAAATAACATGCATAAAAGAACGTCATATAATATTAGCTACACGTGGACATAGTTCACATATTTCATTTCTTTAGTGCCTTAGGTGACTTAAAAATCTTATCATCATCATTATTTTCCTTAGGCCACCCTATACTCCACCCTTTTGGGAGTAATTGAGGTTATGAGCTCATACTTTACTAGTCGTCACTAGCATATACTTATCCTTTTTGATAAGCTAAAGTCCCGACTCTACCCTTTTGAGAGAACGGGTTAGGGGGCTAAAATCACCTTTTCACCACCTATAGTCTGATGGTTCCAAAGGATCATTTTCTTATAAGTTTAAGTCACCATTAAATCTTTGCATGTTATATCACAATACAATTCATAAACATCATAACATTTTCTCATTTATAGTCTTAAGCTAGAATAATATATATCAACTGTAATCATGCATATGGGAGATTCCCAGGAAAGAGAGGTGGGTCACAATGGACACACTTAAATACCAAGTCTTTCCTTAGCCAGAACCTTTCCAAATTACACTTTTACAATGATACACTTTCTTCTAGCAACAAAGGTAAATTTTACATAATAAAGAACATTTCATGTATAAGCATTCTCATTATTTGCCACAGTAACTATAACATGCAAGCCAGGAAATCATTCAATGATATCAAGTACTTAATAAGCATCCAATCCTTACATAGAATTATCAATTATAGAACTAATTAGTTACTAAACCAATTATGAATCATTCTCTTAACAATAAACCATAATTATCACAACTTCAATCATATCAAATCATTATCACACATTGATACTAAACTCAGATCAGTGGCTGAATCATGAACCTCATGCAATTACATAGAATCATATTTTAAGTGCATATAAAATACTAGTTCCCCGTAAAATCCTTGCAAAGCCTTAAAACTCATTTAGAAACTAGTTTTTTTGTCAAATTTGGGAGGATCTTCACAATTAAAATTCTCACTTAAGATAAAAGGAGTAAGTCTTGAGCTTTAGAGATTTAGGTGACATCTTAGAATTATAAACATGCTATGCAACCTTATTTTAATCTTATCTTTATAAGGTGATAGCTTGGAATTATAAACATGATATGCAATTCCATTTCTTTATCTTTAAGATTTAAGGTGATGACTTGAAAATTAAACATGATGCAAGAACTTGAAATATAAACATGATACAAGAAAGCTGGAGGCGGTAATCCGCATAGGACGATAGAGGAGAAGAGAATATTAAGAAACCGGAGCTATGTAGTCCGCACAGGACGATAGAGGGAGAAGAGAATATTAAGAAACCGGAGCGGCGGTAGGCGCACAGGACCGATAGAGGAGAAGAGAATATTATTATTACATCTTTTTAAGCTCCAATCTCAAGACTTTTTAAAGAATAAATTCTTTAACTCCAATAATCATATTTCTTTGCTTGCGATACATGGGCAAGTCTTTGAGCTCTAGGATCTTTAGGTGATGGCATAAAATAAACATGCCATGCGTTGATTCTTTTAGCCATTATAAAATATAGTGAGAGCATAAATTAAATATGAGATGCAACCTCTTTATTATCTTGAAAGATTAAGTGATGACTTGAAACATAAACATGAAATACAAGCTTGAAATTTAAACATGAGAAATGCAAGTTCATTTATTCATTCTTGAAAATTTAGTGATGACATAGAAGGTAAACATGGTTATGCAAAGCATAAACTTAATCATGGATGCAAATTCATTTTGTTTCTTTACTAGAGCTCCTTCAAGACTTTAAAAGAATTATAAATTCAACCCAATACATATCTTAACAAGAAATAAAACATAAAAGGAAAATACATCTTTCAAGTTCTAAACTAAAAATCTTTGTTTTAGCATCATAAAGCATTATTCTTTAAAGTTTTGCATCAAGTGGAATTTTCAAGCTTTAGAGGCCTAACTTGTGATGGATTTACAACCCACCCTCAAGGTCCTCATCATCAAGCCATCATCTTAGTTCCACCTAGGCCATATGGTTGAATTGGTTAAAGAAAATTGAAGAGGAAAACCAAAATGAAAAGCTAAGGCAAGTTCATAATTTCATCATTTTGAGCTAAAAACACAACTCCTCAAAGCATAGAAATAAATTTAGAAACTACTCCCTACCTAATCTGAGTTGAAGAAGAGAAGAGAACTTGGTTTCTTGAAGTGAAATGAAACAAAATCTCTTTGAAAAAATTGAAGAAAGAATTCAGCCAAAGAGGAGGAAGAAAGAAAGTTTTTGGTGCTCCTAAAAACTAGTTATGAACCAAGCATTCCAAGACCACTCAAGGAAGCCTATTTATAGAAGATTTTGAGGCTTCTAATTGGCCAAAATGATGAGGTAGTGGACGGAATTTTGCAGGATAAATAAGGGAGGAAAAATCATTTTAGACAAAGTTGTATGAAATTAAGGAATTATGTCTCTTATGGTGACATTTTGGCATTTTGTTTTAGTGCAACTTTTGGCAATAATTCAGCTGCATAATGGCATCAATAATTTCGTCCATTACAGCCCAAAGAAGTGAAATTTGTGTGTTCCATGCATTATTTAGGTGTAGGCAAGGTATTCATGTAATTTAGAGAATTTACGGTTAAGGGTTTAAGTGAATTAGTAAGCAATTTGGGTGTTTTTGAGCAATTTTGGGTTCCAATCAATCTAAATACATAATTTTGACTCTAGATTAATATTTAGAATTTAATAAGCTTTAATTTGAGCCTAATATTGCTTAGGTTTTGGTATATGAATCAAAAATCCCGAAATTCGCAAAAGTGCCCAAAAATAGGGGCAAAATCGTACTTTCACTTAAAAACTGCCCGAGGCCACCCGAGCTTAACCAATGGTTAATCATGACTTAAAAACACATTTTAAAACATTTTAGTGTGGTACGGGCTCGATCGGCACACATCGGAGTTACAACAAATTGAGGGCGTTTTGGTCATTTCACGCGTTGGAACTCAAAATTGAGATCCTTCTGCTCTATTAACACACATAACACAAACAATCCCTTATTATCCTCAAAATATCCCTTTGAGAATAGGTGGGGCCCACGATCCTCATTTTCTGAGTAAAATAACTTCAGGGGCATTTTGGTCATTTTATACGTACAGAAATTCGGGATTTGCGACTTTCGCATGAATCGTTCCTAACCTCTCTTCTAATGTTATATTCCTTTATTGAGGATTGTTCGGCCTCAAATCTTATGTAATAATTACCTACGGTAATTCGGTAATTGAGTAATTTCTAATGACAGTAAAAATTACAGTAAAAATTGGGGCGTTACAGCAAGAACGTAAATATGAGTGCAAGCATAAATTAAATTATGCAAGTTCATTTTATCTTTCTAGAGCCCTTAACAAGACTTTAAAGGAACTTAAACCTTAACCCTTTCTCATCCAACCAAGTTAAAGTAAGCCTAGAGTTCTTAGAACTCAAAACAACATCTTTAGAAAATCAAACCATAAGGCATATAAAGAAAAGGAAATGGCCGAAACATCTAGGCAAGAAAAGAAATATTTGAAACTCTAGAGTCCATGATCTTGGTGATATATTAACACCAACATCATGAGACCTCATCATTGAGTCCTTAGAACCATTTTAAAACACCATCAAAACTAAGGTTCTCAAGAGTTCAAGAAAGGAAGAACTAGAAACATTTTTGCTCAAGAACAAAGATCAAGCTCTAGAGTTTGTTTCAAGTGATGAACATCATCATGAAACTCTCATCATCAAGCTCTCATTTCTTTGAACTTCAAGGCCCATAGCCGAAAATGAGAAAGAACAAGGAAAAGAAAAGAAGTTCTAAAAAGAATCAAGAGAAACTATGAACATAAAGCTTAGAACAAGAACTTTAAAGAAAGAAATACTTGAAAGAAAATCCCTACTTGGTGTGATGAACTTGAAGATGGAAGAAGATGAAGATGATGAAGAACTCCAAGAACTTGAAGAACACAAGAACTTTGAGAGAAAAAGAAAAGCTTTGAGTGTTCCTAAACTTAGCAAATGATCTAAAAGTGGTGCAAGCTCCTCAAGGCATTCTATTTATAGAGAAATGAAACAAATGAAGTGTGTGTGTTGCTGAAGGGGTTTCGGCCATGAGGGTGCAGAATTGGAGGGCATCTATGAGTTCCATGAGGTGAGATAATGTGGTTTTGAGGCATGGTGAGGTATGGCTCAAAGTATGGTGAGGTATAGTTCAAGGTATGGCCTCAAGCATGGTTCTTTGAGTGAGAAAACAATTCAACATGTGGTCAATGGGGAGTGTGCTGGCCGAAATGCATCAGCCCATGTGGGGGAAATTTCTTGCATTTTAATTGTGGTTTAGAGTTGTGTTTAGGTGTATCTTTGATTATGTTTAAGATTAGGAATTTGTAAGAAAGTGTTTAGGTAAGGAAAATGGATAATTAGGGTGGTCTAGACATAATTAAGGAGTGGTCTTGCACCATTAGTGAGTTAGATCCTCAATTTAGAGTCTAAACAACTCTAGACACATTTCCTTGATTTAAGGAATTGGAGAGAGAAAACACTATTTAAGATTCCAAGACTAGGAATCTTGAGTTCTAAAAAGGGATTTAAGTTTAATCTAAGCAATTTTAGGTTCTAATTAACTTTAATAAATTATTTTGACTCTAGATTAATTAGGGAAATAAATTAATCTTCGTTTAGAGCCTAATATTGCTTAGGTTTGCTTAATTACGTCATGAAGCTCAAAAATACTATTCTAGGGGCAAAACCATAATTTTGTACTAAAACTGCCCGGGACCACCGGGACTTGAACAGAGAGACCTCTAGACACATGAAAACGTGTTTTTAAACCTCTGGAGAAAGTTCCGGGCTCAAACGGCACCTTTACCCGCGTAAAAACGCTATAGGGGTATTTTGGTTATTTTGACCTGAAACTGTGGAAAACGAGATTTTCGCTTCCGGAAGCATTCAAAGGCCATTCAATCCCCTTCAAACACTGAGTTGACCCTTCGAGGACGATCGAGTTGGTTATCCTCGAATTCGGGTCAGGAAATGACCTCAGTGGCATTTTGGTCATTTCCCTCAGACAGAAAAATCGGGGTGTTACATTACTCCCCTCCTTAAAAAGAATTTCACCCTCGAAATTCGTTACCTTGGAAAAGCTCGGGATACTTGTCTCGCATTTCTGACTCTAGCTCCTATGTGAATTCCTCGGATTTGTCGCGTCCCCATGCTACTTTTACCAAAGGAACAGACTTGTTCCTCAGCTGCTTGACTCCGCGGTCCACGATTCTTGTAGGGGGAAGATTGAAAGTTAGGTCGTCCCTTAACTGAACATGCTCTGGCTCTAAAACGTGGCTAGGGTCGGACTCATACTTCCTTAGCTGAGAGACGTGAAAGACGTCATGGAGATTAGAAAGATTAGGGGGTAAGGCTATTTTGTAGGCAACTGTTCCTATCTTTTGAAGAATTTGGAAGGGACCAAGGAATCGGGGGCTCAACTTTTTGACTTTCATGGCTCTCCCTATGCCTGTAGTGGGGGTAATCCTAAGGAACACATGTTCTCCCTCTTCGAACTCCAAGGGCTTGCACCGCTTGTCCGCATAGCTCTTTTGTCTACTTTGAGCAGTGAGCATCCTATCCCGGATCCTCTTGATTTGTTCCGTTGTCTCCCTCACTACATCAGGTCCTAAGACACTTTGCTCCCCAGGCTCGTACCAACACAAGGGTGATTGGCACTTCCTTCCATACAACGCCTCATACGGTTCCATACCGATGCTCACGTGATAACTATTGTTATACGCAAACTCGATCAAAGGCAAGTACTTATCCCAACTTCCCCTTTGGTCTAACACACAGGCTCTTAGCATATCCTCTAGGGTTTGGATGGTCCTTTCGGATTGTCCGTCAGTTTGTGGGTGGTAAGCCGTGCTCAAGCATAGCTTCGAACCAAACGCCTTTTGAAAGGCTCCCCAAAAACACGACGTAAACCGCGGATCTCTATCCGAGATTATCGTCGATGGTACTCCATGCAATCTTACGATCTCTTGGATGTATAACTGAGCCAGTTTATCTAAAGAGTATGTCACTCTAATAGGCAGAAAGTATGCCGACTTGGTTAGTCGATCCACTATCACCCATATGGCGTCGTGGCCAGCTTAGGTCTTAGGCAATCCTGTCATGAAGTCCATCGATATGCATTCCCACTTCCATTCGGGGATTGACAGGGGTTGCAATAAGCCTGATGGCTTTTGGTGCTCGATCTTCACCTTTTGACACACCAAGCACTTACTAACCCAGGCGACTACATCCTTTTTCATTCCGGGCCACCAAAACATCTTCTTCAAGTCTTGATACATCTTGGTAACACCGGGATGAATGGTGAAATAGCTCTTGTGAGCCTTCTCCAAGATCTTTTCTCGGAGGTCACCATCTTGGGGTACGCAGATCCTTCCTTCAAACCTCCATATCCAATCCTCACCTCTTTCGAAACCCTTCAACTTTCCCGCCTTAACAGCATCTATGATCTCTTCGAACTCCTCATTCTCTCGTTGTGCTAACATGATTCTTTGCTTAAATCCACTTGTCACACTAAGATAGCACATCTTGATCCCTTTATCGGTCGCTAACATCCCTAGATTCATATCCCTAAACTTCTCTATCAACTCAACTTCTTTGACCATCATATGGGACAGGTGTAACGACTTTTGGCTCAAGGCATCAGCGACTACATTAGCCTTGCCGGGGTGGTAACTTAAACCGAAATCGTAGTCTTTGAGGAATTCCATCCACCTTCTCTGCCTCATGTTTAGCTCCTTTTGATCAAAGAGGTACTTGAGACTCTTATGATCAGAGAAAACTTCAAACCTTACACCATACAAATGGTGTCTCCACATCTTTAAGGCAAACACTACGGCGGCTAACTCTAGGTCATGGGTGGGGTAGTTAGCCTCGTGAGGCTTGAGTTGTCGAGATGCATAGGCTACCACTTGCCTATTTTGCATCAACACACACCCTAGTCCTTTGCCCGAAGCATCACAATATACCTCGAAAGGTACATTGAGGCTAGGTAAGACTAAGACCGGGGTCGTGGTTAACCTTTCCTTAAACTCTTGGAAACTTTTCTCACACTCGGGGTTCCAAACGAAGGGGGTATTCTTTCTAGTTAGCTTGGTTAGGGGTAGGGCAATTTGGGAGAATCCCTTGATAAACCTACCGTAGTAGCTTGCTGAACCCAAAAAGCTCCGTATTTCCGTTACGGTGGTCGGTCTATCCCAATTCATTACGGCTTCTACCTTATTAGGATCAACGACTATACCTCCTTTTGACACAACGTGCCCTAAAAACTTGACCACTTCCAACCAAAATTTACACTTAGAGAGTTTTGCATACAGCTTTTTCTCCTTCAAAATCTCCAAAACTATCCTCAAATGACACTCATGCTCCTCGTGGGTCTTCGAACAGATGAGTATATCATCTATGAAAATGACCACGAACTGATCTAAATAGGGTCTAAAGATCCTATTCATGTAATCCATAAATACTGCAGGAGCATTTGTCAATCCAAAAGACATCACCGCAAACTCAAAGTGTCCATACCAAGTTCTAAAGGTGGTCTTTGGTATATCTTGATCTCTTACCCTAATTTGGTGGTATCCTGACCTTAGGTCGATCTTGGAAAATACTACTGCTCCTCTCAATTGGTCCATAAGATCATCTATCCTAGGCAAGGGGTACTTGTTTTTCACCGTCACACGGTTCAATTGCCTATAATCTATGCACAACCTCATGCTCTCGTCCTTCTTCTTCACAAACAAGACCGGGGCTCCCCACGGTGAAGCACTAGGTCTTATAAAGCTTTTCTCTAAAAGTTCCTCAAGTTGGGTTTTAAGCTCGGCTAGTTCTAGGGGTGACATTCTATAGGGGGCAATGGAGATTGGTCCCGCTCCAAGAACTAACTCAATGGAGAACTCCACTTCTCTCTCAGGAGGGAACTCAGGTATATCTTCCGGAAATACCTCGGGATAGTCTCTCACTACTGGTATATCCTCTAGGTTCTGCTCAAAGTCTACCTCACTAGCGGCTAGGAGAACATATCCCTTAGTCTTTTTCCCACTACAGTGGACCTCTACGGCATTGAGATAGAGTCTCAAAGGTTGACTTATTTCACTAGGGGGAGAAGGAAAGACAACTGTTTTGGTGTCACAGTCTAACAATACACGGTTGGCGTGAAGCCAATCCATGCCAAGAACTACTCCTATACCTTTCATGGGTAAACAAATTAAATCCATAACATATGACCTATTTTCGGTGGTGAGGTGACAGTTTAGACCACAATAACAAGTATTCACAGGATGATTTGTGGGGGTAGAGACAACAAGATCAAAAGGAAGTTTGGAAGTTTTCAAATTTAGAGCCTCGACACTAGCATATGAAATAAAAGAATGTGTTGCACCAGAGTCATAAAGTACAGTTAAGGTCCTACCATCTATTTCGCACTTATCTTCTATGAGACCGTTGGATATGTCCGCTTCGTCTACATTGAGGGTGAAGACCCTCCCGTGGTGTTGTGGCCGGGGATTCTAATTCGTTGGCCCTCCGTTGTTGCATCTGTTGGCGCAGTGGCCAGGCTTCTCGTACTTGAAGCATACGTTTTGTCCAGCTAGGCAGGGACGGTTGCCATGATCTTTCCCACACTGGGGGCATATTATTACCGGTGTAGGCCTAGCAAAGGTGGCGGGGGCTCCTTGGGGCGTCTTGTCCTTGGTCCCACTGGACCCTCCTTGTTGTGCATTGTTCCAGGGGCCTCCCGACACTCCTTGCCGGTTATTGTTGTTGTTGTTGTTGTTTTGGTGGTAGTTGTTCTGAAACGGTGGTTTGTAGGGTTGCTTGGGTTGTTAGTGGAAGGAGGTTCTTTGTTGTTGTTGTGGTTTGAATTGGTTAGTTTGGTAGGGGTTGTAATGGTTTTGTGGTTGGTTTTGGTGTTGGGGTTTGAACTTCAGGGCTTGAGGTCCTAGCCCCTTAGCTCTTTCCGCCCTTGCAGCCTGGAGCTTACCTTGTCCTTCCTCCAAAATGCGGCACTTGTTGACCAGGGTGGGGAAGTCCCTGATCTCCATATGTGCTACAGCATAATTCAGTTCTGGCTTCAATTCGGCTTCGTATTTCACACATTTCCATACCTCATCAGGATTCCCTTGGAACACCCGTGAGAACTTGATCAGTTCTTCAAATCTCACCGTGTACTAGGCAACAGTCCTTCCTCCTTGGGTTAGTTGCATGAACTCAATGTCCTTTGCATTCCTTACTGACTCCAGGAAGTACTTCTCATAGAAGTAAGTCTTGAACAGCTCCCAGTTGACAGCAGTACCAGAAGCTTCTAGCAGTCTTCGGGTGCCAGTCCACCAGAACTTGGCATCCGACTCCATCATATAAGCAGCGAAGGTGACTTTTTGCTCCTCCAAGCAAGCTACCACGGAGTAGATCTTCTCCATGTTCTTGATCCACTCATCAGCTTTGTCGAGGTCCATGGCTCCTCGGAAGGTCGGTGGGTTTGCCTTGCGAAACTCACCAAACCTTGCTTGCTCAACCATTTCAGCAGTAGGGGGAGCACGTCCGGTGTCCCCTTGTTAGTTCATCCTCTCGAACATTCGTTCCATGGCTCTTGCCATGTCACAAACAGCAGCAGCAGTCGCATTGTTTTGGTCCCCCACGGTCGGGGTCCTAGGTTGTCTCCTTGGTGCCATTGGTTCCTAAACACATGAGACAATAAACACTGAGGTGATCAGGCTCAATATTCCATGTAAGATGAGCTAGTTACCATGGCACACGCAAGTAGACAAGGGTCATGCACTTCTACCCTATAGCTTATCTCTAGCTAAGCACTACACATGACATAGCTATCGTACTACGCTTTAGAAAGCATAGTTAGTCCAATCCTCAGGTTCCATGAGAATCGAACTGCTCTGATACCATAATGTAACATCCTAATTTTTAACCCAATACTCTAGAACATACTTAGGTTAAAC
This sequence comes from Dalbergia cochinchinensis, assembly GCA_031216125.1. Lineage (NCBI taxonomy): Eukaryota > Viridiplantae > Streptophyta > Magnoliopsida > Fabales > Fabaceae > Dalbergia > Dalbergia cochinchinensis. Next base: position 32,970,444 of record CM062373.1, read on the forward strand.
ATTAGTCTGTTACTTCATAGTTCTCAATTTTACTTAGAAATACTTAGCGGAAAATACGGGTAAATTTTTTTTGAAATATAAAGTGAGAGCCGCGTGTTGCGATGTAACAAGTAATGGGCAAAACATATATCCCATAACGTTATAGCACAAAGCACATAAAGGCACACCATGGGAAAACACTGAATAACATCTTATATATATATATAACTTGCCCACTTATAAGTGTGCGACTTAATTTGGTACAACACGAGTAATACAATCTAAAAAGGAAATACAAGAGAAAATGCAACGGAAACTATAAAAGCAACTCCCCTACCCAAGTGCAACTAGCGGAATGACCTCTAATACAAAAGGAGGTTCATCTCCATCTAAGTGTGTGTGCTCTACCCGGGTACTCCATCGGACAATCGTCACCTCCTACTGGCATCTATCTCGCGAACGAGGCAAATATTCGGGAAACTGGGCGAGCTCCTCGGGCGTGAAGAGGTGGAACGGGGATCGGGCGTGACCCCCGCGGTATGGCCGCATCTTCGGTCGTCGTGCAAGCCGTGGCTAAGTCACGGTATCCTCACTGCCCTCCCTCAATGGTGGGGGAGAGGGGGCAGAGCTCTCACTATACGGATGGGTAAGCGGGTCCTCGGACGGGTCGGTCTCCGAGAAGTAGGTCTGGGGCACGTAATCGGGATAGTCTCGCATGGCTAAGGCGGCGGTGTGCATACGGATCACTTTCTCGTCATGCGTACGGGCGCACACAAAAACCCGCTCGTCGTCGCCATAGGGTGCAGTTGGGGAGAAGCGATGGGTGTGCACGGGATGAGCGAAGAGGCGTCCTACGAACATGAAAACCCGCACCGTGCACTGTCCCTCAAAATGGTATGACTCGTGAGTCGGGTCATAGTGCACCTCCCACGTCGGCGTGTCCACGAACACTACGAATGTCGCCATCTGAAGACGTGACGGAAAGAAAGAGATAGAGGGAGTGAGAATCTTGCTAAAGAATCTCAGTAGGGCCTCTTACTACCTAGGTGTCATCATCTACGTCCTCAGGAACCTTGGGTTTAATTATACAAAATGACTGAACATGCTTTAAGTTCATTTTAAACTTCAAAATATACTTTAGCCAAGGTCCATTCATTTTAGGATGATCTTAATGTCATGAATGCAACATAATAGAAGATGTATGCATGGCACTACCTAATGCACATACATAAGACATAACATCAAGCATCATCATACTTAGTGGCATAAAGTGGCAATAGTAACGTTCATATGGGACAAACTTAGTGACATAATCGTAATCATAAAACATCTCTTCCTCATGGGCCACCCTAAAAGGCAATCGAACTGGGGGTGTTCGGCCGAACCGGTGTCACCCAGAACGTGTCATACATCTAGGTTATGAGCTCATACCTTAACTAGTCGTCACTAGTTCTTACTTACCACTTAACGATAAGCGTATCATAAATCATAAATCCTAACTATCTGAGTACGGGTTAGGGGGCAATTCTCTTAGGGGTGCTCGGCCGAACCGGTGTCACCTAAGAGTATAAAATGGTATCGATGTCACATGAGTTCTATGGAGGTGCTCGGCCGAACCGATGTCATCCTAGAACCCATCTTAGTACCTTAATTTTCAAAATCTCTTTAAGTCCCCAAATTTGTCGGAAATTCGGCGGCACGATGGCATCACGCTGGATTTCTTCCAAATTTGCTTTATGCCACGCAAACATATATTCTCATGAATTCCTCATATGAATAACATTAACATCCTTCACATAACACATACGTCATCATGGAACATTCAACCGTTTATCCTTACGGTAGCTTATGTTTTGACCCTTACGGGCCTTAATTATGAGACATGGTTCTCTAACATCCATCGCTCATATTTTATGCACCTAAGGGCTCATAATTAGACATCATTCATAATCCTCATGTTCACACCTAAATCTGGAAAGCATAGGGCAGAATTCCCAACTTGTGATTACAGGGTTCTAGAACTTACGTTTTAGACCCTTTCTCGGTTCCGTCTTCACCTAAGGCGCTATGAATTAAATCTAAATCAATTATGAGGCATTCCTATGCTTAAGGACTAATTATTAATCATGTTTATCATGTTGTAAGGGTGCTGAACATAATCCAGAAAAATAAATGTTCTAAGAGTTCTAAACTTGCACTTTTACGGTTTTGTAGTTACTAGTTTCCCTATAGGTGCTAGAATTCGATTCTAATCCAAATGTTACCAAGTTTTTCATGTCTAAACAATCCTAATCTGATTATGCTCCCATTAAAACAGTTTGGATAAGTTCCAAAAACAAATGGGTCAAAACTATGTTAAATTCTAGCTTTACGGTATTTCTAGTTAGCTAGTTTCTTACCTATTATGCATAGAATCGTTTCTACATCATCATATGATATTTTCACACATTCTAACACATCAAAACATCATCATACAACATCACACTCATCATATCAGAACCGAAAATATTTAGCCTCAGTAAAGGATTTAAACTGACATTTCTAGGCACTTAAGTTAACTAGTTTCTCTTGGAATCAATTTAGAATTTCTAAAACTCTTTGCAAATCATTTTAATTTATCAAGAGGCTAAGAGAAGCCTTAGGTCAATGACCAAAATATATTTCATCTTCTAAAAGGGAATAAATTCGTATCTCATGATAACATAACCTTGAAAGGATTTGAAAAGCTTTAAGGAAAACTTAGAACATAGACTATTGGTCCTTGTAGCTAGATGAAAACTCATTGCAAGTCCATCATCACTACTTGGCCGAAAACATGCATTCAAAGAATGGTTTCACATTAAACTTTAACTTGGAATGAAATGGGCAAGTCTTTGAGCTCTAGGTTCTTAAGTTATGACATAAAATAAACGTGCTCATGCTTTTCATTTTTAATCTTGCTTACAAAATAAAGTGATGACTTAAATTAAATATGCAAGGCATAAACTTAAACGTGCAACCTTGAAAGTAAATATGTGAGGCATAAACTTAAACGTGCAAGCTTGAAAGTAAATATGCAAGGTTCAATTCTTTATTTTAGTGCTCTAGGCCCAACAACAATCGACTTTAAGGCCGAAATAGAAAGGCTTTGAGAATTAAATTAAGTGATGATGCAAGTTCCATTTTAATCTTTATGTTCTTAGGTGATAGCTTAAAAGTAAAGATGCATAGCAAGAACGTAAATATGAGTGCAAGCATAAATTAAATTATGCAAGTTCATTTTATCTTTCTAGAGCCCTTAACAAGACATTAAAGGAACTTAAACCTTAACCCTTTCTCATCTAACCAAGATAAAGTAAGCCTAGAGTTCTTAGAACTCAAAACAACATCTTTAAAAAATCAAACCATAAGGCATATAAAGAAAAGGAAATGGCCGAAACATCTAGGCAAGAAAAGAAATATTTGAAACTCTAGAGTCCATGATCTTAGTGATATATTAACACCAACATCATGAGACCTCATCATTGAGTCCTTAGAACCATTTTAAAACACCATCAAAACTAAGGTTCTCAAGAGTTCAAGAAAGGAAGAACTAGAAACATTTTTGCTCAAGAACAAAGATCAAGCTCTAGAGTTTGTTTCAAGTGATGAACATCATCATGAAACTCTCATCATCAAGCTCTCATTTCTTTGAACTTCAAGGCCCATGGCCGAAAATGAGAAAGAACAAGGAAAAGAAAAGAAGTTCTAAAAAGAATCAAGAGAAACTATGAACATAAAGCTTAGAACAAGAACTTTAAAGAAAGAAATACTTGAAAAAAAATCCATACTTGGTGTGATGAACTTGAAGATGGAAGAAGATGAAGATGATGAAGAACTCCAAGAACTTGAAGAACACAAGAACTTTGAGAGAAAAAGAAAAGCTTTGAGTGTTCCTAAACTTAGCAAATGATCTAAAAGTGGTGCAAGCTCCTCAAGGCATTCCATTTATAGAGAAATGAAACAAATGAAGTGTGTGTGTTGCTGAAGGGGTTTGGACCATGAGGGTGCAGAATTGGAGGGCATCTATGAGTTCCATGAGGTGAGATAATGTGGTCTTGAGGCATGGTGAGGTATGGCTCAAAGTATGGTGAGGTATGGTTCAAGGTATGGCCTCAAGCATGGTTCTTTGAGTGAGAAAACAATTCAACATGTGGTCAATGGGGAGTGTGCTGGCCGAAATGCATCAGCCCATGTGAGGGGAATTTCTTGCATTTTAATTGTGGTTTAGAGTTGTGTTTAGGTGTATCTTTGATTATGCTTAAGATTAGGAATTTGTAAGAAAGTGTTTAGGTAAGGAAAATGGATAATTAGGGTGGTCTAGACATAATTAAGGAGTGGTCTTGCACCATTAGTGAGTTAGATCCTCAATTTAGAGTCTAAACAACTCTAGACACATTTCCTTGATTTAAGGAATTGGAGAGAGAAAACACTATTCAAGATTCCAAGACTAGGAATCTTGAGTTCTAAAATGGGATTTAAGTTTAATCTAAGCAATTTTAGGTTCTAATTAACTTTAATAAATTATTTTGACTCTAGATTAATTAGGGAAATAAATTAATCTTCGTTTAGAGCCTAATATTGCTTAGGTTTGCTTAATTACGTCATTAAGCTCAAAAACACTATTCTATGGGCAAAATCATAATTTTGTACTAAAACTGCCCGGGACCATTGGGACTTGAACAAAGACCTCTAGACACATGAAAACATGTTTTTAAACCTCTAGGGAAAGTTTCGGGCTCAAACGGCACCTTTACCCGCGTAAAAACACTATAGGGGTATTTTGGTCATTTTGACCCGAAACTGCGGAAAACGAGATTTTCGCTTCCGGAAGCATTGAAAGGCCATTCAATCCCCTTCAAACATTGAGTTGACCCTTCGAGGATGACCGAGTTAGTTATCCTGGAATTCGGGTTAGGAAATGACCTCAAGGGCATTTTGGTCATTTCCCTTAGACAGAAAAATCGGGGTGTTACAGAAAAAATGAAAGCTTGATGATGAGGATGTCATGAGGGTGCTTGTAACTTAGACAACCTCTAAGCTTGAATCTTTCTTAAAAGGAAAGTTCCATCTTTTCCAAAGTTGAGTAAAGAATGAGTTTATGTCTCTCTTGAACACTTTTTGGACTTCTCTTTCTCTTCAACATTTCGGCCATGGAGGCTTATGGGACTTGGAAAAATGAAAGCTTGATGATGAGGGTTTCATGTTGACGTTTGTCACATGAACGAACTCTAAAGCTTGAAACTTTTGACTCTAAACCAAGTATGATTTCGGCCATCTCCATGATTCTTTGAGGTTATAATTTCTTTTGTTATCTTAGCACTAATAGTTTTCTTTTCGTGTGAGGATGAGTTTTGGGTTGGAACTTTGTTCTTTCTAAAGTCTTGTAAAAGCTCTAGACAAGATATAAAAGTAACTTGCATTCACGTTTATTTTATGCTTTGCATAGCACGTTTACTTTCTATGCTATCACTAAACCCCAAGATGAAGAATGAACTTGCATAATTCATGTTTAAATTCCAAGCTTTGCATTTCATGTTATATTTCAAGTCATCACTAAACTCAAAGGCTAAGAATGAATGTGCATTTCATATCTACTTTACGCTATCACTTTACTTTCTAATGAACTATAAAAATGGAATGCATGGCACGTTTACTTTTATGCTATCACCTAAAACTACTAGAGCTCAAAGACTTGCCCATTTCATCTTGAGAAAAGATAAATTTTGCCTCCATGAAGTATTGAAGCCCTAGAAAGGTTCCAAGAGAAACTAGCGACTTAGGTGCATTGAAAAAGAAGTTTTATACATGATTTGATGATTACTAACTTTCGGATCTGGCTTAACAGTACCAGCCCCTTAAATTCTATTTTGGGTTACTGGTAATCGATTACAGGTCTTATGTAATCGATTACCAGAGTGCCTTGGACATCCGTATATGAGTTCTTAGCCTGTGTAATCGATTACAAGATGATGTAATCGATGTAATCGATTACACAATACTCTGGGAAACCCAGAACATGTTTTTGGACCCTAGTAATCGATTATCACTCCATGTAATCGATTACTCAGGAGTTCTTGAGGCCCAAAATGCATTTTCAATCGAGGTAATCAATTACAAGGTTCATGTAATCGATTACCAGGACCTCAAACTTCTCGGTTTTAGAAAGTTAAGCCAAGTAATCGATTACAAGGCCCATGTAATCGATTACCAACATCTAAAGTGTGTAGATAAGTGTTCCTTCCTCTATGTGAATATGACTTGATGATCTCGCATGCCTATTCTTGGATTATGAATATGATGAATTGGTGTTTACCTCATGACTTGTATGATATTATGTGAACTATTATTCTTAAATGATAGTTTTATTTATTGCATGTGATTGTTCTTCAAGAACCTAGAGATGCCTATGTTGTAATAATAGATATGTGACCTGTATGAACTAAGTGGCATCTCAATAAACATGCTAAGACTTAAGGTGACTTAAACTATGAGAAAATGATCCTTTGAACCACCGAACTAAGGGTGGGATGAGGTGATTTTAGCCCCCTAGACCCGTACTTTAAGTTAGGACCTTTAACTTATCAAAAAGGATAAGTCCATGTGTTAGTGACGACTAGCGTGGTTTGAGCTCATAACCTAGAAGTTTCTCCAAAGGGAGATCAGTTAGGGTGGCCCTAGGAAGAAAATGATGAGGTTTTAATGTCACCTAAAGTAACCAAGATAAATTGCCATGTACCATGTTCTAAGAACTATGATTCTATGTAACATGAAATATGAGTTTATGATCCATGATACCAGGAACCATGATCTATGATTTTATGTACCATGAATTATGAATTTATGTGCCATGATCCATGATATTAGGAACCACGATTTATGATTCAAGTCTCATGACTTATAGACTATGTAACCCAGAAGTTTTAGAATTAAAAGGAATGGGCCTCGGAGGTTAACAATTGTGAACTTCATAATTGAACTATTATATGCCCATGTTTTTACTAAGAAACCAAGGTTCCTAGAGACGTAGATGATGACACCTAGATAGGAGGAAAAACCCTATTGAGTTTCTTTTAGTAAGAAATCTCACTCCCTCTATCTTTCTCTTTCCGTCACGTCTTCAAATCCAGATGGCGACATTTTTGTGTTAAGGTTATCCATTTCAAATGCACTTGGGTATGAGTGTTCTTTGCATGTATTTTTTATGTTCCCATGTATTACCTGCATGTCAGTTGTATTAGCTTTTATGTATTGAACAGTCCTGCTATTATTGGTAGGCCTATTATGTATTAATGAATAAGGTATTTCAGTATATGTGTCCATGATATTATTTACTGAGCTTTTTCTATGTTTACATTTCCGTACTTTACAATATCGCTCAATTTCGTTATGCATGGCTCATACTTTAGCAAGGTTTTGTTAAAAGAAAAATTTGGCTTATATTTTCTGTAAGTAATTTCAAAGATAATAGAACTGAATCAAGAAGTAATGACTAATATTTGGCCTTAGCACATGCTAGTAGTATTGGGTTGAATATTAGGGTGTTACAGTGCCTCTGATGTAAGAAGTCAGCACAGATTCTAACACTTGCACTAACTGGGAATAGAAGGTAGTAACCATCCTCGCGAATACTAGGTTGCTGAAGTTGAGAAACTTTTCCCATCCCTGGAAAGAGATGACTTCTAGTAGAATGAGAACCTGAGCTATGAGCTCCAATCACAGCTTTTTCCAAGGAACTATACTGGCTACTGAGAAAAGTTGTCAGTGTAGTACTTCTGGTGATAAGGTTCATCAAACATGAGAAGTGTAACACCCTAATATTTAACTCAACACGCCTAGGACGCATTTAAGTTAATTATTAGTTATTACTCTTTTATTCCAGTTTTTAACTCAAAACTTCTTGAAAATACCTTAGTGAAAATATGGGTAATTCTTTTTTGAAACTTAAATACCAAAACGTGAGCTGCATCTAATGTCATTCATCTTTCCTGCATAAGAGAGATGTTAGAAACAAATAACAGGTAATTACATAATATAATCATGGCATAACATAACTCAAATTATAATACCATATCAATAATTGTATCATAATAGTAATGTCTTATAAACATAAAGTACATCAATATATATCCATCAATAGAAGACAAACTAATAAAGGATATATGATCACTCTAAAGGCAAATATCCATGGAAAAAAAATATCTCCATTGAATCTCTTGTTTATAACGTAGCTCCCTCATCCACCATTCAAAGAAAGTCACGAAATTCACCATCATCCTTGTCTGGAGACGACACGAAAAAAAAGAGGAATGAGAAACTTATATAAGAATCTCAGTAGGGCTTTCCGACTCTAACACAAGTGTCATCGTCATCGTCCCTAGAAACCTCAGGTTTCTTTATGAAAATGTGGACATATACAAGGTTCATTTATTAAGTTCTAAATACCATTAGCCGAGACCCGTATCTTTTTGTATGAATCTTAATGTTATGAATGCAACATACTATATCATGAATGTATGTCAATACCATATGCAAGATATGACAGAATATACAACAATTAAGCATATATAAAGAACATATGCATATGGTTCATTCTTTAGGTGACTTAAACCTCTTATTCTCTTTTCCTTGGGAGTTGCCCTATATCTTCTATCCTCTTGAGAGTTCTAGTTTATGAGCTTATACCTTACTAGTTGTCAGTAGCATAATCTCATCCCTTTTGATAAGTTAAGTTCTCGACTTTTAAGGTACGGGATAGGGGATATCAGGATCACCTTTCATAACCTTTAATTTGGGGAGTACAGAGAATCACTTCCTATTTGGATCGCCTCTCATGACCATTAATTCCTAGAGTCTAGAGGGATCACCTATTTGGGCCACCTCCCATAACTATTAATTTCTAGAGTCTAGAGGATCCCCTTACTGGATCACCTCTCAAAACCTTTAATTCTGGGAGTCTAGAGGATTATTTCTATGTGTATTATGTCACCTTTAATCTTAGCATGTTATATAGAGATGCAAACATGAATAACTCATCATTTCAACATTTCATGCTCATACACTTCATGAAATCATGCATCTCAATTTATTAAGCATAATTATAACATACCATAGTTTAAATCACATAAACAAGCATCATATTTCATTGCATATATCCATAAGCCATATAAATTTCAACACATGAACATAGCCTTCACAAGACATCATTTACATTTATCTCATCAAAATTATCGATATTTACGCTTAAGCCCTAAAGGGTCAAATCGCAATTTCTCAAAGATTACGGGTCAAAACGTAAATACCCATTTTTAATGCATTCTTACAAACTAAAGATCCTTGACATTGACCAATACTTCAAGAGACTTATAATCACTAGAAACCATTTAAAACTCATCATAAAAACCTTTTAGGGCTATAGACCAAATTTAAACATACTTTAGGGGTCAAAGTGCAAAGTTGCTCGTTTTTAACACTTAACAACAACCGAAACTTTTAAAACTTTTGCTAAACATCATAAATGATATTTTAAACATATAGACACATCATATATCATTACTAACTCTAATTAAAATCCTTTGACCAAAATCACATAATTGATAATTTAACACACAACTTTTCACATTTTGCAAAACGGTCAAAACTAACACTTGTAATTATTCTTTTTAACCTCTAAGATACCAAAAAAAATTTTCACATCAAATACTAATAATTCTTATATATACAAACAATATGATCAGTATCAAATCAGTGAGGAATTAATCCAGAAAATTCATTCTCTAAAACTTTATAAAATTAGAATTTTGATCCTTTCTAGTTACTAGTTTATCTCAAAAATGCGAAAAATGATTCTTACATCAATTATAAGTAATTTATACACATCCAAACCTTTTAAATCAGTATCCTAACCATTTTGTTTAAATCAGGTCAGTAACCTAAATCTTTTAATCAAAAAGCTTGAGAAAAGCACAATCTTTAACATCATAGAATTTCTAATTCTAACAAAAGTAATTTGAGTAATTTAAAGACAAGATCAAAGCCTTAAAAATAAAATAAACCAACTTTAATAACAAGAACATCAAGAGGCTGAAAATAACATAATTTAAATATATCCATAATAAAAATTTCTATTTAAGATTAAAGAGGTCAGTTTTGATCTTTAGAGATTTAGGTGATAGCAAGAATCATAAACATGTTATGCAATCCCATTTTTAATCTTTATCATTATAAGGTGTGACTTAGAAATATAAACATGATATGCAATACTTGAAATATAAAGATGCAAGTTCATTTTTAGATCTTCAAAGTTTAGGTGATAAATTGAAATATAAACATAAAATGCAATGCTTGGAATTTAAACATGAAAATACAAATCCATATTATTATCTTCAAGATTTAAGGTGATAACTTGAAATTAAATATGCAAAGCTTGAAATATAAACATGATATGCAAGAACTTATAACATAAATATAGATGCAAGTTCATTTTTATGTCTTATTAAGCTTAAAACTCAAGATTTAGCAATTCCTTCATTAATCTTTTGACATCAAGAATTAAACCTTGAGCTTTAGAGGTCTTTTAAATGATGGATTCATAACCACCGCCATCAAGCCATGGTCATTATCAAGTCATAAAATTGAAAATATAAAGGAAGAACAAGAGAAAGAACATGAAATAAAATCCCTACCAAGTTGTTTCTTGTTTACTAAATAGAAAGCTTGATCTTCTATGAGATATCAAAGACAAATCCTGATCTTAGTGATGGTATAAATTCAGCCAAGTGAAGATGAAATGGTGGAAGGATTTTTCTTGTGTTTTTGTGTTTGATAATGAAAAGGTTGGCCGCTGCCTTCATGGCTATAAATGAAGCAGAATTCTTGCTCAAAAATAATGCAAAACAACTCAAAGAACACATGGTGTGGTCATGATGTTGTTTGAGTGCTTAATTCTTTGTTAATAAAAAAAGAATGGAGGCATATGGGCTATAAGATGGGCATAATTCTTGCTCAAAAATAATGCAAAACAATTGAAAGATCACATGGTATGGTCATGACATTGTTTGAGTGCTTAATTCTTTGTTAATAAAATAAAAATGGAGGCATATGGGGGTATGGAGGCTGCTGTACAAAGCTGAAATACCATTAGAATTTTTGCTCAAAAAAAGTTGCAAGACAACTCAAAGAGCACATGCTATTGTTATGATATGTTTTAGGGTGCATTAGGCTTTACAAAAATTAAAATATGATGGTGGAAAGGAGTTGAAAAACCATGGCCATCATGGTTGTAATGTAGTAGAATTTTTGAGAAATAAATAGCAAGACAACTCCAACAAAGTATAAGGTAAGGCAATGATGTATTCTTGTGTATCTTTGTTGATAGCCAAAAAAAAATATTGGCATCATTGTGGCATAGAGTTCATGGCTAATTCAATTAATAATAGGGGACAAGTTTTATTCTTTCATCCATGATAGGACATGTAGGATAGCTTATTTTATTCGGTAGTAGATTTAGGAATTGGTAATTTTGTGTAAATGGTAAAACTAGGTGTGTAAGATGACTTAAGACTAGGTGAAAGGATAATCTTATACTAATAATAGAGTTAATCTCAATTGAGTTGAAAATCAATTAGCAATTTAAGTTTTAAGTAAATACATTAAACTTACCCTAATCGTTAAAATTATAGGGTTCATGAGCTCTTTTATAATTAAGAAAGGAAATTAAATTTCCCTAAACAATTCTTAGGCTCTAATTACCTCTATAATTATTTTTAACCTCAAGTAATTATTTTTAACCCAAGGTTAATGAATGAAAACAACTCGAATTGAATTAGAGCCTAATATTGCCTTAATTACATAAGTAAACTCATTTAGCACAACTAGGGATAAAAAGGTAATTTCATGTAAAAACTCCATGTAATTATTGGACATTCTCAAATTATACCTGAAATAGACATTTTGAATCTTTGGGTGAAAATCGAATTCAAAGATTACACAATTTCATGAAAAATTACTGCAGGGGTAAAACGATAATTTTACATATGGTAAAAATTGAGAATTGAGATTTTTATCTCTAAGGCACATATAATCTCCATCAAGCATCAAACTAACACTCAAAGATAATCTAGATTAGTTATCTTTGATTTTCTACGTAAAAATGACCTTAAGGGCATTTTGGTCATTTTACATGTACAGAAAAATTGGGGTTTGCGACTTTCATACAAATCGCTATTCAAATCTCCCATAATATTTTTCTAATGTTATATTCTTTTATTGAGGATTATTTGGCCTTGAATTACGTGCTAAAAAATTACCTAGGGACATTTTGGTAATTTTCACACAGCAGTAAAAATTAGGGCGTTACATTTCTCCCCTCCTTAAAAAGAATTTTTCCTTCGAAATTCATTACTAGTAAAAAGCTCGAGGTATTGCATCTTCATATCTGACTCCAACTCCCATGTGAATTCTTCTGTTCTTCCCTGTCCCCACACTATCTTGACCAAAGGCATGATCTTGTTCCTCAGTTGTTTGACTCCTTGGTCCACGATTCTCGTAGGTGGCAAGTTGAATGTTATGTCCTCCCTTAATTGTACTTGCTCTAGCCCTAATACATTGGTAGGGTTGACTGATACTTCCTTAATTGGGAGACATGAAAGACATCATGGAGGTTGGATAAGTTGGGTGGTAAGGTTATTCGGTATGCTACAGACTCGACTTGACTAAGGATTACAAATGGACCAAGGAATCCGGGGCTCAATTTCTTGACTCTCAGAGCTCGACCTATGCTTATGGTAAGGGTGATCCTAAGGAACACATGTTCTCCCTCTTGAAATTCCAATGGCTTTCGCCGTTTGTCCGTATAGCTTTTCTATCAACTTTGAGCGGTGAGAATCCTATCTCTAATTCTCTTGATTTGTTCCGTCGTTTCCCTCATGATATCAAGTCCTAACATGCTTTGCTCTCCGGGTTTATACCAGCATAAAGGTGATTGACACTTCTGTCTATATAGGGCTTCATACGGTGCCATGCCGATATTTGCATGATAACTATTGTTATAAGCAAATTCGATCAACAATAGGTATTTTTCCCAACTCCCTTTTTGGTCTAACATACACACCCTTAGCATATCTTCTAACATTTGTATGGTCCTCTCAGATTGACCATCCGTTTGAGGGTGGTAAGCCGTGCTTAGGCACAATTTCAAACCAAATGCTTTTTGAAAAGCTCCCCAAAAGCATGACATAAATCACGGATCTCGATCCAAGATTATCATTGACAGCATTCCATGCAACCCGACAATCTCTTGAATATAGAACTGCGCCAATTTATCCAAAGAATAAGTCATCTTAATAGGTAAAAAGTGAGCCAATTTAGTTAACTGATCCACAATTGCCCATATGAAATCATGGCCAGCTTGGGTCTTGGGTAGCCCTGTCACAAAATCCATTGAAATGTTATCCCATTTCCATTCAGGAATTGACAAAGGTTGCAGCATTCCAGAAGGTCTTTGGTGCTCAATTTTCACCTTTGACAGACTAAGCACTTACTTACCTGTGTGCACACATCTCTCTTCAACCAGGGCCACCAAAACATCTTCTTCAAGTCTTGATACATCTTGGTGGTATCAGGGTGAATGATGAAATGGCTCTTATAAGCCTCCTTTAAAATCTCCTTTCGAAAGTCACCATTTAAAGGTACACAAATCCAGTCTTCAAACCTCCATAGCTTATAAATTCCTTGGGTGAAACCCTTTAATTTTCCGCCTTTACTGCCTCTAGAGTCTCCTTGAACTCTTCATTCTTTTGTTGGACTTGAGTGATTATTTCCTTGAAGTCACTTGTTACACTAAGATGACATGCCTTTATGCTCTTAGTGGTCAGTGTTATTCCTAGGTTCAGGCCTCTAAACTTCTCAATTAATTCTGCTTCCTTAACCATTAAGTGAGACAAGTGTAATGATTTCCTACTCAAGGCATCAGACACCACATTAGCCTTACCAAGATGATAGTTCAGCCCAAAATCATAATCTTTTAAGAATTCCATCCACTTCCTCTGCCTCATATTTAACTCCTTTTGATCAAAGAGGTACTTGAGACTTTTATGATCGGAGAATACTTCAAACTTCACCCCATATAGATAGTGTCTCCATACCTTTAAAGCAAACACCATGGCTGCTAATTCAAGGTCATGGGTGGGGTAGTTCTTCATGAGGCTTGAGTTACCTATGGAATGCCCCGTTTTTCTCTAAACTTTTAAATGACCAAAATGCCCCTGAGGTCATTTTACCTGAAAACACAAGGACAACCGGCCTTGGCTATCCTCATAGGGCTTTTATGATACATGAAGGGGATTATATATATATGAATGTTTAATAAAGCAGAAAAATCTCGTTTTGAGGTTTCTGCACAAAAATGACAAAAATACCCCTAACTCGATTTAAGGCAATTTTAAGTTTTGACTTTGACCCGGACTTGTTCCGGAGATCAAAACTGATGTTTTGAGGCATGAACTATGTTGGTTTAAGTCCTGGAGGTTCCGGGCAACTTTTGGTAAAAATTATGATTTTACCCCCGATTAGTGCATTTTAAGCCTAACGAGTTACTTAACTCAAACCTACGCAATATTAGGCTCTAATGAAAGGTTAATTAATTTCCTTAATCAATCTAGAGCTAAAATAATTAATTGAGATCGGTTAGAACCTAAAATTGCTTAAGGACATTTAAAACTCATTTCTAATTCTTTTCTTTCTTTAAAGAAAAAGCAACTATGAATAGTATTTTCACTATTCACACTCCTATTCCCAAGAACACCTCCATTCCCAAGAAAAAGTTATCACACTTTAATCAATAGTCATGAGAGTTTGACTCCATTAATCCTACAAGATCACTCTTAATCCAAGGTATTCACAGTCTTAATCACCTAATTAGCTCACTTAAACACTCGATTACACAACTTTAATTAGTGACCTAACCTTGTTTGCTCCTAAACACCTCACTAGTACATGATTAAATTGAATGAAATCTTCCCTCCCTCGGCCTTATGATTTTCGGCTATTCCCCCAAAATTCAAAAGAAATGTATTTTATGTAGTCAATCAAGTTGTCATTCAAAAGCCACCCTAAGACCTATGACCTATGCTCTCAATCACACCATGAATGATAACACAAGAGATTTTTCTTCCCTTTTCCTTCTTCAAGAAGTTTCGGCCAACCCCTACCCTTCTACTCCTTCATAGTTCATTTGTCTATAAATACACAACACTACACAAATTCATTCTTTTGCTCACTTTTTGCAAGATCTCTAAAAGTCTCAAGCTTTCTTACTTCTTTTTCTTTCAAGCTTTCAAGAGTTCTTCAAGCTCAAAGTCCTTCCTCTCTTTTTGAAAAAACACAAGGTAGGGAACCTTTCTAAATATGTCTTTTGTAACACCCCAATTTTTCTGTCTGAGTGGAAAATGACCGAAATGACCGAAATGCACCTGAGGTCATTTTCGGCTCGAAATTCGAGGATGGCCGACTCGGTAGTCCTCGAAGGGCCAACTCAATGTTTGAAAGGGATTGAATGACCCTTGAGTGGTTCCGAAGGCGAAAGTCTCATTTTCCATGATTTGGGTCAAAATGACCAAAATATCCCTATAGCGTTTTACGCGGGTAAAGGTGCCGTTTGAGCTCGAAACTTTCCCCAGAGGTTTAAAACCATGTTTTTACATGTTTCAAAACATCTGTGTAAGTCCCGGTGGTCCCGGGCAGTTTTAGTGCAAAATTACGATTTTGCTCCTAGAATAGTGTTTTTGAGCTTAATGACGTAATTAAGCAAACCTAAGCAATATTAGGCTCTAAACGAAGATTAATTAATTTCCCTAATTAATCTAGAGTCAAAATAATTTATTAAAGTTAATTAGAACCTAAAATTGCTTAGATTAAACTTAAATCCCTTTTTGGAACTCAAGATTCCTAGTCTTGGAATCTTGAATAATGTTTCTCTCTCCAATTCCTTAAATCAAGGAAGTGTGTCTAGAGTTGTTTAGACTCTAAATTAAGGATCTAACTCACTAATGGTGCAAGACCACTCCTTAATTATGTCTAGACCACACTAATTATCCATTTTCCTTACCTAAACACTTTCTTACAACTTCCTAATCTTAAGCATAATCAAAGATACACCTAAACACAACTCTAAACCACAATTAAAAATGCAAACACAACCACACATGGGCTGATGCATATTCAGCCATCTCTCTCCTTTTACCACACATGTTGAATTGTTTCTCACTCAAAGAACCATGCTTGAGGCCATACCTTGAACCATACCTCACCATACTTTGAACCATTCCTCACCATGCCTCAAGACCATATTATCTCACCTCATGGAACTCATGGGCTGCACTCCCCTTGGCCAAAAACACATCAGCCTCTCACCCCCTCCATTTGCTTCATTTCTCTATAAATAGATGGCCTTGGGAAGCTTGCACTACTTTTAAATCATTTGCTAAGTTTAGGAACACTCAAAGCTTTTCTTTTTCTCTCAAAGTTCTAGTATTCTTCAAGTTCTTCAAGCTCTTCAAGTTCTTCATCTTCTTCTTCCATCTTCAAGTTCATCACACCAAGTAGGGATTTTCTTTCATGTATTCTCTTCTTTAAAGTTCTTGTTCTAGCTTTATGTTCATAGTTTCTCTTGATTCTTTTTAGAACTTCTTTTCTTTTCCTTGTTCTTTCTCATTTTTGGCCATGGGCCTTGAAGTTCAAAGAAATGAGAGCTTGATGATGAGAGTTTCATGATGATGTTCATCACTTGAAACAAACTCTAGAGCTTGATCTTTGTTCTTGAGCAAAAATGTTTCTAGTTCTTCCTTTCTTGAACTCTTGAGAACTTTAGTTTTGATGGTGTTTTAAAATGGTTCTAAGGACTCAATGATGAGGTCTCATGATGTTGGTGTTAATATATCACCAAGATCATGGACTCTAGAGTTTCAAATATTTCTTTTCTTACCTAGATGTTTCGGCCATTTCCTTTTCTTTATAAGCCTTATGGTTTGATTTTCTAAAGATGTTGTTTTGAGTTCTAAGAACTCTAGGCTTACTTTATCTTGGTTGGATGAGAAAGGGTTAAGGTTTAAGTTACTTTAAAGTCTTGTTAAGGGCTCTAGAAAGATAAAATGAACTTGCATAATTTAATTTATGCTTGCACTCATATTTACGTTCTTGCTATGCATCTTTACTTTTAAGCTATCACCTAAGAACATAAAGATTAAAATGGAACTTGCATTATCACTTAATTTAATTCTCAAAACCTTTCTATTTCGGCCTTAAAGACGATTGTTGTTGGGCCTAGAGCACTAAAATAAAGAATTGAACTTGCATCATCACCTAACTAATTTCTCGAACGCCTATCTATTTCGGCCTTAAAGTCGACTGTTGTTGGGCCAAGAGCACTAAAATAAAGAATTGAACCTTGCATATTTACTTTCAAGCTTGCACGTTTAAGTTTATGCCTCGCATATTTACTTTCAAGCTTGTACGTTTAAGTTTATGCCTTGCATATTTAATTTAAGTCATCACTTTATTTTGTAAGCAAGATTAAAAAGGAAAAGCATGAGCACGTTTATTTTATGTCATAACGTAAGAACCTAGAGCTCAAAGACTTGCCCATTCTATTCCAAGTTAAAGTTTAATGTGAAACCATTCTTTGAATGCATGTTTTTGGCCAAGTAGTGATGATAGACTTGCAATGAGTTTTCATCTAGCTACAAGGACCAATAGTCTATGTTCTACGTTTTCCTTAAAGCTTTACAAAGCTTTTCAAGGTTATGTTATCATGAAATATGACTTTATTCCCTTTTAGAAGATGAAATATATTTTGGTCACTGACCTAAGGCTTCTCTTAGCCTCTTGATGAATTAAAATGATTTGCAAAGAGTTTTAGAAATTCTAAATTGATTCCAAGAGAAACTAGTCAACTTGTGTACCTAGAAATGTCAATTTAAATCCTTTACTGAGGCTAAATGTTTTCGGTTCTGATATGATGAGTGTGATGTTGTATGATGATGTTTTGATGTGCTAGAATGTGTGAAAATATCATATGATGATGTAGAAGTGATTCTATGCATAATAGGTAAGAAACTAGCTAACTAGAAATACCGTAAAGCTAGAATTTAACATAGTTTTGACCCATTTGTTTTTGGAACTTATCCAAACTGTTTTAATGGGAGCATAATCAGATTAGGATTGTTTAGACATGAAAAACTTGGTAACATTTGGATTAGAATCGAATTCTAGCACCTATAGGGAAACTAGTTACTAGAAAACCGTAAAAGTGCAAGTTTAGAACTCTTAGAACATTTATTTTTCTGGATTCTGTCCAGCACCCTTACAACATGATAAACATGATTAATAATTAGTCCTTAAGCATAGGAATGCCTCATAATTGATTTAGATTTAATTCATAGCGCCTTAGGTGAAGACGGAACTGAGAAAGGGTCTAAAATGTAAATTCTAGAACCCCGTAATCACAAGATAAGAATTCTGCCCTATGCTTTTCAGATTTAAGTGTGAACCTAGGAATTATGAATGATGGTTAATTATGAGCCCTTAGGTGCATAAAATATGAGTGACGGATGTTAGAGAACCATATCTCATGATTAAGGCCCGTAAGGGTCAAAGCATAAGCTACCGTAAGGATAAACGGTTGAATGTTCCATGATGATGCATGTGGTATGTAAATGATGATGATGTTATTCATATGAGGAATCCATGAGGATATATGTTTGTGTGGCATAAAGCAAATTTGGAAGAAATTTGGCGTAATGCCTTCGTGCCGCCGAATTTCCGACAAATTTGGGGACTTAAAGAGATTTTGAAAATTAAGGTACTAAGATGGGTTCTAGGATGACACCGGTTCGGCCGAGCACCCCTAAGAGAATTGCCCCCTAACCCGTACTCAGATAGTCGGGATTTATGATTTATGATATGCTTATCGTTAAGTGGTAAGTAAGAACTAGTGACGACTAGTTAAGGTATGAGCTCATAACCTAGATGTATGACACGTTCTGGGTGACACCGGTTCGGCTGAGCACCCCCAGTTCAATTGTATTTTAGGGTGGCCTATGAGGAAGAGATGTTTCATGATTATGATTATGTCACTAAGTTTGTCCCATATGAATGTTTCTATTGCCACTTTATGCCACTAAGTATGATGATCCTCGATGTTATGTTTTATGTATGTGCATTAGGTAGTGCCATGCATACATCTTCTATTATATTGCATTCATGACATTAAGATCATCCTAAAATGAATGGACCTTGGCTAAAGTATATTTTGAAGTTTAAAATGAACTTAATGCATGTTCAGTCATTTTGTATAATTAAACCCAAGGTTCCTGAGGATGTAGATGATGACACCTAGGTAGTAGGAGGCCCTACTGAGATTCTTTAGCAAGATTCTCACTCCCTCTATCTCTTTCTTTCCGTCACGTCTTCAGATGGCAACGTTCGTAGTGTTCGTGGACACGCCGACATGGGAGATGCACTATGACCCGGCTCACGGGTCATACCATTTTGAGGGACAGTGCACGGTATGGGTTTTCATGTTCGTAGGACGCCCCTTTACTCATCCCGTGCACACCCATCGCTTCTCCCCGACTGCACCCTATGGCGACGACGAGCGGGTTTTTGAGTGCGTGCGTACGCATGACGAGAGAGTGCTCCACATGCACACCGCCGCCTTAGCCATGCGAGACTATCCCGATTACGTGCCCCGGACCTACTTCTCGGAGACCGACCCGTCCGAGGACCCGCCTACCCACCCGTATAGCGAGAGCTCTGCCCCCTCTCCCCCACCGTTGAGGGAGGGCAATGAGGATACCGTGACTCAGCCACGGCTTGCACGATGACCGGAGATGCGGCCATACCGCGGGGATCACGCTCGATCCCCGTTCCGCCTCTACACGTCCGAGGAGCTCGCCCAGTTTCTCGGTTATTTGCCTCGTTCGCGAGATGGACGCCAGTAGGAGGTGACGATCGCCCGATGGAGTACCCGGGTAGAGCACACACACTTAGATGGAGATGAACCTCCTTTTGTATTAGAGGTCATCCCGCTAGTTGCACATGGGTAGGGGAGTTGCTTTTATAGCTTCCGTTGCATTTTCTCTTGTATTTATTTCTTTTGATTGTATTACTCGTGTTGTACCAAATTAAGCCCCACACTTATAAGTAGGCAAGTTATATATATATAAGATGTTATTCAGTGTTTTCCCATGATGTGCCTTTATGTGCTTTGTGCGACTCTCACTTTATATTTCAAAAAAAAATTTACCCATATTTTCCGCTAAGTATTTCTAAGTGAAATTGAGAACTATGAAGTAACAGACTAATGTTTAACCTAAGTATGTTCTAGAGTATTGGGTTAAAAATTAGGATGTTACATCTTTGATCTTTATATTTGAATCTTGTTGGGAAATGATGAATGGTTGAACCTCCATGTTGCTCTTTTCTTTTCGGTTTCTTCCTTTCCTTTTTCCTTTAGTTTTCGGCCTCAAGGCCTTGAACATGATAGCCTGATGATGAGTGCTCTCTAGAGGTGACTAAGAGTTCATCTCACATGAGACCTCTAGAGCTTGAGTTTTTCTTAAGAAAAGTTTCATCTTTTGCAAGTTTAGTTAAGAATAAGGTTATGTTTCTCTTGAACATTTGGAACTCCCCTTTTCTCCTTTAAGTTTTGGCCATGAAGGCCTTGGACCCTTAGAAAAAATGAAAGCTTGATGATGAGGGTGTTATGATGGTTCTTGTCACTTAACAACCCCTAAAGCTTGAATTTTTCACAAGGAAAGTTTCATCCTTTTTCAAGGTTGAGTAAAGGAGGAGTTTATGTCTCTCTTGAACACTTTTTGGACTTCCCTTTTCCTTTCATATTTTCGGCCATGAAGGTTTCTAAGGCTTGGAAAAATGAAAGCTTGATGATGAGGGTTTCATGTTGATGCTTGTCACATGAACAAACTCTAAAGCTTGAAACTTTAACCTTAAACCAAGCATGGTTTCGGTTTTGCTTTCTTCTTTAGCATGACCTTTATTTTAATGTTAGTTTTGATGGAAGCCTTGTACTCAATGATGAGGACATAGGATGTTGATGGCATAAATCATCAAGATTTTGGTCCCTAGAGTTTAAAATGGTTCATTCTTTTTGAGGAAGATTCGGCCACTTTCAAACCTTTGGAGTTATGATTTATTTTGAGTACCTTAGTACTAATAGTTTTCTTTTCTTGTGAGGATGAGGTTTGGGTTGGAATTATGTTCCTTTTTAAAGTCTTGCAAGAGCTTTAGACAAGATATAAAAGCAACTTGCATTCACGTTTATTTTATGCTTTGCATAGCACGTTTATTTTCTATGCTATCACTAAACCCCAAGATAAAGAATAAGCTTGCATAATGCACGTTTAAATTCCAAGCTTTGCATTTCATGTTATATTTCAAGTCATCACTAAACTCAAAGACTAAAAATGAATGTGCATCTCATATTTTGAGCTATCACGTTACTTCCTAATGGACTATAAAAATGGAATGCATAGCACGTTTACTCTTATGCTATCACTGAAAACTACTAGAGCTCAAAGACTTGCCCATTTCATCTTGAGAAAACTTAAATCAAGAAGGTATCTTCTTGAAAATGCATTTGGCCATGTGATGATGAAAACTCTAGGATGAGTTTTCATTAGTTACAAGAGCCTATAGTTCATGTTTTAAATTTTTCCTAAGCATAGGTGACATTTAAAGGTGTTTTGAGTATGTTCTTATATTTAGGATTTCAACCATGAGTGAAACTAAAGAGCTACTGCCCCATGTATTTTATAAGAGTTCTTGACAAGATAAGTCAATTTCTAAGATGTTTTTGAAGTCCTAAAATTGTTCTAAGAGAAACTAGCTACCTATGTACATTGAAAAGGAAGTTTATACATGATTTGATAATCTTAAGATTTCGGTTCTGCCTTATTCATTTCCAGCACCTTAAATCACGTTTTGGGTGGTCTAAATATGTTTAAATACCTTACCAAGTATACGATAATTGTTCTAGACATTTTGGAGCATGCTTAGTTACTTTAATTGCTTGAAATATGAATTCTAGAATCCCATAGGTACAGAAAATATGAATTCTATTCCAGCTTGATTAACACCATGGAATCACATTATATGATGTCTAGATCAGTGAGAGTGACTCATAATTGGATTAGGTATTAATTGTTGCATCATAGAAAAAGTCAGATGTGAGAAAGGGTCTAAAATGCATCTTTTAGAACACCGTAATTCATCTAATTTAGCTTACTGCCTAATGTTGTGCAGCCATTATTAATTAGGTTTTAGGACATAATAAGTTATGGTAATAAGGTTAATCAATCCCTTAGAGGTGTAAGGAAATATTTGGAAGTTTGAGGTTACCCGATCGAGGGTTTTCACTCTTAAGGGAGTGGTTTATGCACTACTCTGTGAATGATGAATTGGTGTTTACCTCATAACTTGTATGACGCTATGTGAACTATTATTCTTAAATGATAGTTTTATTATTGCATGTGATTGTTCTTCAAGAACCTAGAGATGCCTATGTTGTAATAAAAGATATGTGACATGCATGAAACTAAGTGGCATCTCACTAAAACATGCTAAGACTTAAGGTGACTTAAACTATGAGAAAATGATCCTTAAACCACCAAACTAAGGGTGGGGATGAGGTGATTCTAGCCCCCTAGACCCATACTTTAAGTTAAGACCTTTAACTTATCAAAAGGGATAAGACCATGTGCTAGTGACGACTAGCGTAGTATGAGCTCATAACCTAGAAGTTTCTCCAAAGAGAGATCAGTTAGGGTGGCCCCAGGAAGAAAATGATGAGGTTTTAATGTCACCTAATGTAACCAAGATAAGTTACCATGTACCATGTTTTAAGAACTATGATTTTATGCACCATGAAATATGAGTTTATGTGCCATGATCCATGATATAAGGAACCATGTTTTATGATTTGAGTTTCATTATGTATAGACTATGTAACCAAGAGGTTTTCATAATTAAAAGGAATAGGCCTCGGAAGTTAACATTTTCAAACTTCATAATTGAACCCGTATATGCCCATGTTATTACTAAGAAACTGAGGTCCCTGGAGACGTAGATGATGACACTTAGATATGAGGAAAAACCCTACTGAGTTTCTTTAGTAAAAAATCTCACACCCTCTATCTCTTTCTTTCTGTCACATCTCTAGATTCGGATGGCGATGTTCGTGCCTTACGTTGAGACATCCACATAGGAGTTCCACCATGATCCGGAGCACGGATCATACCATTTTGAGGACCGCTGCACAGTTTGTGTATTCATGTTTCTCGGACGGCCGTTTGCTCACCTTGTAGATAGCTTTCTTTTCTCACCCATGTCACCTTATGGTGATGACATGGTTTTTGAGCGTACTCGTACACACAACGAAAGGATTCTCCGGACTTACACTGTAGGCTCGAGCGCCGTACCCGAATACGTACCCCGCTCGCAACATTCAGAGGAGGTGTAACGCCCCCATTTTTACTGTAATTTTTACTGTCATTAGAAATTACCGAATTACTGTAGGTAATTATTACATAAGATTTGAGGCCGAACAATCCTCAATAAAGGAATATAACATTAGAAGAGAGGTTAGGAGTGATTCATGCGAGAGTCGCAAATCCCGAATTTCTGTACGTATAAAATAACCAAAATGCCCCTGAAGTTATTTTACTCAGAAAATGAGGATCGTGGGCCCCACCTATTCTCAAGGGGATGTTTTGATGATAATAAAGGATTGTTTGTGTTATGTGTGTTAATAGAGCAGAAGGATCTCAATTTTCAAACGCGCGAAATGACCAAAACGCCCCTGCGGCTGTTTTAACTCCGATGTGTATGCCGACTGAGCCCGAACCTCACTAGAATGTTTTAAAATTTGTTTTTAAGCCATGATTAACCATTGGTTAAGCTCGGGTGGCCTCGGGCAGTTTTTAAGTGAAAGTACGATTTTGCCCCTGTTTTTGGGCAGTTTTGCAAATTTCGGGATTTTTGATTCGTATACCGAAACCGAAGCAATATTAGGCTCAAATTAAAGCTTATTAAATTCTAAATATTAATCTAGAGTCAAAATTATGTATTTAGATTGATTAGAACCCAAAATTGCTCAAAAACACCCAAATTGCTTACTAATTCACTTAAGTCCTTAACCATAAATTCTCTAAATTACATGAATACCTTGCCTACACCTAAATAATGCATGGAACACATGTAACGCCCCGATTTTCGCTAAACTTTCATAATGACCAAAATGCCCCTGAGGTCATTTTTACAAAACTCTGAGAGGACTAGGCTTTGGCCATCCTCATAGGGTTCATATGTTATATGAAGGGGATTGTATGAGCATGAGTGCCTAACAAAGCAGGAAAACCTCATTTCTGAGATTTCTGCGCGTAAATGACCAAAATATCCCTGTAACAGAATTAAGGCAGTTTTAAGTTCCGTTTTGACCCGGACTTTGTTCTAGGTTCAAAACAATGATTTTAAGGCATGAACTATGTTTGTTTAAGTCCCGGAGGTTCCGGGCAACTTTTGGTGAAAATTACGGTTTTGCCCCTGCATATCGCATTTTCGGCACAATGAGCCGTTTAACTCCAAACCTAAGCAATATTAGGCTCTAATTAAAGGTTAATTAATTTCCATAATTAATCTAGAGCCAAAACCATCATTTAGAATTAATTGGAACCTAAAATTGCTTAGGAAAATTCAAATCTCATCCTAGTCTTATTCTTTAAAAAAGAATAAGAATCTGTGAATAGTGTCAAATAGTGTTTCCACTATTCACATCAACTTTTCTTTTCAAGACAAGTTGTCACACCCACATCACTAGTCTTAGAGGTGTTGACTCCCCTAATCCTTCTAGACCACTTCTAACCTAGGGATTTGTGGTTTTAAATAACCTATTAGTGCACCTAAGTACCTTCTTAGCAACTTTTAATCCTAAGCCTAATCTATGTCACACCAAAGCACACTTCTAGAACATGGTTTAAGGAGATATTTCTCCTCCCCAAGGCTGCCAAGAATGGCGCCATTTCTCCCTAGAAAATCATCAAAAAGTTAGTCTATGTGTTCAAGCTATCTTGTGACATATGTCTTGAACACTTTCAATCAATGATCAACTTTCAAGAAAAATTGTCACTCAAGACTCAAAGAATATTTTATATGGTCAATCAAGGCTTTCAATTCATTTCTAAAATGAAAATAATTATGTCTTTCAAACTCAAAAAGAATTATTTGTTTTTGTGGTCATTCAAGCTTTCCATCAAACTTTTTCAAGACAACATGTCTTACAACACATTACCTATGCTTTGGAATTTAAGTCTAGAAAATTTTCTCCTCTTTTTGGGTATGAGAAGCACGATTTCTCTTCAGATTTTGCAGCCCAAAATTTTAAGTTTTTATGCATTTTTAAAGGTTTGAAAATAAGGTACATGCTAGCCATACTTTAGGACATGCATAGCTAGACTTTTCACCATGCTTTGAATGACTTTACACCATGCTTTGAACAAGATTTTTCCTCCCTCATGTGGCTGTAAAAGTGGCCGAATTCTCCCCCCAAAAGGCCTCCAATATTCAATTCATTTCATTTCTCTATAAATAGGTAGCTTAGGGAACTTGAAGCACCTTTGTTCATTTCACTAAAGCTTTGAGTTAGAGCACTTTGAGTTTCTTTCTCTCAAGTTCAAGAGCTCATCCTCTCCAACCTCTTCATCTTCTTCACTTCCTCTCAAATCCCAAACTCTAGGTAGGGAGCTCTTCAAGAATGCTTTCTTTTATTTTCATGCTCAATGTTTATCTTGCTTGAAAGTTGTGTTGTTAGTAAGTTTTTCTCCTAAGCATTATTTCGGTTTCTTCTTTTCTCTTCCTTTTCATTTTCAGCCTTAAGGCCATGGTAGTGAGAGCTTGATGATGAGTGCTCTCAAAGATGAAACCATGAGTTCATCTTAAAGTGAGGCCTCTAAAGCTTGAACCTTTCTTAAGAAAAAGTTCCATCATTTCTCCTTTTTCTTTCATTTTCGGCCTCAAGACCAAAATGAGGAGAGCTTGATGATGAGTGCTCTCTTGGGATAACCATGTGTTCATCCTAACATGAGACCTCTAAAGCTTGAGTTTTGTTTGAGAAAAGTTTTATCTTTTTCATGTTTTGGTTAAGACAAGGCTATGTTTTTCATGAAAACTCTTTTTGAGCTTTTTGTTCCTAGATGTTTCAGCCATGGAGGCTTAAGGTGCTTGGAAAAATGGTAGCTTTGTAATGAGTGCTTCATGTTGGCCTTTGTCACATGAACAAACTCTAAAGCTTGAGTTTTTCCAAGAAAGGTTTCTCTTTTTCAAGTCTTGGTCAAGAATGAGTTATGTTTCTTTGATGTCTTGAAACTTTCCTTTTCTTTTGTTTAGGTTTCAGCCATGGAGGCCTCTTGGACTTGAAATATGAGAAGCTTGATGATGAGAGTTGTGTGATGATGTTTGTCACATGAACAATCTCTAAAGCTTGAGTTTTCTAAAAAATAAGTTTACTATTTTCAAGTTTTGCTCAAGACATAGTTATGTTTCTCTTGAACCTTGAAAACCTCATTTCTTTTCCCTTGAGTTTTCGGCCTTGAAGGTCTTTGGGACTTAGAAAAATGGTAGCTTGATGATGAGGGCTTCGTGTTGATATATGTCACATGAACAAAACTCTAGAGCATAAATTTGGTTTCTAGGCCAAGTATGTTTCGGTTTCTTTCCTTTATGTTGGTCATGAGTTTTGTGTTGTTAACAAATGTAGAGCATTGTAAAAATACTCAATGATGAGGACTTGAGATGTTGGTGTTTGAATCACCAAAATCTTGGTCCCTAGAGTTCAAAAATAAGGTTGTTTCCTCATGATGAGGATTCGGCCACCTCATGGACTTTGAGGATATGATTTTCTTTTATACAACTTAGCAACACTAGTGTTTTCTCTTCTTGTGAGGATGAGTTATGGGTTGAAACTTTGTTTCCTTTAAAGTCTTGCAAGAGCTCTAAACAAGATATAAAAGAAGTTGCATCCACGTTTACGTTTATGCTTTGCACTAGCACGTTTACTTCTTATGCCATCACTAAGACCCAAGATAATGAATGAACTTGCACAATGCACGTTATGTTTCAAGCTTTGCATCTCATTTTATATTTCAAGTCATCACTAAACTCTAAGAATAAGAATGGAGATGCATTTCATCTTTTACTTTGTGCTATCACTTTGTTTTCTAAAGGACTATAAAAAGAAATGCATAGCACGTTTATTATGTCATCACTTGAAACTTTAGAGCTCAAAGACTTGCCCATTTCATCTTAAGAAAAGAATTAAATCAAGGAGGTATCTCCTTGAACATCATTCGGCCACGATGAGTTTCATTTAACTACAAGGGCCTATAATGCATGTCTTAGAATTTTTCTAAGCTTTGATGCACTTAACCAAGGTTTTAAACATGTTTTCAAGTTTTGAATCATTGTCAAGAGCAAGCCGAAATGGCTGCTGCCCTTGATGTTCCATGATGAGTTTTGGCAAAATAAACTTTGATTTTTCATGGTCTTGAAGTCCCAAAAAGGTTCCAAAAGAAACTAGCAAGTTATATGGTTGAAAGAAAGTTTTTTTTTCTCATGATTTTATGCCTTAAAGGTTTTCGGTTCTGCCTTAGTAATTTCAGCACCTTAGATTCTGTTTTGGGTGGTCTAAATATGTTGTAATACCTTGCCAAGTATGTGATAATTGTTCTAGACTCTTTAAAGCATTATTAGTGACTTTGTTTGCTTAATATGTGAATTCTAGAACTATAAAGAATGGCAAAATGAGTTTCTGCCCAGCCTTGATAAAATATTTAGAATCACATTAGATTATGTCTAGATGTGTGGGAGTGACTTATAATTGGCCTAGGTATTAATTATTGCACCATAGGAAAAGTCGGATGCGAGAAAGGGCTTAAAACGCATTTTCTAGAACACGTAATTCATCAAATATGAACAACTACATAAAGCTATCCAACCATAATTAATTTGGATTTAGAACTTAATGGACTATGGTAATGAGGTTAATCAATCCCATAAACATACTAGAAAGTAATGGGAAAGTTTGAGGTTACCCGATTTAGGGATTTTTACCTTAAGGGATGATTATGCGCCTCTAAGTTTGATGATGAATTGATGTGTTAGCTCATGACGTGTATGGTGCCATGTGAACTATTATCCCTATGTGATAGCTTGTATTAACATGTTATTATTTCTTTAAAAGAACTTTGGAGATGCCGAGGTAGTAATTATGTGCTATGCATTAATTATGTGGTATCTTAAAGAAACATGTTAAACTTAGGATGACTCAGAACATAAGAATGTAATCCTTTGAAACCACCGAATTAAGGGTGGGGACAATGTGATTCTAGCCCCCTAAACCCGCATTTAAAAGTCGGGAAGTTGACTTATCCAAATAGATAAAGTCTAGATGCTAGTGACGACTAGTGTGGTATGAGCTCATAACCTAGAGTTTTCTCAAAAGGGAGAAATATTAGGCGCCCGATTAAGTAAAGGTTCTTATGTCACCTAAGTAACCCAGTTATGTGATTTATGTTCCATGTACCAGTTATATGATCTATGTTCCATGTACCAGTTATATGATTTATGTTCCATGTACCAGTTATATGATCCATGTTCCATGTACCAGTTATATGATTTATGTTCCATGTACCAGTTATATGATTTATGTTCCATGTGCCAGTTATATGATTTAGGTTCCATGTACCAGTTATATGATTTATGTTCTACGTACCAAGCTACATGATTTATGTCTATGATTTAGTATCTAGCCTATGTAACACAAGTGCCATGTTAAAAAGAACGGATTCTCGGAAAATGAGATTTTGGAAAACTCATAATTGAACCTATGTATGTCCATTATTTTATAAATAACCCGAGATTCCTGGAGACGTATATGATGACACCTAGGATAGAAGGAAAACCCTACTGAGTTTCTTTAGTAAGAATCTCACTCCCTCTATCTTTTCCTTTCCATTACGTCTTCAGAGCGAGATGGCGACCTTCGTCCTATTCATTGACACTCCACGGTGGGAGATCCACCACGACCTGGAGTATGGGTCCTATCATTTTGAGGGCCGATGTACCTTACGTGCATTCATGTTCGTTGGACGGCCATTTACCGCAGGTGTCTATAGCTACCACTTCACCGGCATCCCCTACACGACGATCCGCGATTTTTCGAGCATGCACGACCACAATGGGAGCAGAACCTGCGAGCCCCCTCTGACCGTTCAGCCGATATGCCGGTGTACGTGCCGCTGACACAACACTCGGAGGAGGACCCTATAGGGGATGTCCCTATGGGTCATGAGGACTCGCCTACTCCACCGCAGCGACCGACGGGCGAGGAGACGGTTACCCAGCGTCGGAGGGCTCCGGCACCAGGACCACGACCTCGACGTGGGCGGCCCATCCAGTCCCAGGGCATGCCTGCACCGGCCGAGTTCCGCCCATGGATTGGCTACGTCCCTCCATACCCGTGATCTCATTGCATAGACGGAGGGTAGACCTTAGTGCACGCACACCACTAGTATGGATGAAACCTCTTTGTGTTGAGGTTATCCATCATAGATTGCACGAAGTCGAGATGTTTTCTTTTCAGTTCTTTTCGATGTGTTTCTGTATTCTGTTGTATTTATATTTACACTATGTACTTGAAGAGTCCTGCCCAGTGGGTAGGCATTTTATCTATGAGGTATTTCAGTTATGATTGATGTTATGTTCGATGTTATGTTTTGGAGCCATTCCTATGTTATCGTTCCGCATACTATGATATCGACTCGTGAAGTTACGCGCGGCTTCTATTTTAAGTAATGATTTCAAAAAAAAGTTGGCTCATATTTTCGTTAAGTCTATTTTCCAAGGAAATGAACCATGTCAGTAAGTAACGACTAATATTTGGCCTAAGTACGCATTTAGTAGTATTGGGTCGAATATTAGGGTGTTACAACACACAAATTTCAATTCTTTGGGCTGTAATGGATGAAATTATTGATGCCATTATGCAGCTGAATTATTGCCAAAAGTTGCACTAAAACAAAATGCCAAAATGTCACCATAAGAGACATAATTCCTTAATTTCATACAACTTTGTCTAAAATGATTTTTCCTCCCTTATTTCTCTTGCAAAATTCCGCCAACTACCTCCTCATTTTGACCAATTAGAAGCCTCAAAATCTTCTATAAATAGGCTTGCTTGAGTGGTCTTGGAATGCTTTGTTCATAACTAGTTTTTAGGAGCACCAAAAACTTTCTTTCTTCCTCCTCTTTGGCTGAATTCTTTCTTCAATTTTTTCAAAGAGATTTTGTTTCATTTCACTTCAAGAAATCAAGTTCTCTTCCTTTTCTTCAACTCAAATTAGGTAGGGAGTAGTTTCTAAATTTATTTCTATGCTTTGAGGAGTTGTGTTTTTAGCTCAAAATGATGAAATTATGAACTTACCTTAGCTTTTCATTTCGGTTTTCCTCTTCATTTTCTTTAACCAATTCGGCCATATGGCCTAGGTGGAACTAAGATGATGGCTTGATGATGAGGACCTTGAGGGTGGGTTGTAAATCCATCACAAGTTAGGCCTTTAAAGCTTGAAAATTCCACTTGATGCAAAACTTTAAAGAATAATGCTTTATGATGCTAAAACAAATATTTTTAGTTTAGAACTTGAAAGATGTATTTTCCAAGCTTGTATTTCATGTTTATGTTTCAAGTCATCACTTAATCTTTCAAGATAATAAAGATGTTGCATCTCATATTTAATTTATGCTCTCACTTTATTTTATAATGGCTAAAAGAATCAACGCATGGCATGTTTATTTTATGCCATCACCTAAAGATCCTAGAGGTCAAAGACTTGGCCATGTATCACAAGCAAAGAAATATGATTATTGGAGTTAAAGAATTTATTCTTTAAAAAGTCTTGAGATCGGAGCTTAAAAAGATGTAATAATAATTCTCTTCTCCCTTCACCGGTCCTATGCGGACTACCGCCGCTCCGATTTCTTAATATTCTCTTCTCCCTCTATTGGTCCTGTCCGGATTACCGCCGCTCCAGTTTCTTGCATCATGTTTATATTTCAAGTTCTTGCATCATGTTTAATTTTCAAGTCATCACCTTAAATCTTAAAGATAAAGAAATGGAATTGCATAGCATGTTTATAATTCTAAGATGTCACCTAAATCTCTAAAGCTCAAGACTTACTCCTTTCATCTTAAGTGAGAATTTTAATTGTGAAGATCCTCCCAAGTTTGACAAAAGAACTAGTTTCTAAATGAGTTTTAAGACTTTGCAAGGATTTTACGAGGAACTAGTATTTTATATGCACTTAAAATATGATTCTATGTAATTGCATGAGGTTCATGATTCGGCCACTGATCTGAGTTTAGTATCAATGTATGATAATGATTTGATATGTTTGAAGTTGTGATAATTAAGGTTTATTGTTAAGAGAATGATTCACTGCATGTTAGAGATAAAACTAGCTCCCTAGAACAACCGAAGAGCTAGAATTTACCTAGTTTTTGACCCCTTTAAGTTTAGCCAATGCCAAATCTGTTTTAGTATGTTATAATTCTGTCTAGGATTAGTTAGCGACGAAAAATTTGGTATCAATTAGACTAGTATTGATCCCGAACACTAAAAATGAACTTAACAACTAGAAAATCGTAAAAACAAGATTTCTAGAACTCTAGGGAATGAAATTTATGCATTCTATCCAGAATCTTTAGCAACGATAAGAACCAGGTTTTATTATGTTTAAATAAGGGAGAATGATTCATAATTGGTTTAGTAACTAATTTCAGCATCATAGGGAAAGCTGGTAACAAGAAAGGATTTAAAACATAACTTCTAGCATACCGTAAAACCTTAGGAACAACTTACTACCTATGCTACCCCATTTGATTTAATAGTGTTCTTAAGGCCTATAAATAATCGTAAGGATGGTAATAAATCCCTTAGGTGCATAACTAATTAGTTCTATAAGTATTGGATGCTTATTAAGTACTTGATATCATTGAATGATTTCCTGGCTTGCATGTTATAGTTGCTGTTGCAAATAATGAGAATGCTTATGCATGAAATATTCTTTATTATGTAAAATTTACCTTTGTTGCTAGAAGAAAGTGTATCATTGTAAAAGTGTAATTTGGAAAGGTTCTGGCTAAGGAAAGACTTGGTATTTAAGCGTGTCCATTGTGACCCACCTCTCTTTCCTGGGAATCTCCCAAATGCATGATTATAGTTGATATATATTATTCTAGCTTAAGACTATAAATGAGAAAATGCTATGATGTTTATGAATTGTATTGTGATATAACATGCAAAGATTTAATGGTGACTTAAACTTATAAGAAAATGATCTTTTGGAACCATCAGACTATAGGTGGTGAAAAGGTGATTTTAGCCCCCTAACCCATTTTCTCAAAAGCGTAGAGTTGGGACTTTAGCTTATCAAAAGGGATAAGTATATGCTAGTGACGACTAGTAAAGTATGAGCTCATAACCTAAATTACTCCCAAAAGGGTGGAGTATAGGGTGGCCCAAGGAAAATAATGATGATGATAAGATTTTAAGTCACCTAAGGCACTAAAGAAATGAAATATGTGCCTTTGTGTCCATGTGTAGCTAATATTATATGACGTTCTTTTATGCATGTTATTTTGATAATGATGATGAGGAATATGATGTAATGATAAAGGAAAAGTTCATTGTAAATATGACATGTTAAGATTATGATGCATTATAAGACGCATGATTAAAAATTGACGAACCTCGGTTAAGTATTTGTCCGAACTTAAAATAAATCTTTGCATGCTCACTATTTTAGAATAATCCCGAGGTTCCTAGGGACTTTGATGATGACACTGTAGAAGGAGGTACCCTACTGAGAATTCTTTAGCAAGATTCTCACTCCCTTTTCTTTATTTCCGTCATTGTCTCCAGATTCCAATGGCGACATTCGTCCTGTTTGTTGATACCCCTACTTGGGAATTCCACTATGATCCGATGCATCGTTCGTATCATTTTGAAGGGAGGTCTTGTGATTCGTGTTTTTATTTACATAGGTCGTCCATTTGCACATCTTGTCCCTAGTTATCGATTTTCTCCTACTTCTCCCTATGGCGATGAAATGGTTTTCGAACATGCACGTCCACTTGATGAAAGGATGTTACGTTCTTATCCCGCTTCATCTGCTGTCCATGGATTTCCAGAGTATGTTCTCGAGACGAGATATTCTGAAACTGATCCTTCAGAGGACACTCCTACTCATGTATATTCTGAGAGCTCTGCTCCTACTCGCACACGTGTAAGAGAGGGTAGTGAGGAAGCTTGATTGTTCAGCCGAGGTTAGCAAGAAGGCCGTCCATGCGCCTGACTGGTGCATCTCGTGTCTCCTCCCGAGGAGCTCATCGATGGATTGGATTTATTCCCCATTTCAGGACGGTGGCCATAGAAGGTTCTTAGTAGATTTATGTGTGTTCATGCACCCTAGTTTTAGGATAATCTTCCCCGCCTATGGAGCTATCTAGTTTAGGGCATGTATTTCCTTATGTATATTTTCTTTTATGGGTTTGCATAAGACAATGATGTATGATCATAACCCACCCTTTGAGTGAGGTTATTGTATGTAAATATATGTTATAATGTGCTTATGGATGTTATATGATGGAGCCAAAGTGATATGATGTGATATATTCTTAAACGTCTTATTATACTCCGCTTACTCGTTCACGTTGTACTCAGCTCATGTTTTCAATTATGTTTTTTAAAAAAAATGGCTCGTAATTTCACTAAGTATTTTCAAATTATGAAGAAAGAACCAAAGCAAGGAGTAAAGTCTAGTCATTAATCAGATTCAACCTAGGTGTATTTGGTTAATTACTAAGGTGTTACAGAAGGACCCTTCGGAGGTGTAACATCCTAATTTTTAACCCAATACTCTAGAACATATTTAGGTTAATCACTAGTCTGTTACGTCATAGTTTCCTTATTACTTTAAAATACTTAGTGGAAATACTGGTAAATTTTTTTTTTGAATCATAAAAGCAAAGTGAGAGCCGCGCGACATGATGAGCAATAAAGCATGGATGGAAATAAAGCAAACATCTCATAACATCATAACATAAAGCAAGTAAAGGCACATCACAATAAAACTGAACTGCATATTTATATATAATATGATATGCCCACTCATGGAGAGTGGGGCTTAGTCTAATACATTATGAGCAGATACATCTAAAAAGAAAATACAAAGGAAAGTACGATGAAAAACATAAAAGCAACTCCCCTACCCAAGTGCAACTAAAGGGATAACCTCTAAACAAAAGGAGGTCCATCCTCATCTAAGTGGTGTGTGCTCTACTCGGGTACTCCATCGATCGTACGTCACCTCCTACTAACATCCATCTCGCGAGCGAGGCACATATCCGGGAAACTGGGCGAGTTCCTCTGGCGTATAGAGGCGGAACGGGGATCAAGAGTGACCCCCGCAATGTGGCCGCATCTCCGGTCGTCGTGCTAGCCATGGCTGAGTCACGGTATTCTCACTGCCCTCTCTCATCAGTGGTGGAGTGGGGGTAGAGCTCTCGCAGTACGGATGGGTAGGCGGGTTCTCTCTCATCTGTGTGCATGGCTCTACTTAATGCAAGAATAATAGTCGTAACTTTAAGAACATCATAATAGCAGCATAAAGTGGCAATTAAATTCTCATATAGGAAACTTTGTGATATAAACATCATACTATACTTCCTCATAGGCCACTCTAAAAGACAATCGTTCTGGGGGTGCTCGGCCGAACCGGTGTCACCCAGAACGTGGCACATCTCTAGGTTATGAGCTCATACCTTAACTAGTCATCACTAGTTCTTATTTATCAATCCTGATAAGCATATCATAATCATAAACATAATCCCGTACTGGCATTTCTTGGGGGTGCTCGGCCGAACCAGTGTCACCCAAGAATTCATCTTGGTACCGATGTCACATGAGTTCTCTGGAGGTGCTAAAATTCAATCCTACTTTAAATGTAACCAAATTTTTCATGATTAAACAATCCTAATCGGATTATATTCCCATTGAAACAGTTTGGGCAGTATCCAAAAATAAATGGGTTAAACTATGCTAAGTCTTGACTTTACGATTTTTCTAGAAAGCTAGTTTCTCTCCTATCATGCATAGAAATGTTCCTACCTCATCATACATAATTTTCACACATTCTAACACATCAAAACATCATCACACAAAGACAAACTCATCATGGCAGAACCGAAACATTAAGTCCCAAAAAGATGCATAACTTGATATTTCAAAAGCATATAAGTTGCTAGTTTCTCTTGGAATCATTTTTAGGACTTCTAAAACTCTTTTGCAAACCAATTTATTTTGTCAAAGAGGCTAAAACGCCTTTAGGTCAGTAACTAACTTGATCCTTCTTCAGAAGAGGATTAAATTCATATCCTTGTTGGTCTTAACTTTATAAAATTTATGAGGCTTGATGAAAATCTTTAAAACTTAGATTGTTGGCCTTTGTAGCTAGATGAATCTCTTTCCAAGTTCATCATCACTACTTGATCGAAATTATGCATCAAAGGAATGCTCCCACATTAAACTTTAACTTAAGATAAAATGGGCAAGTCTTTGAGCTCTAAGGTCTTTAAGTGATGACATAATTTAAACATGCTATGCACCTCATTTTTATTCTTCATTACAAAGTAAAGTGAGATCTTAAAGTAAATATGCAAGACTTGAAATATAAATATGCAAAGCTTGAAATAAAAATGCAAGACTTGAAATATAAATATGCAAGACTTAAAATAAATATGCTATGCAAGTTCATTTCTTTATTTTAGTGCTCTAGGCCCAGTAACAATCGACTTTAAGGCCAAAATAGAAAGGTTTTGAGATTTAGTTAGGTGATAGTGCAAGTTCTCATTTTAAATCTTTATGTTCTTTAGTGATGAAAAGTAAATATGCTAGATAAGAATATAAATATGAGGTGCACTCAATTCTTTATCCTTTAACTTTAAGTGATAGTTTGGAAAATAAATATGAATGCAAAGGTCAAAGTAAATATGTAATGCATAAGCTTGAATTTAAATATGAATGCTAGTCCATTTTATTTCTTATTAGAGCTCATACAAGACTTTAAAGGAACTTAAACCTCAACCCAAACTTATCATAACAAGATAAGGTAAAGACAAGAGTGAACCTCAAGGTTCTTTAGAACACAAAGTTTTTTTTCTTAAAATGAGGTCATAAATAACATTTTTATTAAAACTCAAGCTCTAGAGGCCTCATTATGATGAACACATAGTCATCATCTAGAAGCTCTCATCACCAAGCCATTATGAATCTCATTGGCCAACATGGCCGAAAATTTGGAGAAAGAAAAGGAAAAAGAACCGAAACCTTTTTAAGAAGAAGAGGAAACATTTGAAACTCTAGAGACCATGATCTTGATGATGCATTAACACCAACATCACGAGTCCTCATCATTGAGTTCATGTAACCATTTTAAAACATCATCAAAGTTAAAGATTCCAAGGTTCAAGAAGAAAGAACTAAAAACATCTTTAACTTAAGAACAAAGATCAAACTTTAGAGATTGTTCAAATGATGGACATCATCATCATGAAACCTCATCATCAAGCTCTCATTCCCTTGTCCTCAAAGGCCCATGGCCAAAAATGAAAAAGAAAGGGGGGGAAGAAGTTCTAAAAAAACTTAAGAGACACCATAAACACATAACTAGAGTAAGAACTTAAATAAAGGAAACACTTGAAAGAAAATCCCTACCAAGTGATTTGAAGATTGGGATGAGAGAAGAGGATGAAGAACTTGAACACTTGAACTTGAGAGAAAAGAAAACTTTGAAGTGCTCTTTGAAAACTTACACTTAGCAAATGAACTCAAAATGATGCAAGTTCACCCAAGCATGCTATTTATAGAGAAATGAAACAAATGAAAGGTGCAAGAGGGAGGGAAGGTTTCGGCCAAGTAAGGGCAGCCCCATGAGGTCCATGAGGTGAGATGTTGTGATCTTGATGCATGGTGAGGTATGGTTCAAGGTATGGCTCAAGCATGGTTCTTTGAGTGAGAAACAAATCAACATGTGATGCAAATGGAAGAGGGGTGGCCGAAGGTGCATCAGCCATGGGGGAGGGTTTTCTTGCATTTTAATTGTGGTTTAAAGTTGTGTTTAGGTGTATCTTTGATTAGGATTAAGATTAGGAATTTGTAAGAAAGTGTTTAGGTGAGAAAATGGATAATCAAGGTTGTCAAAACATATTTAAGCAGTGCTCTTGCATCATTAGTGAGTTATAAACTCATTTTAGTGCATAAACAATTCTAGACACAATTCCTTGGTTTAAGGAATTTGAGAGAGAAAACACTATTCAAGATTCCAAGAGTGAAATCTTGAGTTTTAAAAAGAGATTTAAATCTAATCTAAGCAATTTTAGGTTCTAATTAATTTTAACAATTTATTTTGACTCTAGATTAATTATGGAAATTAATTAATCTTCGATTAGAGCCTAATATTGTTTAGGTTTGCTTAATTACGTTATTAAGCTCAAAAACACTATTCTATGGGCAAAATCGTAATTTTACACTAAAACTGCCCGGGACCTCCAGGACTTAGACTGACGCTTCTAAACATGGAAAATCATTGTTTTAAACTCTCGGGGAAAGTTTTGGGCTCAAACTGCACCTTTACCCGCGTAAAAAACGCTATAGGGATATTTTGGTCATTTTGACCCGAAACTGCAGAAAATGAGACTTTCGGCCTCCAAAACCACTCAAGGGCCATTCAATTCCCTTCAAACATTGAGTTAGCCTTTCGAGGATTGCTGGGCCGGCCATCCTTGAATTCTAGGCCGAAAATGACCTCAGGGGCATTTTGGTCATTTTCCTCTCAGATAGAAAATCGAGGTGTTACATTACTCCCCTCCTTAAAAAGAATTTCGTCCTCGGAATTCATACCTTAGAAGAGCTCTGGATACTTGGCCTTCATCTCCGATTCTAATTCCCACTTTCACCAAAGGAACAGACTTGTTCCTCAATTGGTTGACTCCGCGATCCACGATCCTCGTTGGCGGCAGATTGAAAGTTAGGTCCTCCCTTAATTGTACATGCTTTGGCTCTAGGACATGGCTAGGGTCGGACTCATATTTTCTTAACTGGGAGACGTGAAAGGCGTCATGGAGATTGGAAATGTTGGGGGGTAGGCTATTTTGTAGGCTACTGGCCCTACTCTCTGAAGGATCTCAATAGGACCAAGGAATCGGGGGCTCAACTTTTTAACTTTCATGGCTTTTCTTATGCCTGTAGATTCCAATGGCTTGCACCGCCTATCCGGATAGCTCTTTTGTCTATATTGAGCTGTGAGCATCCTATCCCGGATCCTCTTGATCTGCTCCGTTGTTTCCCTTACTATATCGGGTCCTAACATGCTCTGTTCTCCGGGCTCATACCAGCATAGAGGGGATTGACATTTTCGTCCATATAGGGCTTCGTAGGGTACCATGTCGATGCTTGCATGATAACTATTGTTATACGCAAACTCGATCAGTGGCAGGTACTTGTCCCAACTTCCCTTTTGATGCAGAACACAGGCTCTCAACATGTCTTCCAAGGTCTGGATAGTTCTTTCTAATTGTCCATCTGTTTGTGGGTGGTAAGTCGTGCTCAAACATAACTTCTAACCAAATGCCTTTTGAAAGGCTCCCCAAAAACATGATGTAAACTGCGGATCTCTATCCGAGATTATAGTCGACGGTACTCCATGTAATCTCATGATCTCTTGGATGTATAGCTGAGCCAATTTGTCTAAAGAGTATGTCACTCTAATAGGCAGAAAGTGAGCCGACTTGGTTAATCGATCCACTATCACCCATATGGCATCATGGCCAACTTGGGTCTTAGGCAATCCTGTCACAAAATCCATCGATATGCACTCCCACTTCCATTCGGGGATTGATAGGGGTTACAGCAAACCTGATGGCTTTTGGTGCTCGATATTTACCTTTGGACACACCAAGCACTTACTAACCCAGGCGACCACATCCTTTTTCAATCCAGGCCACCAGAACATCCTTTTTAAATCTTGGTACATCTTGGTAACACCAGGATGGACGGTGACATGGCTTTTGTGGGCCTCCTCCAAGATCTTCTCTCGAAGGTCACCATCTTGTGGCACACAGATCTTTCCTTCAAACCTCCATACCCAATCAGAACCTTGTTCGAAACCTTTTAGCTTTCCCGCCTTAACCACCTCTATGATTTCCCTAAATTCCTCACTTTCTCTTTATGCTAGCATGACTCTTTGTTTAAACCCACTTGTTACGGTAAGATAGCACATCTTCATGCCCTCACTGGTCTCAGACATCCCCAAATTCATATCTCTAAACTTCTCTATTAGCTCAACTTCCTTGACCATCATATGAGATAGGTGCAATGACTTTCGGCTCAAGGCGTCGGCGACTACATTAGCCTTACCGGGGTGGTAACTTAAGCCGAAATCATAGTCTTTAAGGAACTCCATCCACCTCTTCTGCCTCATGTTTAGCTCCTTTTGATCAAAGAGATACTTGAGACTCTTGTGATCGGAGAAAACTTCAAACCTTACACCATATAAATGGTGTCTCCATATCTTCAAGGCGAACACTACGACTGCTAACTCCAAATCATAGGTGGGATAATTTGCTTCGTGCAGCTTGAGTTGCCTTGACGCATAGGCTACTACTTGCCTATTTTTCATTAACACACAGCCTAAACCTTTACCCGAGGCATCACAATATACCTCGAAGGGTATATCGGTGCTAGGTAAAACCAAAACTGGGGTTGTGGTTAGCTTTTCCTTAAGCTCTTGGAAACTTTTCTCATACTCAGGACTCTACACGAAAGGTGCATTCTTCCTAGTTAGCTTGGTCAGGGTTAGGGCAATTTGGGAGAATCCTTTGATAAACCTACGGGGGTAGTAGCCTGCTAAACCCAAGAAGCTCCGTATTTCCATTATGGTGGTTGGTCTATCCCAATTCATTACGCTTCTACCTTACTAGGATCAACAGCTATACCTCCTTTTGACACAACGTGCCCTAAAAACTTAACTTCCTCCAACCAAAATTCACACTTAGAGAGTTTTGCATACAACTTTTTCTCCTTCAAAATCTCCAAAACTACCCTCAAATGACGCTCATGCTCCTCGTGGGTCTTCGAATAAATGAGTATATCATCTATGAAAATGACCACGAACTGATCTAAATAGGGTCTAAAGATCCTATTCACGTAATCCATAAATACTGCAGGAGTATTCGTCAACCCAAAAGACATCACTGTGAACTCAAAGTGTCCATACCAAGTTCTAAAGGTGGTCTTTGGTATATCTTGATCTCTCACCCTAATTTGGTGGTATCCTGACCTTAGATCGATCTTAGAAAATACTACCACTCCTCTCAATTGGTCCATAAGATCATCAATCCTAGGCAAAGGGTATTTGTTTTTTACTGTTATACGATTCAATTGCCTATAATCTATGCACAACCTCATGCTTCCGTCTTTTTTCTTGACAAACAAGACTAGGGCTCCCCAAGGTGAGGCACTAGGTCTAATGAAACTCTTCCCCAAAAGCTCCTCAAGTTGGGTTTTCAACTCAGCTAACTCTAAATGTGACATCCTATAGGGGTCGGTAGAGATTGGTCCCGCTCCAGGAACTAACTCAATGGAGAACTTTACTTCTCTCTTAAGGGGAAACTCGGGTATCTCTTCCGGAAATACCTCGGGATAGTCTCTTACTACCTGTATACTCTCTAGGTTCTGCTCAAAGTCTACCTCTCTAGTGGCTAGGAAAACATATCCCTTAGTCTTTTGCCTACTACAGTCGACCTCTACGGCATTAAGGTAGAGTTTCAAGGTTTGACTAGTTTCGCTAGGGGGGAAGGAAAGACAACTGTTTTGGTGTTACAATCTAACAATACATGGTTGGCGTGAAGCCAATCCATGCCAAGGATTACACCCATACCCTTCATGGGAAAACAAATTAAGTCTATGACAAAGGATCTATTTTCTATGGTGAGATGGTAGTTTAGACAACAAAAACAAGTATTCACAGGACGATTTGTAGGGGTAGAAACAATAAGATCAAAAGGAAGTTTGGAAATCTTTAGGTTCAGAGACTCGACACTAGCATACGAAATGAAAGAATGTGTAGCACCAGAGTCATAAAGTACAGTTAAAGGTTTACCATTTATTTCGCATGTACCTTCGATGAGGTCATTGGACCTTTCCATTTCATCCGCATTGAGGGTAAAGACCCTTGCTTGGTGTTGCGGCCTGGGGTTCTGATTCTTTGGCCTTTCGTTGGTGCATTTGTTGGCATAGTGACCGGGCTTCCCACATCTAAAGCAGACGTTCTGCCCAGCTAGGCAGGGACGATTGCCGTGATCTTTCCTGCACTGGGGGCATAGCATGATCGGTGCATGTCTGGTGTAGGCGGCGGGGGCTCCTTGGGGTGCCTTGTTCTTGGCCCCATCAGACCCTCCTTGTCGGTTGTTGTGGTTGTTGTTGTTGTTGTTGTTGTTTCTGGGGTTGTTGTTGGGTTTGAATGGTGCCCTCTGATGTTGTTTTTGTTAGTGGAAGGGTGGTCTTTGTTGGTTTTGCTGTGGCTTGAACTGGTTAGTGTGGTAGGGGTTATAATGGTTTCGTGATTGGTTTTGGTGTTGTGGTTTGAACTTTGGGGCTTGAGGTCCTAGCCCCTTAGCACGTTCTGCCCTTGCAGCTTGGAGTTTTCCCTGTCTTTCCTCCAGAATGCGGCACTTATTGACCAGGGTTGGGAAGTTCCTGATCTCCATATGTGCCACGACATAGTTCAACTCTGGCTTCAACCCGGCCTCATATTTCACGCATTTGCATATCTCGTTAGGGTTCCCTTGGAACACCCGTGAGAACTTAATCAACTCTTCAAATCTCGCCATGTACTGGGCGACAGACATTCCTCCTCTAGTTAACTGCATGAACTCGATATCCTTCGCGTTCCTTACCGACTCCGGGAAGTACTTTCTCATAGAAGTAGATCTTGAAACGGCTCCGGTTGACCGATGCGAAGCTTTTAGCAGTCTTCGGGTGTCGGTCCACCAGAATTTGGCATCCAATTCCATCATGTGGGCAGCGAATGTGACCTTTTGCTCCTCCGAGAAAGCGACCATGGAGTAGATCTTCTCCATGTTCTTGATCCACTTGTCAGCTCTGTTGGGATCCATGGCTCCTCTAAAGGCCGGTGGATTTGCCTTGCGAAATTCACGGAACCTAGCTTGGTCGACCATTTTAGCAGTAGGGGGAGCACGTCCGATGTCCCCTTGTTGGTTCATCCTTTCGAACATCCGCTCTATGGCTCTTGCCATGTCACGGACAGCAGTGGCAGTTACATCCTCCTGGTTACCCTCGGTTGTGGTCCTATTCTATCGTTTCGGTGCCATTAGTTCCTAAACACATAAGACAATAACCACTGAGTTGATCAGGCTCAACGTTTCATGTGAAATGAGCTAGTTACCATAGCACTTACAAACAAACAGGGGTCATGCATCTCTATCCTATAGCTTGTATCTAGCAAGCTCTACACATGACATGTCTACCGCATTATGCTCCAAAAGCATAGTCAGTCTAATCCTCAGGCTCCATGAGAATCGAACCTGGCTCTGATACCATAATGTAACATTCTAATTTTTAACCCAATACTCTAGAACATATTTAGGTTAATCACTAGTCTGTTACGTCATAGTTTCCGTATTACTTTAAAATACTTAGTAGAAATACTGGTAAATTTTTTTTTGAATCATAAAAGCAAAGTAAGAGCCGCGCGACACGATGAGCAATAAAACATGGATGGAAATAAAGCAAACATCTCATAACATCATAACATAAAGCAAGTAAAGGCACATCACAATAAAACTAAACTGCATATTTTTATATAATATGATATGCCCACTCATGGAGAGTGGGGCTTAGTCTAATACATCATGAGCAGATACATTTAAAAAGAAAATACAAAGGAAAGTACGACGGAAAACATAAAAGCAACTCCCCTACCCAAGTGCAACTAAAGGAATAACCTCTAAACAAAA
Source organism: Dalbergia cochinchinensis (assembly GCA_031216125.1). Lineage (NCBI taxonomy): Eukaryota > Viridiplantae > Streptophyta > Magnoliopsida > Fabales > Fabaceae > Dalbergia > Dalbergia cochinchinensis. Next base: position 33,013,660 of record CM062373.1, read on the forward strand.
GGAGGTTCATCCTCATCTAAGTGGTGTGTGCTCTACCCGGGTACTCCATCGGTCATACTTCACCTCCTACTGACATCCATCTCACAAGCAAGGCACATATCCGGGAAACTGGGTGAGCTCCTCTGGCGTATAGAGGCGGAACAGGGATCAAGAGTGACCCCCGTGACGTGGCCGCATCGCCGGTCGTTGTGCTAGCCGTGGCTGAGTCACAGTATCCTCACTGCCCTCTCTCATCAGTGGTGGAGTAGGGGCGGACCTCTCGCTGTACGGATGGGTAGACAGGTCCTCCAATGGGTTGGTCTCCGAGAAGTAAGTCTAGGGCACGTAGTCGGGATAGTCATGCATGGCTGAGGTGGCGGTGTGCATGCGAAGCACTCTCTTGTTATGCGTATGCACGCGCGCTCAAAAACCCACTCGTCGTTGCCGTAGGCTGCTGTCGGGGAGAAGCGATGGGTGTGCACGGGGTGAGCGAAGGGACGTCCAACGAACATGAAGACTCGCACCGTTCACTGTCCCTCAAAATATTATGATCCGTGTTCCGGATCATAGTGTACCTCCCATGTTGGGTCGTCTACAAAAACTATGAACGTCGCCATCTGAAGACGTGACGAAAAGAAAGAGATAGAGGGAGTGAGAATCTTGCTAAAGAATCTCAGTAGGGCCTTCTACTACCTAGGTGTCATCATCTACATCCTCAGGAACCTCGGGTTTAGTATATAAAATAAGTGAGCATGCATTAAGTCCATTTTTAAGCTTTAAAACATAATTAGCCAAGGTCCATTCATTTTAGCATGATTCTTAATGACATGGATGCAACATATTAAAGAATGTGTTCATGGCTCTACTTAATGCAAGAATAATAGTCGTAACTTTAAGAACATCATAATAGCGGCATAAAGTGGCAATTAAATTCTCATATAGGAAACTTTGTGACATAAACATCATACTTTAATTCCTCATAGGCCACCCTAAAAGACAATCGTTCTGGGGGTGCTCAGCTGAACCGGTGTTACCCAGAATGTGGCACATCTCTAGGTTATGAGCTCATACCTTAACTAGTCGTCACTAGTTCTTACTTATCAATCCCGATAAGCGTATCATGATCATAAACATAATCCCGAATTATCCAGTACGGGCTAGGGGGCATTTCTTGGGGGTGCTCGACTGAACCCGTGTCACCCAAGAATTCATCTTGGTACCGATGTCACATGAGTTCTCTGGAGGTTGTAAAATTCAATCCTACTTCAAATGTAACCAAATTTTTCATGATTAAACAATCCTAATCTAATTATATTCCCATTGAAAGAGTTTGGGCAGTATCCAAAAATAAATGGGTTAAACTATGTTAAGTCTTGACTTTACGATTTTTCTAGAAAGCTAGTTTCTCTCCTATCATGCATAGAAATGTTCCCACCTCATCATACATAATTTTCACACATTTTAACACATCAAAACATCGTCACACAATAGCAAACTCATCATGGCAGAACCAAAACATTAAGTCCCAAAAAGATGCATAACTTGATATTTCAAAAGCATATAAGTTGATAGTTTCTCTTGGAATCATTTTTAGGACTTCTAAAACTCTTTTGCAAACCATTTTATTTTGTCCAAGAGGCTAAAACACCTTTAGGTCAGTAACCAACTTGATCCTTCTTTAGAAGAGGATTAAATTCATATGCTTGTTGGTCTTAACTTTATAAAATTTATGAGGCTTGAAGAAAATCTTTAAAACTTAGATTGTTAGCCCTTGTAGCTAGATGAATCTCTTTCCAAGTTCATCATCACTACTTGACCGAAATTATGCATCAAAGGAATGCTCCCACATTAAACTTTAACTTAAGATAAAATGGGCAAGTCTTTGAGCACTAAGGTCTTTAAGTGATGACATAATTTAAACATGCTATGCACCTCATTTTTATTCTTCATTACAAGTAAAGTGAGATCTTAAAGTAAATATGCCAGACTTGAAATATAAATATGCAAAGCTTGAAATAAAAATGCAAGACTTGAAATATAAATATGCAAGACTTAAAATAAATATGCCATGCAAGTTCATTTCTTTATTTTAGTGCTCTAGGCCCAGCAACAATCGACTTTAAGGCCGAAATAGAAAGGTTTTGAGATTTAGTTAGGTGATAGTGCAAATTCTCATTTTAAATCTTTATGTTCTTTAGTGATGAAAAGTAAATATGCTAGACAAGAATGTAAATATGAGGTGCACTCCATTCTTTATCCTTTAACTTTAAGTGATGGCTTGGAAAATAAATATGAATGCAAAGCTCAAAGTAAATATGTAATGCATAAGCTTGAATTTAAATATGAATGCTAGTCCATTTTATTTCTTATTAGAGATCATACAAGACTTTAAAGGAACTTAAACCTCAACCCAAACTTATCATAACAAGATAAGGTAAAGACAAGAGTGAACCTCAAGGGTTCTTTAGAACACAAAGTTTCTTTTCTTAAAATGAGGTCATAAATAACATTTTTATTAAAACTCAACTTCTAGAGGCCTCATTGTGATGAACACATAGTCATCATCTAGAAGCTCTCATCACCAAGCCATTATGAATCTCATTGGCCAACATGGCCGAAAATTTGGAGAAAGAAAAGGAAAAGGAACCGAAACCTTTTTAAGAAGAAGAGGAAACATTTGAAACTCTAGAGACCATGATCTTGATGATGCATTAACACCAACATCACGAGTCCTCATCATTGAGTTCATGTAATCATTTTAAAACATCATCAAAGTTAAAGATTTCAAGGTTCAAGAAGAAAGAACTAAAAACATCTTTAACTTAAGAACAAAGATCAAGCTTTAGAGATTGTTCAAATGATGGACATCATCATCATGAAACCTCATCATCAAGCTCTCATTCCCTTGTCCTCAAAGGCCCATGGCCGAAAATGAAAAAGAAAGGGGGGGGGAAGAAGTTCTAAAAAAACTTAAGAGACACCATAAACACATAACTAGAGTAAGAACTTAAATAAAGGAAACACTTGAAAGAAAATCCCTACCAAGTGATTTGAAGATTGGGATGAGAGAAGAGGATGAAGAACTTGAACACTTGAACTTGAGAGAAAAGAAAACTTTGAAGTGCTCTTTGAAAACTTACACTTAGCAAATGAACCCAAAATGATGCAAGTTCACCCAAGCATGCTATTTATAGAGAAATGAAACAAATGAAAGGTGCAAGAGGGAGGGAAGGTTTCGGCCAAGCGAGGGCAGCCCCATGAGGTCCATGAGGTGAGATATTGTGATCTTGTGGCATGGTGAGGTATGGTTCAAGGTATGGCTCAAGCATGGTTCTTTGAGTAAGAAACAAATCAACATGTGATGTAAATGGAGGAGGGGTGGCCGAAGGTGCATCAGCCATAGGGGAGGGTTTTCTTGTATTTTAATTGTGGTTTAGAGTTGTGTTTAGGTGTATTTGATTAGGATTAAGATTAGGAATTTGTAAGAAAGTGTTTAGGTGAGAAAATGGATAATCAAGATTGTCAAAACATATTTAAGGAGTGGTCTTGCATCATTAGTAAGTTATAAACTCATTTTAGTGCATAAACAATTCTAGACACAATTCCTTGATTTAAAGAATTGGAGAGAGAAAACACTATTCAAGATTCTAAGAGTGAGATCTTGAGTTTTAAAAAGAGATTTAAATCTAATCTAAGAAATTTTAGGTTCTAATTAATTTTAACAGTTTATTTTGACTCTAGATTAATTATGGAAATTAATTAATCTTCGATTAGAGCCTAATATTGCTTAGGTTTGCTTAATTACGTCATTAAGCTCAAAAACACTATTGTAGGGGCAAAATCGTAATTTTACACTAAAACTGCCCGGGACCTCTAGGACTTAGACAGACGCTTCTAAACATGTAAAATCATTGTTTTAAACTCTCGGGGAAAGCTTCGAGCTTAAACGGCACCTTTACCCGCATAAAAAATGCTATAGGGATATTTTGGCCATTTTGACCCAAAACTGCAAAAAATGAGACTTTCGCCTCCGAAACCACTCAAGGGCCATTCAATCCCCTTCAAACATTGAGTTGGCCTTTCAAGGACTGCCCAGCCAGCCATCCTCGAATTCAGGGCCGAAAATGACCTCAGGGGCATTTTGGTCATTTTCCTCTCAAACAGAAAATCGGGCCGTTACAGGAGGAGCCACCCGCCCACATGTATGGAGAAGACTATGCCCCCACTCCCCGACATATGCCAGCAGGCAATGAGGAGACGGTTACGCAGCCACGGAGGTCTTGGAGGCCCGAGATGTGACCCTAACACGGAGGACGTGTCCGAGTGCCCACTCTTGCTGAGCTTCGCCCGTGGATAGGCTACTTCCCACCTTACCTGTGACTGCTGCCACATGGTTTAGAAGGTAATCATTAGTGCACACACGACATGTAGTTAGGATAAACCTTCTTTTGTGTTGATGTTGTCCATTTGATATGTACTGTCGCATCCAATATCAAAATAGTCTAAATCCCCTTATTTGCAGTATAAGTAGACTCAGCTCATTCTTCCTCAGGACACATAAGTTATGTTATCGAATTGTAAATACTAATAACAACAAAAAGGCGGGGGGGGGGGGGGGAGTGTGGGATTTTTAGAATGAAACAGAATGAAAGGATTAAGGTAAATGTAAATAGAATAGAATCACACTTGATCAAAGAATCAATCCCAGACATCATGACTATTGGCAGAATTCATCACAGTTCAAAAGAGTTAACTTTGTATGCTACTCTGTTAATCCGAATCATGTAACGCCCCAATTTTTACTGTAATTTTTACTGTCATTGGAAATTACTGAATTACCATAGGTAATTATTACATAAGATTTGAGGCCGAACAATCCTTAATAAAGGAATATAACATTAGAAGATAGGTTAGGAGCGATTCATGCGAGAGTCGCAAATCAATTTCAGACGTATAAAATGACCAAAATGTCCCTGAAGTTATTTTACTCAGAAAATGAGGATTGTGGGCCCCACATATTCTCAAGGGGATGTTTTGAGAATAATAAGGGATTGTTTGTGTTATGTGTGTTAATAGAGCAGAAGAATCTCAATTTTGAGTTCCGACGCACGAAAAGACCAAAACGCCCATGCGGCTGTTTTAACTCCGATGTGCGTGCCGACTGAGCTCGAACCTCACTAAAATGTTTTAAAATGTGTTTTTAAGCCATGATTAACCATTGGTTAAGCTCGGGTGGTCTTGGGCAGTTTTTAAGTGAAAGTACGATTTTGCCCCCGTTTTTGGCGCTTTTAATTTCGGGATTTTCCATTCATATACCGAAACCTAAGCAATATTAGGCTCAAATTAAAGCTTATTAAATTCTAAATATTAATCTAGATTCAAAATTATGTATTTAGATTGATTAGAACCCAAAATTGCTCAAAAACACCCAAATTGCTTACTAATTCACTTAAGCCCTTAACCGTAAATTCTCTAAATTACATGAATACCTTGCCTACACCTAAATAATGCATGGAACACACAAATTTCACTTCTTTGGGCAGTAATGCACGAAATTATTGATGCCATTATGCAGCTGAATTATTTCCAAAAGTTGCACTAAAACAAAATGCCAAAATGTCACCATAAGAGACATAATTCCTTAATTTCATACAACTTTGTCTAAAATGATTTTTCCTCCATTATTACTCCTGAAAAATTCTGACAACTACCTCCTCATTTTGGCCAATTAGAAGCCTCAAAATCTTCTATAAATAGGCTTGCTTGAGTGGTCTTGGAATGCTTGGTTCATAACTAGTTTTTAGGAGCACCAAAAACTTTCTTTCTTCCTCCTCTTTGGCTGAATTCTTTCTTCAATTTTTCAAAGAGATTTTGTGTCATTTCACTTCAAGAAATCAAGTTCTCTTCCTCTTCTTCAACTCAGATTAGGTAGGGAGTAGTTTCTAAATTTATTTCTATGCTTTGAGGAGTTGTGTTTTTAGCTCAAAATGATGAAATTATGAATTTACCTTAGCTTTTCATTTTGGTTTTCCTCTTTTTTTTCTTTAACCAATTCAGGCCATATGGCCTAGGTGGAACTAAGATGATGGCTTGATGATGAGGACCTTGAGGGTGGGTTGTAAATCCATCACAAGTTAGGCCTCTAAAGCTTGAAAATTCCACTTGATGCAAAACTTTAAAGAATAATGCTTTATGATGCTAAAACAATGATTTTTAGTTTAGAACTTGAAAGATGTATTTCCTTTTATGTTTTATTTCTTGTTAAGATATGTATTGGGTTGAATTTATAATTCTTTTAAAGTCTTGAAGGAGCTCTAGTAAAGAAACAAAATGAATTTGCATCCATGATTAAGTTTATGCTTTGCATAACCATGTTTACCTTCTATGTCATCACTAAATTTTCAAGAATGAATAAATGAACTTGCATTTCTCATGTTTAAATTCCAAGCTTGTATTTCATATTTATTTTTCAAGTTATCACTTAATCTTTCAAGATAATAAAGAGGTTGCATCTCATATTTAATTTATGATCTCACTTTATTTTATAATGGCTAAAAGAATCAATGCATGACATATTTATTTTATGCCATCACCTAAAGATCCTAGAGCACAAAGACTTGCCCATGTATCACAAGCAAAGAAATATGATTATTGGAGTTAAAGAATTTATTCTTTAAAAAGTCTTGAGATTGGAGCTTAAAAAGATGTAATAATAATTCTCTTCTCCCATTACTGGACCTGTGCGGACTACACTTAGCTCCGGTTTCTTAATATTCTCTTCTCCTCTATCGGTCACGTGCGGACTACCGCCGCTCCGGTTTCTTAATATTCTCTTCTCCCTCTACTGGTCCTGTGCGGACTACCGCCGCTCTAGTTTCTTAATATTCTCTTCTCCCTCTACTGGTCCTGTGCGGATTACCGCCGCTCCAGTTTCTTGTATCATGTTTATATTTCAAGTTCTTGCATCATGTTTAATTTTCAAGTCATCACCTTAAATCTTAAAGATAAAGAAATGGAATTGCATATCATGTGTATAATTCCAAGCTATCACCTTATAAAGATAAGATTAAAATAAGGTTGCATAGCATGTTTATAACTCTAAGATGTCACCTAAATCTCTAAAGCTCAAGACTTACTCCTTTTATCTTAAGTGAGAATTTTAATTGAGAAGATCCTCCCAAATTTGACAAAAGAACTAGTTTCTAAATGAGTTTTAAGGCTTTGCAAGGATTTTACGGGGAACTAGTATTTTATATGCACTTAAAATATGATTCTATGTAATTGCATGAGGTTCATGATTCGCCACTGATCTGAGTTTAGTATCAATGTGTGATAATTATGGTTTATTGTTAAGAGAATGATTCATAATTGGTTTAGTAACTAATTAGTTCCATAATTGATAATCCTATGTAAGGATTGGATGCTTATTAAGTACTTGATATCATTGAATGATTTCCTGGCTTGCATGTTATAGTTGCTGTTGCAAATAATGAGAATGCTTATACATGAAATATTCTTTATTATGTAAAATTTACCTTTGTTGCTAGAAGAAAGTGTATCATTGTAAAAGTGTAATTTGGAAAGGTTCTGGCTAAGGAAAGACTTGGTATTTAAGCGTGTCCATTATGACCCACCTCTCTTTCTGGGAATCGCCATATGCATGATTACTGATTGATATATATTATTCTAGTTTAAGACTATAAATAAGAAAATATTATGATGTTTATGAATTCTATTGTGATATAATATGCAAAGATTTAATGGTGACTTAAACTTATAAGAAAATGATCCTTTGGAACCATCAGACTATAGGTGGTGAAAAGGTGATTTTAGCCCCCTAACCCGTTCTCTCAAAAGGGTAGAGTCGGGACTTTAGCTTATCAAAAAGGGATAAGTATATGCTAGTGACGACTAGTAAAGTATGAGCTCATAACCTAAATTCCTCCCAAAAGGGTGGAGTATAAGGTGGCCTAAGGAAAATAATGATGATGATAAGATTTTAAGTCACCTAAGGCACTAAAGAAATGAAATATGTGCATTATGTCCACGTGTAGCTAATATTATATGACGTTCTTTTATGCATGTTATTTGATAATGATGATGAGGAATATGATGTAATGATAAAGGAAAAGTTCATTGTAAATATGACATGTTAAGATTATGATGCATTATAAGACGCATGATTAAAAATTGACGAACCTCGGTTAAGTATTTGTCGGAACCTAAAATGAATCTTTGCATGCTCACTATTTTAGAATAATCCCGAGGTTCTGGGGACTTTGATGATGACATCAGTAGAAGGAGGTACCCTCTGAGAATTCTTTAGCAAGATTCTCACTCCCTTTTCTTTATTTCCGTCATTGTCTCCAGATTCAGATGGCGACATTCGCCCTGCTCGTTGATACCCCTACTTGGGAATTTCATTATGATCCGTGCATCGCTCGTATCATTTTGAGGAGGTGCTTGATTCGTGTTTTTATTTACATAGGTCGCCCTTTGCACATCCTGTCCCTAGTTATCGATTTTCTCCTACTTCTCCCTATGGCGATGAAATGGTTTCGAACATGCACGCCCACTTGATGAAAGGATGTTACGTTCTTATCCCGCTTCATCTGCTGTCCACGGATTTCCAGTATGTTCGAGATGAGATATTCTCAAACTGATCCTTCAGAGGACACTCCTACTCATGTATATTCTGAGAGCTCTGCTCCTACTCCCACACACGTGTAAGAGAGGTAGTGAGGAAACAGTTGTTCAGCCGAGGTTAGCAAGAAGGCCATCCATGCGACCCCAGCCTGGTGCATCTCGTGTGTCCCTCCCGAGGGAGCTCATCAGTGGATCAGATTTATTCCCCCATTTCTAGGACAGTGGCCATAGAGGGTTCTTAGTAGGCTTATGTGTGATCATGCACCCTAGTTTTAGGATAACCTTCTCGGCTTATAGAGTTATCTAGTTTAGGGGCATGTATTTCCTTATGTATATTTTCTTTTATGGGTTTGCATAAGACAATGATGTATGAACATAACCCACCCTTTGAGTGAGGTTATTGTATGTAAATATATGCTATAATGTGTTTATGGATGTTATATGATGGAGCCAAAGTGATATGATGTGATATATTCTTAAACGTCTTATTATACTCCACTTACTCGTTCACGTTGTACTCGGCTCACGTTTTCAATTATGTTTTTTTTTTTAAAAAAAAAATGGCTCGTAATTTCACTAAGTATTTTCAAATTATGAAGAAGGAACCAAAGTAAGGAGTAAAGTCTAGTCATTAATCAGATTCAACCTAGGTGTATTTGGTTAATAACTAGGGTGTTTCAAATCAACTATATAATCATACAGTTTTTACTCAACAATATTTAAATCACAATCGCAATTTAAATGAATGTCAAATTACGTGCAGTTTGGATTAACCTGAACAACCAATCGGTTATTCAGCCTTTACTTCAATTTCACTAACGAATTCAGTCCTATATCTAATCAGATATAATTCAAACACGATCATGTTCAATAACCAAATCCATAATTGAAATTGAAGTTTAGAAAAGGAAAGCATACATACAAATAAGATTTATACAACAGGAACTCCGAATTCAAACCAACTATCTATGATGTCAAGGATTGAGAGAGGTTTAGCCTTCCATGGACATCTCCATTGGCAAGCTCTCTGTATGAACACCTTGAGTTTGAAAGGAAAAATGAAAATACAAGTTTCTGGTTCTTTATTGTTGATTCAGTACAGAATTGCAAAGGAAACAGAAATTTATAGGCAATCCAATGTCCCTACCCGGATTTCCACTTATCACTAACCTTATCTTATCCAGATTTTCCTGATTTCTGAAATCTGATCTAGATAAGATAATCCTCTCTGGATAAGCTTTCCAGAGACATATTATATGTAACACCCCAATTTTCTGCTAGAGTGAAAATGACCAAAATGCCCCTGAGGTCATTATCAGCCCGAAATTCGAGGAAAGCCAGGTCCGGCAGTACTCGAAGGGCAAACTCAATGTTGGAAAGGGATTGGATGACTTGTGTTTCTTTCCGAGATCGAAAATTGAGTTTTTCGAGTTTTCAGGTCAAAATGATCAAAACGCCCCTGTGGCGTTTTACCTTTTTGTAAGTGCCGGATGAACCCGAAACTTCTCCAGATGGGTTTAAAAGACGTTTTTATGTATTCTGTGGTCTCAGTTTTGGTCCCGGAGGTCCCGGGCAAAATAAGTGCAAAATTATGGTTTTGCCCGTAGTTTCGTATGTTACACCCAATCACACGGTTAAGCGAAACCTAAGCAATATTAGGCTCTAATCGAAGGTTAATTAATTTCCATAATTAATCTAAGGTCAAAAATAATTTAATAAGGATGATTAGAACCTAAAATTGCTTAGATAAACTTAAAACCCTATCTTTAAATTCAAGGACTTTGAGTGTAGGAATCAATGAATAGTGTGCAAATAGTGCACAAATAGTGTTTTCTCTCTCTTTCCTTAAATCATAGGATTGTGATACACATTGTTTATTCACAAATGAGTTTTAAATTCTCTAATGATGTAAGAGCACTCCTAACCTTGTCATCAAATTCCTAATACACATGCTTAGTTACCTAAACTTAAGCTTAATTACTCCTAACCTTGTACCTAAACTAACCTACACTTAATCCTATCATTAGCACCCAATTACATGGAAGATTTTTCCTCTCTCCTTCCTGCCCAAATCTGACCGAAATCATCCCCCCATTATCCATCACATGTGCAAATTTTTGATACTCCAAAGACCATGCTTCCATCTCACAAAGAACCATGCTTTGTGTCATAACCTCCATGCTTTCATCCATGCCTCATAGGACATCTTCTAGAAGACTTTTTCTCTCATTTTTGTGGCTCAAAATCAGCCAGCCCCATCCCCCATTTTCATGAATTATTATATTTCAAACTTAAAGGAAAATCACCTCAAATCACCTCACTTGTCATGCCTTGTCATAATTTCAATCAAGCTTGCTTTTCCAAATGAATAACCAAGTAAAATAAATCATTCTCTTCAATTATTTGTGGCTGAAAAACTTGTAGCCATGTTGGTCTTCTAGAAGCCTAATTTCATCCACAATTTAAAGAAAAAATCACTCAAAAACCCATGCTTGAAGCCATACCTTGTGTCATGAGCTCCATGCTTCAAACCATGCTTGTATGACACCATCAAAGAGATATTTTCTCTTTCTTACCATTAGCCATGCTTTCCATTCTCTCACCTATCACTTTGTTTTTCTATAAATAGGGAGCTTGTGTTAGCATTGGATGCACATTGAGCATTTGCTAAAGCTTAGAGTAGTCTTGCTAGTTTCTTTCTTTCTCTCTAGTCCCAAAGAGTTCCTTTCTTTTTCATCTTCATCTTTTTCATCTCTTTACTTCATCATCATCATCTCATAACCTTCACACATCACCCCATAACCTTGAATCACCATCAAACCTCTCAAATATTTCATCTCAAACACAACCTCACCTCAAACACAACTCTAACCTCCTTATCTCCCTTGGCCGAAAACATCAAGCCTTTTGGAGGAGCTCATCATCTTGTTTTCTTCTCTCAAAGTTCAAGCTCTTTGTCTTCACTCTAGGTAGGAGTGTTTCTTTGCATCTTATTTCCATGAAAAATGAGTTTTCTCTAGCTACCTCTTGGAATTTCTTTTTAAAAACTCTTTTGGTTTTCCTTCTTGAGTTTTCGGCCTTCATGACCTTTAAACTCATACATGATGGCTTGATGATGGGGACCTCTAGATGATGACTATGTGTTCATCATAATGAGACCCCTAAAGCTTGAGTTTTCTTTAGTTTTTATTATTATGCTATGAAGTTCACTAAAGTTTTCAACTTAAGAAAATAAGAATGATTTCAAAAAGGAATATGGATTACTTTCTCTTGGCCTCATGATTTCGGCCATAATTCCTTTTCTTGAAAATATGGAGATTTCTTTTAGTTCCACTCTCTTGACTTGATGAGACTATGTTGGGGTTGTGAATATTGGTTCTTTAAAGTCTTTGACGAGCTCTAGTTATTAAACCAAAATGAACTTACATTCATATTTAGTTTATGCCTTGCCTAGCATGATTTATTTTTATGTCATCACTAATGCTCTAAGACTAAAATGAACTTGCATATTCATATTTAATTTCCAAGCATTGCATTTCACGTTTATTATTCAAGTCATCACTTAAAATCCAAGATAATAACAAGTTGCATCTCATATTTATTTTGAGCTATTTACTTTTCAAGTTCTCACTTTATTTCCCTAATGAACAATAAAAATGAAGTGCATGGCATGTTTATATTTTGTCATCACCTAAAGCTCTAGAGCTCAAAGATTTGTCCCAAGGTCTCAAATGAGAGTTAGACATGGAAAGCATTCTCTTAGAATGCCCACTTCGGCTATGTGAGATGAATGAACTTAGGATAAGTTTCATTTGATCACAAATGCCTATAAGCTATGCTTTATAATTTTTCTAAGTCTATGTGGATTCAAGGAACATATAGAACTAAGTTTTATGAATTTAGGACCTCTTGAAATAAATTCAACTTAGCTACTGCCCTTATAAATATCTTGATGATTTTAGATGTTAAAAATGTTTACAAAAGAGTTTTGAAGGTTTTAAAAAGGTTCCAAGAGAAACTAGTATCCTATGTGCTTTAAAAAGTATGTTTTATGCCTTTGAATGGAGAGTGTTGTTTTGGTTCCGCCTTGCTATGTTTGGCCACTGTATGAGCTGTTTTAACGATGATAACATGCTTATGTTTAAGTATGATCAATGGAAAAACTCATAAGTAAAAGATAAGAAAGGTTAGAAACTAGAAAAGAATTAATTTGAGAGTTCTAGATCCCTTAATGTTAGAATTTTCTGGATTTTGTGCAGCAAGGTTTAGTAATGGTAATCATGGTTATAAATTAGTTTAAATGTGTAGAAATGACTCATAATTGGTTTAGGACTTGATCTTGGTGCCTTAGGAGCAAACCGAACTTACAAAGGGTCATTGTCGTGACTCCTAGGTACCCGTAAAGTTGAAATTATGAATTCTGCACCTTTGAGATTGAGAGATATTCTTGACCATAGTATGAAGAGAGATATACTTAGTCATAACCTCCTAAGTACCCGAGAGGTTAGCTTTGAATGATTCATAACTTAGACTGTGAGTTAAAGACCATAGCGGTCAATGCATAAGACATTAAGAATATGAGAATGATATTTATATGATCTAAGGTATGTTAAGATGTTTTACGATGATGCATATGTTATGTGAAGGATGATGACGTTATTCATATGAGGAATTCATGAGGATATATGTTTATGTGGCATAAAACAAATTTGGAAGAAATTCGGCGTGATGCCATCGTGCCGCCGAATTTCCGACAAATTTGGGGACTTAAAGATTTTGAAATTAAGGTACTAAGATGGGTTCTAGGATGACACCGGTTTGGCCGAGCACCTCCATAGAACTCATGTGACATTGGTACCCATTTTTTTTACTCTTAGGTGACACCGATTCGGCCGAGCACCCCTAAGAGATTTGCCCCCTAACCCGTACTCAGATAGTCGGGATTTATGATTTATGATACGCTTATCATTAAATGGTAAGTAAGAACTAGTGACGACTAGTTAAGGTATGAGCTCATAACCTAGAGATGGACACGCTCGGGTGACACCGGTTCGGCCGAGCACCCCCAGTTCGATTGTCTTTTAGGGTGGCCCATAAGGAAGAGAAGTTTTATGGTTATGATTATGTCACTAAGTTTGTCCCATATGAATGTGTTCTAATTGCCACTTAATACCACTAAGTATGATGATGATTGATGTATGTGCATTAAGTAGCACCACGCATACATTCTTTATTATGTTGCATTCATGACATTAAGATCATCCTAAAATGAATGGACCTTGGCTAAAATACAGTTTAGAACTTAAAATGAACTTGATGTATGCTCACTTGTCTTTATGAAATAAACCCAAGGTTCTTGGGGATGTGAACGATGTAACCCTAGGATAGGAGACTCCTACTGAGATTCTTTACTAAGAATTCTCACTCCTCTCTCTCTTCTCCCGTCACATCTTCAGAGAGCGATGGCGATGTTCGTTGACTTCATTGACATGCCAGCCAGGGAGGTGCACTACACCCCGGTGGAGCTTTCGGGTACACAAGCGTTGCAAGGATATTCCCTTCGGCTGTATCTTTTGGGAGGGGTGGTGGATTTATACCCGTAGCTTACTAGGAGGGTAGCATTTTGGATTTTTATTGTAGTCGCACCCTACACTCGTGTTTCTTGTTGTATTTTATTTCTTCTGTATTACAAGCTCTGCCTGTACCTATGCGGGTATGACTACTTATGTACTCTAAATATATTATTAATGAAATGTTTCTCTTGTTATGATGATTTCTGCTCCACCATTATATGTTTTCCTTTTTGAGTTCTCTCTATGAGTGTTAATCATGTCTCACGTTTCTATTATTCGAATAGTTAAGTTCGTGGCTCTCACTTTGTTTTATACTTTCAAAAAAAAATTTTACCATAATTTCCGCTAAATATTTTTAAGAAAAGGATGAGACTATGAGGTAATAGCCTAATGTATAACCTAATGTGTTCTAGAAAGTTGGGTTAAAATTAGGGTGTTACATTATATGCCTTAATTGGATCAGAAATGAGTGAGATATGCCCAATTAAGTGAGGAAAGGTCTTGGACCCGCCTAAGCATTAGCTCCGGAAATTGGAAGCCCAATTAAGCCTTGAAACGGACCGAATTTGATGAAGCCTGTGAAACCCAAAATTATAAATCTCGGTCTTAGCTTTCAGGAGCCACCAAGATCACCTAAATCTGATATTTGTAGAGCCCAAAATGATCTGTGGAAGACAAAAAGGTCATAGTGAGTGTAAAATCCGAAATTAACCAAATTTCAAGAATTAAATCCAATGAGGCCCAATAATGCAAAACTCAATTAAATCATTAGCATTAAACACATATAGAAGCTAATTAGACCAAGTATGAACAATAATAGATGCCTAAAAATTTCTCTATCAAATTCCCCCACACTTAGTCTTTTGCACTGCTGGGCAAAATCCAAAAGTTGAATCATAGGGGCCTAAAAATTCACCATTGGAAATAAGAAACAAACACTTTATTCACAAGAATTCAGAACATATGTATGAACACATTCTCAACATCTCAAGAAGACAAATCCAATCAAAAGATGAACCAAGAGTAATAGAATCTCGTTAGGCAAACTCTCAAGTGTTTAGGCTTGTATTTACACTCAAAGCACATCGTGAATGTTAACACTACCATAAGCTTGACAAGCCTTTAACATCAACATTTGAAACACATGCACATAAAGATCAAAAGGACTTTCTAGGTTGTAGCAGGGTTAAGGTATGGGAAGATATAAGAAAGGATACTAGCTATCAACCTAAGAGACTAGAAGAGCCATGAGGAATGATTCCAAATAAACATGCACAGCTGAACTCCATTTCCATATTGCCTTTCATATATATATATATATATTCTTTTTCTTTTTCTCTTCTTCTTTTCTCTTTTTTCACTCCTGCCAAATATGCATTTCTATTATATTTACAACTAAACACAATTTTTTTTTTATCATTTTCATCATTTTTGTTTTTTTTTTCATAACGATTACATAGATGAAGTAAACAAAACAAGAAAACCTCAAATTGTTGGATAACTCCTTCATTTATTTAAGAACCCATTCCCAAAGCTCTTTTACTCTCTAAAGTTAAGGTGAATCATTGTTTTTCACTTTATGAGCTTGTAGTGAATTACAAAACAAACGATGGTTTAAATAGGCTCAAATAGGCAAACAATGGAATTAATGCAAGGTAGGCTAATTTGGATAGTAGCATAGAAAAAAAAATGGCCTAAATCATCTCAATACATGCATGTGAACCAAAAGCTTCAACAAGAGTTAAGTCAAGTTCTAGAGTGACTAACAAACATGAGTGAAAACACACAAGCAAATAAAAACATAGTTATTCATATGTACAAGGCTCAAAAACTCTCAAGGGATAAATCTATCACAATTGGTCCATCAATTAATCATTAATGCTTACTAAAAATGCATCCATATCATGCCATGAAAACTTGAGCACAAAATTAAAACACACTCTTTATATATATATATATATATATATATATATATATATATATATATTTTGTTTTTTTTTTTAAAGACTTAGGAAGAAAAAAAATCCTAATTCTGAAACACTCCCCCACACTTAAATTACAAATTGTCCTCGATGTGATTACAAAACAAAAGATAAAGAAACTTGTGTAATTAAAGAGCGAAGGAGGAAAAGCTCCCTTATTATAGTGGAACAATTTGCACTTGAGGATGAGTGGGCTTATCCAAAGATAGCTCCTCTAGTTCCTCCCCTACCAATGCCGGGTTTTCATGAAAATGCTTCAGACGGTGACTATTAACTTTGAAACTCTTGTCACTAGATTCACTTTTGATCTCCACTGTAGCATAAGGAAAAATGTTAGTAACAACAAACGGACCATCCCATCTTGAACGAAGCTTACTGGGCATGAGCTTAAGATGAGAATTGAACAAAAGGACTTTTTGGCCAACAGAGAATTCTTTTCTAGAAATCATCTTGTCATGAAATTTCTTAGTTTTCTCCTTGTAAAATTTTGAATTCTCATAAGCCTCCAAACGAAGCTCCTCAAGTGCCTGCAACTGAAATTTCCTTTCAACACCTGTTTTATCAGAATCCATATTACAACACTTAACTGCCCAATATGCACGATGCTCAATCTCCACCGGAAGGTGGCATGCTTTACCAAAAACAACTCGAAAAGGAGACATCCCTATAGGTGTCTTATAGGCAGTCCTGTGAGCCCAAAGAGCATTCTCAAGCCTACGACTTCAGTCCTTCCTATTTGGTTGCACTACCTTTTGCAAAATTTTCTTGATCTCCCTATTAAAAACCTCAGCCTGCCCATTAGTTTGGGGATGATAGGCAGTGGAAACTCTGTGGACAACCCCATACTTTCGAAGCAAAGCTTCCATGGTCCTATTGTAAAAATGACTCCCTTGGTCACTAATGATAGCGCGAGGCACACCAAACCTACAAAATATGTTAGACTTTACAAAATCTGTAACAACATGGGAGTCATTAGTCTTGGTGGCTTTGGCCTCCACCCATTTGGATACATAATCAATAGCAAGCAAAACATATGTAAATCTAAAAAAGGCAGGAAAAGGTCCCATAAAATCAATACCCCAAACATCAAAAACTTCACAAAAGAGAATAGGTTGTTGTGGCATCTCATGTCTACGAGTGATGGCAGATCTGGTTTTCTGGCACTGCTCACAAGTGGTAAAAACCTGATGTGCATCCTTGAAAATGGTAGGCCAATAGAAGCCAGAGTCTATTACTTTCCTAGCTGTCCGCTGTGGTCCAAAGTGCCCTCCAACAGGGGAAGCACGACAGAAATAAAGTACAGACTGGATCTCATGATCTGGTATGCACCTGCGAATTACCTGGTCACTACAAAATTTCCACAAATATGGATCATCCCATACATAGTATTTGGCATCACTTTTTAATTTAGCAATCTATGACCTAGATGCATGTTGGGGCAAAACAGATGCAACCAAGAAATTAACTAAATCAGCAAACCAGGGGGAAGTGGTGGTATCATGCAGTTGCATAAGCTGCTCATCAGGAAAATCATCTCTGATAGGCAAAAGGTCGGAATCCTGCTCGATCCTACTCAAGTGATCAGCTACCAAGTTCTGTGCACCGCTCCTATCTTTGATCTCTATATCAAACTCCTGGAGTAGCAACATCCAACAAATCAGCCTTGGCTTTGCATCTGGCTTTTTCAATAAGAACTTCAATGCTGCATGATCTGAAAAGACAATCACTCTAGAACCAAGTAAATAAGAGCGAAACTTGTCTAATGCAAAAACAATAGCCAAAAGTTCTTTCTCAGTGGTAGTATAATTAGCTTGAGCTGTGTCTAATGTCCGTGAAGCATAGGCTATAACATGAGAAATCTTGCCAATTCTTTGAGCTAAGACAGCTCCAAGTGCAAAGTTAGAAGCATCATGCATCAGCTCAAAAGGAGACTCCCAATTAGGTGGTTGGATGATGGGAGCTGTAGTGAGTTGCTTCTTCAGCTCATCAAATGCCTGCTGATAAGGTGTATCAAAAACAAACTCCACTTCCTTCTGTAGCAGCCTGGATAAAGGTAAAGCTATCTTGCTGAAATCTCATATAAATCTCCTGTAAAAACCTGCATGGCCAAGAAAAGAATGCACTTCCCGCACAGACACGAGGTAAGGTAAAGAAGCAATAACATCTATCTTGGCTCTATCAGTTTCAATGCCTCTCCTAGATACTAAATGCCCTAAGACTATCCCTTCTGTCACCATAAAATGACATTTCTCAAAATTTAGCACAAGATTAGTTTTAATGCACCTATCCAAGACTCTAGACAGATTCTTTAAACATGCATCAAATGAGGATCCATAAACAGTGAAATCATCCATAAATACCTCCATGCAACTCTCTAAAAGATCTGAGAAAATACTTACCATACACGTCTGAAAAGTACCTGGAGCGTTGCACAGACCAAATGGCATCCTCCTATAGGCAAAAGTGCCGAATGGACAAGTGAAAGTAGTTTTGTGCTGGTCCTCTGGTGCTATATGGATCTGAAGGTAACCTGAGAATCCATCCAAGAAGCAATAATGAGAATTGCCTACAAGTCTCTCTAACACTTGATCAATGAATGGAAGAGGAAAATGGTCCTTTCTAGTGGCTTGGTTCAACTTCCTGTAGTCTACACACACCCTCCAACTATTTTGGATTCTAGTTGGAATCAATTCATTATTCTGATTTTTCACAATAGTTATGCTAGTCTTCTTAGGAGCCACTTGCAAAGGACTAACCCACTCACTGTCTGATATAGGATAAATGATCCCTGCTGCTAGCAACTTGCTGACTTCTTTCTTCACTACCTCCAAAATGGTAGGATTCAGTCGCCTTTGTGGCTGTCTTACAGTTCTAGCACCATCCTCTAACAATATCCGGTGCATACAAGTGGAAGGACTAATCCCTGGAATATCAGCTAAAGACCAGCCAATAGCTTTCTTATGATCTTTCAACATCTGCAGTAACTTATCTTCTTGATCCGGTTGGAGATCATTTGCTATAATAACTGGCAGCTTATCATTAGCCTCTAGGAAAGCATATTTTAGGTGTGAAGGTAGAGGCTTCAACTCTAAAGTTGGTGGTTGCATAATGGATGGTAATGGTGGTTCTTTCAATTCTGTTGCTGCAACATTCAAATCTGCACAAATATTTTCTACAGCAACAGTTTCTGCAAAATCAATCTCCACACTTTTGAACTCTTCACAATTAGAAAATTCATCAAAATCAGTAAAATCATCATATTCAGAGCATAAATCTGCGTAATCATTAATCAGAAAATCAATAACATCAAGATAGAAAAGAGAATGCTCTTCCAAAGGATGTTTCATTGCATCAAAAATATTGAATTGCACAACATCATCACCAAACTCCATAGAAAGAGTTCCTGCATCCACATCTATCTTAGTTTTTGCTATTTTCAGAAAGGGTCTTCCCAAAATCAGTGTGGGTCCATTGCTGGACATTTCATCTTCCATTTCCAGAATGTAGAAATCAGCTGGGAAAATCAACTCATTTACTTGAACAAGCACATCTTCAAGCACACCTGCTGGATGTGTAGTGCTTCTGTTGGCTAGTTGGATTACTACACCAGTTAGCTTCAAATCTCCAAGCTTCAATGATCTATAAACTGATGTAGGCATGACATTTATGGAGGCACCTAAATCAAGCATTGCATTCCCAAATTTAGAGTTGCCTATGGTGCAAGGGATGGTGAAAGTACCTGGATCTTTGCACTTCTTGGGTATATTGGGCTGAATCAATGCAGAAACATTTCTACCCATGCTCACCTTTTCATGACCATTCAACTTCCTTTTATGAGTGCATAACTCCTTAAGAAACTTTGCATATTTGAGAATCTACTTTATGGCATCCAAGAGAGGGATGTTGACCTCTACTTTCTTAAAAGTGTCAAACAGCTCCTTATCTACTTCAGCTGCTTTTCTTGTTTGAGCTATTCTGTTAGGAAAAGGTAATGGAGATATGAAATTAGAATCTGCAGCATTTGACTTTTTCTGAATTTCATTTTTTTCTGCTGCATCATTTTTTTCTATTTTCTCACCGCTAGATTCAATTTTCTGTTTCTCCATTTCTAACTCCTTACCACTTCTCAATGTAATGGCACTCACATTTCCTTTTGGATTGATGACTGATTGAGAAAGGATTTGGCCAGAACCTTCTGACTGCATTTTGTTGACTGAAGTTGCCAACTGTCCAATTTGTGTCTGCAAGTCTTGAATTGTAGAATTCACATTTTGCTGGAACTGTAGGTTACTGGTCGCCATCTATTTCACCAAATCCTCTAATGTAGGATTTGAACTGGTATTCTGCATGGGTTGCATCACATTCTACTGCATATTCTGCTGCTGTCTAAATGGAGGTGGTTGGTACTTATTACTTTGACTTGGACTTGGTCCTGCTGTTTGAAATTTTTGTTGCTATGGTACATTTTGCTGCACAGCAGGACCATATCTCAGGTTAGGATGATCTCTCCACCCTGGATTGTACCTCTCAGAAAATGGATCATACTTTTGCTGTTGTTGAGGTCTATATGGTTGTTGTTGCTGCGGCCATCCAATGAACATTCCGGCCACTGCAGCTGAGTCTTGTACTCCTGGATCAGTTTCTTGTAATGTAGGACATGCATCAGTATAA
This sequence comes from Dalbergia cochinchinensis, assembly GCA_031216125.1. Classification (NCBI taxonomy): domain Eukaryota; kingdom Viridiplantae; phylum Streptophyta; class Magnoliopsida; order Fabales; family Fabaceae; genus Dalbergia; species Dalbergia cochinchinensis. The sequence continues at coordinate 33,034,511 of CM062373.1, forward strand.
TGACCTGTGGTGGTACATATGCTGCATACTTGTGAAGGACACTGATTTGTTGTATTGATTTGCTGGTGTTGTCCAACAGCTAGCTGTCTTACAAGAGATGTAAGCTCGGTTATCTTATTTTCTAGCCTTTGATTATCAGCAGCTGCAGTCACCTCATTGACTCCCTTAGCTGGTGCAAAAGATCTTGAGCCAAACTGCTGTGAGTTGGCTGCCATGTTAGCAATTAGAGTTCTGGCTTCTGCAGGTGTCTTGTCCATCAATGCTCCACCACTTGCTGCATCAATCATATTTCTATCATTTTGAATCAGCCCTTTATAGAAATATTGGATGAGAAGCTATTCATTAATCTGGTGGTGAGGACATGTTGCACACAACTTTTTGAATCTCTCCCAGTACTCATATAAAGTCTCCCCAGAGAATTGCCTGATGCCACAAATATCTTTTCGGATAGATGCTGTTCTGGATGCAGGGAAGAACTTTTCTAAGAACAATCTCTTCATTTCTTGCCATGTAGTAACAGAACCTGGATGAAGATAATACAACCAATCCTTTGCTTCAGCATCTAAAGAGAAAGGAAATGCTTTCAACTTGATATGCTCTTCAGGCACTCCTTGAGGTCGCATGGTGGAGCACACAACATGAAACTCCTTAAGATGCTTATTAGGATCCTCTCCTGCAAGACCATGAAACTTGGGCAGCAAATGAATTAGACCAGACTTAAGCTCAAATGGCACCTCTAACTCAGGATATTGAATACACAAAAGCTGATATGCAACATCAGGTGCAGCCAATTCTTTCAAAGTTCTGTTAGCCATGTTATCAATACTAATTTCAGATACAAGAACACGGATATCAGATGCACAATTAGATACAGAATCACTTGCAGAATCACTCAAATTAACACCTTGATTACCACCAGCAACACTACGAAAAGCCAAATTCCTATTCACTCTATTCAATCTATGAAAAGTTCTATCTATTTCAGGATCATGTGCATACAATTCACCAGGATCAGACCTTGTCATGCACACACACACAAAAAGCACAGCTAGAATTCAGGAACACAACTCAAAATAGCCTATATACTGCGAAATATAATAGAAATTGAAAAGTCCTATCAATTAATTTTTTTAAAAATAAATAACACCATAGAAGTACTCTAAAATACTAAGGAAGTAATCTGACTAAATTTTTTTCATTTTTAAAAAATATAAAAAATAATAAAAAATTAAAAAAGTGGTCTAAATGAAGGATTTTTGGAAAAATAAGCATAGCAAGACAATTACTCTGATCATTATCTTGGGTCTATTACTTATTTTTTTCTGATTTTCTAGAATTTTTTCCGAGGTAAAATGAGTTAGTCGAAAAATACCTGTATGTTCTGCAGCAACAAGAAACAACAGCTTGCATCACCACTGTTAGTGAAATACAGAAGCAAAAATACGTGCAGAATTATTTGAAACACACATATATAACAAGATCAGATAACATAACATGCATCCCCGGCAACGGCGCCAAATTTTGATATGTACTATCGCATCCAATATCAAAATAGTCTAAATCCCCTTATTTGCAGTATAAGTAGACTCAGCTCATTCTTCCTCAGGACACATAAGTTATGTTATCGAATTATAAATACTAATAACAAAAAGCCGGGGGGGGGGGGAGTTTGGGATTTTTAGAATGAAACAGAATGAAAGGATTACGTAAATGTAAATAGAATAGAATCACACTTGATCAAAGAATCAATCCCAGACATCATGACTATTGACAGAATTCATCACAGTTCAAAAGAGTTAAATTTGTATGCTACTCTGTTAATCCGAATCAACTATATAATCATACAGTTTTTACTCAACAATCTTTAAATCACAATCGCAATTTAAATAAATGTCAAATTACGTACAGTTTGGATTAACTTGAACAACCAATCGGTTATTCAGCCTTTACTTCAATTTCACTAACGAATTCAGTCCTATATCTAATCAGATATAATTCAAACACGATCATGTTAAATAACCAAATCCATAATCGAAATTGAAGTTTAGAAAAGGAAAGCATACATACAAATAAGATTTATACAACAAGAACTCCAAATTCAAACCAACTATCTATGATGTCAAGGATTGAGAGAAGTTTAGCCTTCCATGGACATCTCCATTGGCAAGCTCTCTGTATGAACACCTTGAGTTTGAAAGGAAAAATGAAAATACAAGTTTCTGGTTCTTTATTATTGATTCAGTACAGAATTGCAAAGGAAACAGAAATTTATAGGCAATACAATGTCCCTACCCGGATTTCCACTTATCACTAACCTTATCTTATCCAGATTTTCTTGATTTCTGAAATCTGATCTAGATAAGATAATCCTCTCTGGATAAGCTTTCCAGAGACATATTATATACCTTAATTGGATCAGAAATGAGTGAGATATGCCCAATTAAGTGAGGAAAGGTCTTGGACCCGCCTAAGCATTAGCTCCAGAACTTGGAAGCCCAATTAAGCCTTGAAACGGACCGAATTTGATGAAGCCTGTGAAACCCAAAATTATAAATCTCGGTCTTAGCTTTTGGGAGCCACCAAGATTACCTAAATCCGATATTTGTAGAGCCCAAAATGATCTGTGGAAGACAAAAAGGTCATAGTGAGTGTAAAATCCGAAATTAACCAAATTTCAAGAATTAAATCCAATGAGGCTCAATAATGCAAAACTCAATTAAATCATTAGCATTAAACACATATAGAAGCTAATTAAGCCAAGTATGAACAATAATAGATGCCTAAAAATTTCTCTATCACCATTTCAGATGCACTTGGGTATGGGTGTTCTCTTGCATGTATCCTTTATATTTTTATGTATTTCCTACTTTTCAGTTGTAGTATATTCTATGTATTGAACAGTCCCGCCATTATTAGTGGGCATTTTATATATTAATGCATGAGGTATTTCAGTATACGTATTCATGATGCTATGGATGGAGCCTTTTATGTGTTTACATTTCCGCACTTTACGATATCATTCGATTACGTTATACGCGGCTCATACTTTATCAAGGTTTTGTTACAAAAAAAATTGGCTCGTATTTTCGAAAAGTAATTTCAAAGGTAATAGAACTAAGTCAAGAAGTAACGATTAATATTTAGCCTCAGTACATGCTAGTAGTATTGGGCTGAATATTAGGGTGTTACAACCTAGATGCATAGGCTACCACTTGCCTATTTTGAATCAATACATGGCCCAAACCTTTCCCAGAAGCGTCACAATATACCTCAAAAGACATTTTAGGGTCAAGCAAAACTAGCATTGGGGTTGTGGTCAATTTCTCCTTAAGCTCTTGGAAACTCTTCTTACATCCGGGAGTCCAAGCAAAAGGGGCATTCTTCCTAGTAAGCTTGGTAAAGGGCAAGGAAATCTGAGAAAATCCCTTAATAAACCTACGGTAATATCCATCAAGTCCTAAAAAGTTTTGTATCTCTATTATTGTAGTAGGTCTCTCCCAGCTCATCACAGTTTCTATTTTACTAGGATCTGCCGTGATTCCTCCTTTTGACACTACATGCCCTAAGAACTTCACTTCCTCCAACCAGAATTCACACTTAGATAGTTTGGCTTATAGTTTCTTTTCTTTCAAAATCTCCAAAGCTATCCTCAAATGATGTTCGTGCTCCTCCTGGGTCTTTGAATAAATAAGTATATCATCTATGAAAACAATCACAAACTGATCCAAATAGGGTCTAAAGATGCTATTCATATAATCCATGAACACAGTAGGAGCATTGGTCAGTCCAAACGACATCACTGTGAACTCAAAGTGGCTGTATCGAGTTTGAAAGGCCATCTTTGGTATGTATTCATCTTTCATTGTAATTTGATGATATCCTGACCTTAAGTCTATCTTTTAGAACACTACTGCCCCCTCTCAATTGATCCATCAAATCATTAATCCTAGGCAAAAGGTACTTGTTCTTTACTGTCACTCGGTTCAATTACCTATAATCGATGTATAACCTCATACTTCCATCCTTTTTCTTAACAAATAGGACTAGGGCTCCCCATTGTGATACACTTGGCCTCACAAACCTCTTCTCTAAAAGTTCTTCTAATTGAGTTTTTAACTCAGTTAATTCTAGAAGTGACATCCTATAGGGTGCTATGGATATTGGTCCTATCCCTGCAACTAACTTTATGGAGAACTCAATTTCTCTTTTTGGAGGGAACTTAGGTAGATCATCAAGAAACACCTCCAGATAGTCTTTCACAATGGGTATCTCATCAAAATTTTGCTCAAAGTCTAGATCACTAGCGGCTAGGAGGACATATCCCTTACTCTCTTTCTCACCACAGTTTATTTCTACAGCATTTATGTACAGACTTAGGGGTTTTCTAGGTTCACTAGGAATAGGAAGAAAAATGATAGACTTATCATAACAATTTAACATTACACGGCTGGCATAAAGCCAATCCATGCCGAGAATTATATCTAGTCCTTGCATAGGTAGATAGACGAAATCTAGAACAAAAGATCTACCTTCAACAATGAAACAATAGTTTAGGCAACATCTACAGGTCCTAACAGGTTTTCTAATAGCGGTAGAACAGTAAGATCAAAGGGAAGTTCTAACACATGCAATTTTTGGGATTCAGCACAAGTATGGGATATGAATGAATAAGTAATGCCAAAGTCAAATAGTACAATTAAGATTATACCATTCATCTAATACTTACCTTCCATGAGGTTTTGAGACTTTGTCGAGTCTTCTACATTGAGGGTGAAGGCCCTTCTTTAGCATTACTGTAATACGCTAGTATTTAACTCAACACGCCTAGGACGTATTCCAGTTGATTATTGGATATTACTCTTTGTTTCAGTTTTCCTTTCTTTGTAAGTACTTAATGAAAATAAGAGCCAATTTTTTTTTTTTTAAAACATAAACAAAACGTGAGCCGTGCGTAACATAAGCGATTGTTAACGTAAAGCGTAATCATAAAAAGAATAACATAAAACAAAAACATCAGACAGGCTCTATAAGGTAAATAACCATCAGCACACCTTAGTTAAATAGATAATATCCCACCTATGAAAGGTGAGTTAAGTTCAGTACAACATGCAAATGCAAATACATTGAGAAACGAAAATAAAACGGAAAACATGCCTACCTAGTGCACCTAAGGTAGATAACCTCTAAAGTAAAAGAAGGTTATCCAAAACTAGTAATGGTGTGTGCACTAAAAACCTTTCAAGAGATCTACTGTTGCGGGCCCAGAAAGGGTGGAACATAGCCGACCTATGGGTGAAGGCCATTAGGAGTGGGCTCACGAAGTGGTTGAACATGGGCTCCACACTAGGAGTGCATAGCTAGCCTCCGTGCCAGTGCCAACCTTGGCTGGGTGACCGTGTCTTCACTACCCTCCTTCATCTGTGGGGGAGTGGGAGCAGAACTCTCGGAATATACGTGGGTAGGTGAGTCCTCCGACGAGTCAGTCTCCGAATGCCTCGAGCGGGGGACATAGTCCGAAAAATCGCGAATAGCAGGTGCAGTGGTGTATGTACGAAGGATCCTCTCGTTGCATGTATGCGCACACTCAAAAATCATATTGTTACCGTACAGGGAAGTTGGAGAGAAACGGTAGCTAGTTACGGGGTATGCAAATAGTCATCCCACAAACATGAAGACCTAGACGTAGCAGCGTCCTTCAAAATGGTAAGACTCGTGGTCGGGATTGAAATGAACCTCCCAAGTGGGGGTGTCAATGAAGAGAACGAACGTCGCCATCGGAATTTGAAGACGTCACAGAAAGAAAGAGAAAGAGGAGGTGATAATCTTACTAAAGAATCTCAGTAGGGTATCCTCCTATTTAAATGACATCATCAACATCCCAAGGAACCTTGTAACATCCTAACTTTTAACCAAATACTCTAGAACATATTTAGGTTAATCATTAATCTATTACGTCATAGTTTCCTCTTTACTTTAAAATACTTAGCGAAAAATATGTGAAATTTTTTTTTTTGAAATGTAAAAGCAAAGTGAGAGCCGCGCAATATGACGAACAATGAAGCGTAAAGGAAATAAAACACAAATACAAATAGACACATCATGAACGTCCGATCATAAAACATGTAATTGCACAACATAATAAAACAAACTGCATAAATAGATATATGATATGCCTACCCAAGAAAAGTAGGACTTAGTTTAGTACAACATAGAGCGAATACAACTAAAATAGAAATACATGGAAACATAAAAGGGGAAACACCCACACCCTAGTGCACCTAAAATGGATAACCTTTCCGAACAAAAGAAGGCTACCCTAATCTACATATGGTGTGTACACTATCATTCCTTGAACGCCTCTACTGCTAGTAGTTTGGATAGGGTGGACATAACTGATCCATAGGCGAAGAGCATCTGGAGTGGGCACTCACTGTGGCTGGACATGAGCTCCTCGACGGGGATGCATGGACTATCTCCGAGCCAGTCTCGGCTATGTGACCGTCTCCTCGCTACCCTCTACCCTCAGTGGGGGAGTAGGGGCAGAGCTCTCAGAGTATGGATGGGTGGGGGGATCCTCTGATGGGTCAATCTCTGAAAAGTATGTACGTGGCACATAGTCGGGGTAGTCATGCACGGCCGAGGCGGCGATGTGCATACGGAGCACCCTCTCATTACGTGTGCGGGCATGCTCAAAAACTTTATCGTCATCACCATATGGTATAGTCGGGGAGAAGCGATGAGTATGTACAGGATAGGTGAAGGGTCGTCCAACAAACATGAAGACACGAACAGTGCATTGACCCTTAAAATGGTATGATTCATGCTCTGGATCATGGTGCACTTCCCATGTCAGGGAATCCACAAAAATCACAAACATCGCCATCTGAAGACGTGACGGAAAGAAGAGATAGAGGGAGTAAGAATCTTACTAAAGAATCTCAGTAGGGTAATCTCTTATCTAGGTGTCATCATCCACGTCCTCAAGAACCTTGGGTTTAAAAAGGTGAGCATGCATAAAATTCACTTATTAGGTTTTAAAACTTAATTATCCAAGGTCCGTTCCTTTAGGATGAGTCTTGATGTCATGAATACAACATAATAAAGCATGAATGCATGAAGATGCAATAGGAAAAATCAAGTAAATATTTATAGAACTATCAACATCATACAGGTGGTGTAACGCCCCAATTTTTACTGTCATTAGAAATTACTCAATTACCGAATTACCGTAGGTAATTATTACATAAGATTTGAAGCCGAACAATCCTCAATAAAGGAATATAACATTAGAAGAGAGGTTAGGAACGATTCATGCGAGAGTCGCAAATCCCGAATTTCTGTACGTATAAAATGACCAAAATGCCCCTGAAGTTATTTTACTCAGAAAATGAGGATCGTGGGCCCCACCTATTCTCAAAGGGATATTTTGAGGATAATAAGGGATTGTTTGTGTTATGTGTGTTAATAGAGCGTATGATCTCAATTTTGAGTTCCGACGCGTGAAATGACCAAACAGCCCAAGTTGTAACTCAGATGTGCGTGCGATCGAGCCCGAACCTCACTAAAATGTTTTAAAATGTGTTTTTAAGTCATGATTAACCATTGGTTAAGCTCGGGTGGCCTCGGCAGCTTTTAAGTGAAAGTACGATTTTGCCCTGCTTTTTGGGCGCTTTGCGAATTTCGGGATTTTTGATTCGTATACCAAAACCTAAGCAATATTAGGCTCAAATTAAAGCTTATTAAATTCTAAATATTAATCTAGAGTCAAAATTATGTATTTAGATTGATTGGAACCCAAAATTGCTCAAAAACACCCAAATTGCTTACTAATTCACTTAAACCCTTAACCGTAAATTCTCTAAATTACATGAATACCTTGCCTACACCTAAATAATGCATGGAACACACAAATTTCACTTCTTTGGGCTGTAATGGACGAAATTATTGATGCCATTATGCAGCTGAATTATTGCCAAAAGTTGCCCTAAAACAAAATGCCAAAATGTCACCATAAGAGACATAATTCCTTAATTTCATACAACTTTGTCTAAAATGATTTTTCCTCCCTTATTTCTCCTGCAAAATTCCGTCCACTACCTCATCATTTTGGCCAATTAGAAGCCTCAAAATCTTCTATAAATAGGCTTGCTTGAGTGGTCTTGGAATGCTTGGTTCATAACTAGTTTTTAGGAGCACCAAAAACTTTCTTTCTTCCTCCTCTTTGGCTGAATTCTTTCTTCAATTTTTTCAAAGAGATTTTGTTTCATTTCACTTCAAGAAACCAAGTTCTCTTCTCTTCTTCAACTCAGATTAGGTAGGGAGTAGTTTCTAAATTTATTTCTATGCTTTGAGGAGTTGTGTTTTTAGCTCAAAATGATGAAATTATGAACTTGCCTTAGCTTTTCATTTTGGTTTTCCTCTTCAATTTTTCTTTAACCAATTCAACCATATGGCCTAGGTGGAACTAAGATGATGGCTTGATGATGAGGACCTTGAGGGTGGGTTGTAAATCCATCACAAGTTAGGCCTCTAAAGCTTGAAAATTCCACTTGATGCAAAACTTTAAAGAATAATGCTTTATGATGCTAAAACAAAGATTTTTAGTTTAGAACTTGAAAGATGTATTTTCCTTTTATGTTTTATTTCTTGTTAAGATATGTATTGGGTTGAATTTATAATTCTTTTAAAGTCTTGAAGGAGCTCTAGTAAAGAAACAAAATGAATTTGCATCCATGATTAAGTTTATGCTTTGCATAACCATGTTTACCTTCTATGTCATCACTAAATTTTCAAGAATGAATAAATGAACTTGCATTTCTCATGTTTAAATTCCAAGCTTGTATTTCATGTTTATGTTTCAAGTCATCACTTAATCTTTCAAGATAATAAAGAGGTTGCATCTCATATTTAATTTATGCTCTCACTATATTTTATAATGGCTAAAAGAATCAACACATGGCATGTTTATTTTATGCCATCACCTAAAGATCCTAGAGCTCAAAGACTTGCCCATGTATCGCAAGCAAAGAAATATGATTATTGGAGTTAAAGAATTTATTCTTTAAAAAGTCTTGAGATTGGAGCCTTAAAAGATGTAATAATAATATCCTCTTCTCCTCCTACTGGTCCTGTGCGGCCTCTCGCCGCTCCGGTTTCTTAATATTCTCTTCTCCTTCTATCGTCTGGTATGCGGATTACCGCCGCTCAGCTTTCTTGTATCATGTTTATATTTCAAGTTCTTGCATCATGTTTAATTTTCAAGTCATCACCTTAAATCTTAAAGATAAAGAAATGGAATTGCATATCATGTTTATAATTCCAAGCTATCACCTTATAAAGATAAGATTAAAATAAGGTTGCATAGCATGTTTATAATTCTAAGATGTCACCTAAATCTCTAAAGCTCAAGACTTACTCCTTTTATCTTAAGTGAGAATTTTAATTGTGAAGATCCTCCCAAATTTGACAAAAGAACTAGTTTCTAAATGAGTTTTAAGGCTTTGCGAGGATTTTATGGGGAACTAGTATTTTATATGCACTTAAAATATGATTCTATGTAATTGCATGAGGTTCATGATTCGGCCACTGATCTGAGTTTAGTATCAATGTGCGATAATGATTTGATATGATTGAAGTTGTGATAATTATGGTTTATTGTTAAGAAAATGATTCATAATTGGTTTAGTAACTAATTAGTTCTATAATTGATAATTCTATGTAAGGATTGGATGCTTATTGAATGATTTCCTGGCTTGCATGTTATAGTTGCTGTTGCAAATAATGAGAATGCTTATACATGAAATGTTCTTTATTATGTAAAATTTACCTTTGTTGCTAGAAGAAAGTGTATCATTGTAAAAGTGTAATTTGGAAAGGTTCGCTAAGGAAAGACTTGGTATTTAAGCGTGTCCATTGTGACCCACCTCTCTTTCCTGGGAATCTCCCATATGCATGATTACAGTTGATATATATTATTCTAGCTTAAGACTATAAATGAGAAAATGTTATGATGTTTATGAATTGTATTGTGATATAACATGCAAAGATTTAATGGTGACTTAAACTTATAAGAAAATGATCCTTTGGAACCATCAGACTATAGGTGGTGAAAAGGTGATTTTAGCCCCCTAACCCGTTCTCTCAAAAGGGTAGAGTCGGGACTTTAGCTTATCAAAAGGATAAGTATATGCTAGTGACGACTAGTAAAGTATGAGCTCATAACCTAAATTACTCCCAAAAGGGTGGAGTATAGGGTGGCCTAAGGAAAATAATGATGATGATAAGATTTTAAGTCACCTAAGGCACTAAAGAAATGAAATATGTGCACTATGTCCACATGTAGCTAATATTATATGACGTTCTTTTATGCATGTTATTTGATAATGATGATGAGGAAAATGACGTAATGATAAAGGAAAAGTTCATTGTAAATATGACATGTTAAGATTATGATGCATTATAAGACGCATGATTAAAAATTGACGAACCTCGGTTAAGTATTTGTCCGAACTTAAAATGAATCTTTGCATGCTCACTATTTTAGAATAATCCCGAGGTTCTGGGGACTTTGATGATGACACTTTGTAGAAGGAGGTACCTTCATCGAGAATTCTTTAGCAAGATTCTCACTCCCTTTTCTTTATTTCCGTCATTGTCTCCAGATTGAGATGGCGACATTCGTCCTGTTCGTTGATACCCCTACTTGGGAATTTCACTATGATCCGTGCATCGCTCGTATCATGTTGAAGGGAGGTCTTGTGATTCATGTTTTTATTTACATAGGTCGCCCATTTGCACATCCCGTCCCTAGTTATCGATTTTCTCCTACTTCTCCCTATGGCGATGAAATGGTTTTCGAACATGCACATCCACTTGATGAAAGGATGTTACGTTCTTATCCCCCTTCATCTGCTATCCATGGATTTCCAGTATGTTCCCGAGACGAGATATTCTGAAACTGATCTTTCAGAGGACACTCCTACTCATGTATATTCTGAGAGCTCTGCCGCTACTCCCACACGTGTAAGAGAGGGTAGTGAGGAAAAGCAGTTGTTCACCGAGGTTAGCAAGAAGGTCGCCCATGCGACCCGACTGGTGCATCTCGTGTGTCCCTCCCGAGGGAGCTCATCAATGATCGGATTTATTCCCCCATTTCCAGGACAAAGGCCATAGAGGGTTCTTAGTAGATTTATGTGTGATCATGCACCCTAGTTTTAGGATAACCTTCCCGACTTATGGAGTTATCTAGTTTAGGGGCATGTATTTCCTTAAGTATATTTTCTTTTATGGGTTTGCATAAGATAATGATGTATGAACATAACCCACCCTTTGAGTGAGGTTATTGTATGTAAATATATGCTATAATGTGCTTATGGATGTTATATGATGGAGCCTAAGTGATATGATGTGATATATTCTTAAACGTCTTATTATAATCCGCTTACTCGCTCACGTTGTACTCGCTCACGTTTTCAATTATGTGTTTTAAAAAAAAAAATGGCTCGTAATTTCACTAAGTATTTTCAAATTATGAAGAAAGAACCAAAGCAAGGAGTAAAGTCTAGTCATTAATCAGATTCAACCTAGGTGTATCTCGTTAATTACTAGGTGTGTTATTTTGGTATCGTGAGCAATTCGATTCTCATGGAGCCTGAGGATTGGACTAGCTATGCTTCTAAAGCATAATACGTTAGTGACGTCATGTGTAGATGTTTATCATTAGGATGAGCTTGAGGATTAGAAATACATGACTACTGTATGTTGAAAGTGCCATGGTAACTTGCTCACTTTGCATGGAATATTGGGCCTGATCACCTCAGTGTTGCTGTTTTGTGTGTATAGGGACCAATGGGACGTCGACAACATACTAGGAGCGCAAAGCACGAATAATCAAGACAACGAGACACCAAGCACTCCGGCGTAGCAAGGACCATGAGAATAATGATGGAACGAATGGATCAGGATCGTCAAGCCAATATGAATCAGGGACATGAGATTCCTAAACATGCCTGTTTCGGGGAGTTTCGTAAGGCAAACCCACCCGGTTTTCAAGGGGACACTGAATCCAAATATTGCGGATGAATGGATTCGGAATATTGAGAAGGTCTTTCTTTGTAGTCCCATGCTCGGAGGAGCAAAAGGTCACCTTCGCTACTCATATGCTTGAAGGTGATGCCGGTTTCTGGTGGACAGGTGTTCGAAGACTCCTGGAGACGACCGACGTGGACATTGATTGGGAACTTTTCAAGGTCCATTTTTATGAAAAGTACTTTCCAGAGTCAGTTAGAAATGCCAAGGACATTGAATTCATGCAATTTGTCCAGGGGAATATGAATGTGGCCCAAGATTAATCGCCAGATTTGAAGAACTCATTAAGTTCTCAAGAATGTACCAAGGAAATCCCGATGAGTACCGGAAATGCATTAAATACGAGTCGTGGTTGAAGGCGGAACTTAATGTGGCAGTTGCACATTTGGAGATTAGGGATTTCTCTACCCTAGTTAACAAATGTCGGATTATTGAAGAAGGTCAGAGGAAACTAAACACCCCAAAGTCAGATAATATTACCAAAAAGTTGACACCTCAAGGTCAGCAGTTCAAGAGGCAGAATCGACCTGCATTTCCTCAATCAAGACCACAAGGGACACAAAGAAATTTTCAACAAGGAAGGCCAAACAACAACAACCACTATAATAACAACCGCTACAACAATAACCCCAGTAACAATCGCAACAACAACAATAACAACAATAAAGGGAAAGCACCACAAAGAGGTCCAGCAAGATTCTCCACGGCTGCGCCATCCATGGAATGTCCGGCGCGGCAAGAATCATGGGAGCATGCCATGTCGAGCCGGAACAAATGTGTGCTATCGGTGTGGAAAAGCAGGTCATTACTCCCGAGAATGCACGGAAAGAAACCCGCCAACCCCCAATCCCAAGCCGCAATACCAGGGAAGGGTATTTATCATAATGTCAAGAAACAACGAAGTCACGAAATCTCGTGGAAGGTAAGGGTAATATGCATGGTAAAGACTTAATTGTACTATATGATTCTGGCGCTTCTCATTCTTTTATCTCCCATTCATGTGTTAAAAGCCTTAATTTACCTATGACTGAGCTTCCTTTTGACCTTATTGTTTCTACCTGATCGAAAACCCGTTAGGACTTGTAAATGTTGTTTAGATTGTAGTTTTATTATAGATAATAGATCCTTTGTTTTAGATCTTATTTGCTTACCCATGCGAGGTTTAGATGTGATTCTTGGCATGGATTGGCTTGAGGCCAACCGTGTCTTTATTAAGCATTATGAGAAAACCATCACTTTTCTTCCTGTTCCTATTGAACCTAAGAAACCCATAAGTCTTTACATAACTACTGTGGAAATGGACTGTGGTAAGGGTGAGAGTAAAGGTTACATTTTCTTAGCCGCTAGTGATGTAGACTTTGAGCAAAGTATCGATGAGATACCAATAGTAAGAAATTATCCTGAAGTATTTCCAGATGAGATACCAGAGTTTCCCCTAAGAGAGAGATAGAGTTTTCCATAGAATTGCTTCCTAAAAGTGGACCTATATCCATAGCCCCATACAGGATGTCCCCATTAGAATTGACCGAGTTAAAAACTCAATTGGAAGATTTATTGGAGAAAAAGTTTGTTAGGCCTAGTGCATCACCTTGGGAGCCCTGTGTTGTTTGTAAAGAAAAAGGATGGGAGTATGAGGATGTGTGTAGATTATAGGCAGTTGAATAAAGTAACGGTGAAAAACAAGTATCCTCTCTGCCTAGGATCGATGATTTGATGGACCAACTGAAAGGTGCGGTAGTGTTTTCTAAGATAGATTTGAGGTCAAGCTACCATCAAATTAGAGTGAGAGATGAAGACATACCTAAAGCGGCCTTTACGCACTCGTCACGGCCATTTTGAGTTCTTGATAATGTCCTTTGGGTTAACCAATGCTCCAGCTATTTTTATGGATTACATGAATAGGATCTTTCGACCCTATTTAGATCAGTTTGTAGTTGTCTTTATAGATGACATTCTCATATATTCTAAGACCCATGAAGAGCATGAATGCCACCTGACCATAGTACTTGGAGAGCTTGAAGGAAAAGAAACTATATGCCAAGATTTCCAAGTGTGAGTTTTGGTTGGATAAGGTGCAATTTTTAGGGCATGTAGTATCTAAGAAAGGAATTGTCAGAGATCCTAGTAAGGTAGAAGCGGTAGTAAAGCTGGGAAAGACCAACCACTGTGAATCAAGTAAGGAGCTTTTTGGGTTTAGCCGGTTATTACCGTCGATTTATCAAGGATTTTCCCAGATTTCCCTACCTTTGACCAAGTCGACTAGGAAGAACACCCCTTTTCATGGACCGGAGTGTGAAAAGAGCTTTCAAGAGTTAAAACACAAGCTGAAATCGCCGCCTCGTTTGATGTGAGCCGACCTCAATGTCCCTTACGAGGTGTATTGTGATGCTTCAAAAGGGTTTAGGTTGTGTATTGATGCAAGATAGGCAAGTGGTGGCCTATGCATCAAGACAACTCAAGCCACATGAGGCAAACTACCCTACCCATGACCTTGAGTTAGGCTCAGTCGTGTTTGCTCTAAAGATTTGGAGACACTATTTATATGGAGTTAAGTTTGAGGTGTTTTCCGATCACAAGAGTTTGAAATATCTCTTTGATCAAAAAGAGCTAAACATGAGGCAAAGGCGATGGATGGAGTTCTTGAAAGATTATGATTTTGGATTGAACTACCATCCTGGTAAAGCTAATGTAGTAGCTGATGCTTTGAGTAGGAAGTCCTTACAAGTGTCCTGTTTGATGGTGAAGGAGGTTGAATTGATTGAGCAATTTAGGGACTTAAACCTAGGAATGACTTTGACCACTAAGGGCATCAGAGCTTGTCATCTTAGAGTGACAAGTGAGTTTAAAGAAAGGATTGTTCAAGCTCAAGGGGACGATGCTGAGTTTCAAGAGACTTTAGGGGCAGTGAAGGTAGGAAAGTTGATAGGTTTTACCCAAGGAATGGACGATTTGTGGAGGTTTAAAGATCGAATATGTGTACCTGCTAGTGGTGGCCTCCGAAAAGATATTTTGGAGGAAGCCCATAAGAGCCATTTTACCCTTCATCCTGGTGCCACCAAGATGTATCAAGATTTGAAGAAGATGTTCTGGTGGCCTGGAATGAAGAAAGATGTGTGCACATGGGTGAGTAAGTGCTTGGTGTGTCAAAGGTGAAGATTGAACACCAAAAACCCTCTGGAATGCTGCAACCTCTGCCGATCCCTGAGTGGAAGTGGGATAGTATCTCCATGGATTTTGTGACTGGATTACCGAGGACCCAAATGAATCATGATACCATATGGGTAATCGTGGATCGATTGACGAAGTCAGCCCACTTTTTACCTATTAAGGTGACTTATTCCTTGGATAGGTTAGCACAATTATATATTCAGGAGATAGTAAGGTTACATGGGGTGCCGTCGACGATAATCTCGGACCGGGATCCGCGGTTTACGTCAGGAATTTTGGGAGCCTTTCAAAAGGCATTTGGTTCAAAGCTGTGTCTAAGCACGGCCTATCACCCCCAAACAGACGGTCAATCTGAAAGAACTATCCAAACCTTGGAGGATATGTTAAGGGCATGTGTTTTAGATCAAAGGGAAGTTGGGATAAGTACCACATCGATTGAATTTGCATATAACAATGATTATCATGCAAGTATCGGTATGGCAATCGTATGAGGCCCCCTATGGACGGAAATGTCAATCTCCCTTATGTTGGTATGAACCCGGATATTGTGAGGGAAACAACAGAACAAATCAAGAAGATTAGGGATAAGATTCTTATTGCTCAAAGTCGACAGAAAAACTATGCGGACAAGCGGCGAAAACCGCTAGATTTTCAAGAAGGGGACCACGTGTTCCTAAGGATCACCGCCACCACAGGCATAGGCCGAGCAATAAAAGTAAATAAATTGAGCCCAGCATTTCTTGGTCCGCTTGAAATCCTTACCAAAGTAGGACACAGAGCTCTACCGTATAGCCCTACCGGAGTCTATCCAACCTTCATGATGTTTTCCATGTCTCTCGATTAAGAAAGTATCAATCGACCCGAGTCATGTACTAGAGCCAGAACATGTACAATTAAGAGATAACCTGACATTTAACTTACTACCCACGAGAATCGTCGACCGAGGAGTTAAGCAGCTAAGGAACAAGGCTGTACCCCTGGTCAAAGTAGCATGGGCACAGGGTGAAACCAAGAACTTACATGGGAGCTGGAATCAAACATGAAAGCACAATACCCTGAGTTGTTCTCGGGTAGCAATTTCAAGGCGAAATTCTTTTTAAGGAGGGAGTAATGTAACGCCCCAATTTTTCTGTAATTTTCTTGTCATTAGAAATTACTCAATTACCGAATTATCGTAGGTAATTATTACATAAGATTTGAGGCCGAACAATCCTCAATAAAGGAATATAACATTAGAAGAGAGGTTAGGAACGATTCATGCGAGAGTCGCAAATCCCGAATTTCTGTACGTATAAAATGACCAAAATGCCCCTGAAGTTATTTTACTCGGAAAATGAGGATCGTGGGCCCCACCTATTCTCAAAGGGATATTTTGAGGATAATAAGGGATTGTTTGTGTTATGTGTGTTAATAGAGCAGAAGGATCTCAATTTTGAGTTCCGACGCGTGAAATGACCAAAACGCCCCTGCGGCTGTTGTAACTCCGATGTGCGTGCCGACTGAGCCCGAACCTCACTAAAATGTTTTAAAATGTGTTTTTAAGTCATGATTAACCATTGGTTAAGCTCGGGTGGCCTGGAGCAGTTTTTAAGTGAAAGTACGATTTTGCCCATGTTTTTGGGCAGTTTTGCGAATTTCGGGATTTTTGATTCGTATACCAAAACCTAAGCAATATTAGGCTCAAATTAAAGCTTATTAAATTCTAAATATTAATCTAGAGTCGAAATTATGTATTTAGATTGATTGGAACCCAAAATTGCTCAAAAACACCCAAATTGCTTACTAATTCACTTAAACCCTTAACCGTAAATTCTCTAAATTACATGAATACCTTGCCTACACCTAAATAATGCATGGAACACACAAATTTCACTTCTTTGGGCTGTAATGGACGAAATTATTGATGCCATTATGCAGCTGAATTATTGCCAAAAGTTGCGCTAAAACAAAATGCCAAAATGTCACCATAAGAGACATAATTCCTTAATTTCATACAACTTTGTCTAAAATGATTTTTCCTCCCTTATTTCTCCTGCAAAATTCCGTCCACTACCTCATCATTTTGGCCAATTAGAAGCCTCAAAATCTTCTATAAATAGGCTTGCTTGAGTGGTCTTGGAATGCTTGGTTCATAACTAGTTTTTAGGAGCACCAAAAACTTTCTTTCTTCCTCCTCTTTGGTTGAATTCTTTCTTCAATTTTTTCAAAGAGATTTTGTTTCATTTCACTTCAAGAAACCAAGTTCTCTTCTCTTCTTCAACTCAGATTAGGTAGGGAGTAGTTTCTAAATTTATTTCTATGCTTTGAGGAGTTGTGTTTTTAGCTCAAAATGATGAAATTATGAACTTGCCTTAGCTTTTCATTTTGGTTTTCCTCTTCAATTTTTCTCTAACCAATTCAACCATATGGCCTAGGTGGAACTAAGATGATGGCTTGATGATGAGGACCTTGAGGGTGGGTTGTAAATCCATCACAAGTTAGGCCTCTAAAGCTTGAAAATTCCACTTGATGCAAAACTTTAAACAATAATGCTTTATGATGCTAAAACAAAGATTTTTAGTTTAGAACTTGAAAGATGTATTTTCCTTTTATGTTTTATTTCTTGTTAAGATATGTATTGGGTTGAATTTATAATTCTTTTAAAGTCTTGAAGGAGCTCTAGTAAAGAAACAAAATGAATTTGCATCCATGATTAAGTTTATGCTTTGCATAACCATGTTTACCTTCTATGTCATCACTAAATTTTCAAGAATGAATAAATGAACTTGCATTTCTCATGTTTAAATTCCAAGCTTGTATTTCATGTTTATGTTTCAAGTCATCACTTAATCTTTCAAGATAATAAAGAGGTTGCATCTCATATTTAATTTATGCTCTCACTATATTTTATAATGGCTAAAAGAATCAACGCATGGCATGTTTATTTTATGCCATCACCTAAAGATCCTAGAGCTCAAAGACTTGCCCATGTATCGCAAGCAAAGAAATATGATTATTGGAGTTAAAGAATTTATTCTTTAAAAAGTCTTGAGATTGGAGCTTAAAAAGATGTAATAATAATATTCTCTTCTCCCTCTACTGGTCCTGTGCGGACTACCGCTGCTCCGGTTTCTTAATATTCTCTTCTCCCTCTACTGGTCCTGTGCGGATTACTGCCGCTCCGGTTTCTTAATATTCTCTTCTCCCTCTCGGGTCCTGTGCGGATTACCGCCGCCCCGGTTTCTTGTATCATGTTTATATTTCAAGTTCTTGCATCATGTTTAATTTTCAAGTCATCACCTTAAATCTTAAAGATAAAGAAATGGAATTGCATATCATGTTTATAATTCCAAGCTATCACCTTATAAAGATAAGATTAAAATAAGGTTGCATAGCATGTTTATAATTCTAAGATGTCACCTAAATCTCTAAAGCTCAAGACTTACTCCTTTTATCTTAAGTGAGAATTTTAATTGTGAAGATCCTCCCAAATTTGACAAAAGAACTAGTTTCTAAATGAGTTTTAAGGCTTTGAGGATTTTACTGGGAACTAGTATTTTATATGCACTTAAAATATGATTCTATGTAATTGCATGAGGTTCATGATTCGACCACTGATCTGAGTTTAGTATCAATGTGCGATAATGATTTGATATGATTGAAGTTGTGATAATTATGGTTTATTGTTAAGAAAATGATTCATAATTGGTTTAGTAACTAATTAGTTCTATAATTGATAATTCTATGTAAGGATTGGATGCTTATTGAATGATTTCCTGGCTTGCATGTTATAGTTGCTGTTGCAAATAATGAGAATACTTATACATGAAATGTTCTTTATTATGTAAAATTTACCTTTGTTGCTAGAAGAAAGTGTATCATTGTAAAAGTGTAATTTGGAAAGGTTAAGCTAAGGAAAGACTTGGTATTTAAGCGTGTCCATTGTGACCCACCTCTCTTTCCTGGGAATCTCCCATATGCATGATTACAGTTGATATATATTATTCTAGCTTAAGACTATAAATGAGAAAATGCTATGATGTTTATGAATTGTATTGTGATATAACATGCAAAGATTTAATGGTGACTTAAACTTATAAGAAAATGATCCTTTGGAACCATCGACTATAGGTGGTGAAAAGGTGATTTTAGCCCCTAACCCGTTCTCTCAAAAGGGTAGAGTCGGGACTTTAGCTTATCAAAGGGATAAGTATATGCTAGTGACGACTAGTAAAGTATGAGCTCATAACCTAAATTACTCCCAAAAGGGTGGAGTATAGGGTGGCCTAAGGAAAATAATGATGATGATAAGATTTTAAGTCACC
This sequence comes from Dalbergia cochinchinensis, assembly GCA_031216125.1. NCBI lineage: Eukaryota > Viridiplantae > Streptophyta > Magnoliopsida > Fabales > Fabaceae > Dalbergia > Dalbergia cochinchinensis. The sequence continues at coordinate 33,054,070 of CM062373.1, forward strand.
TAAGGCACTAAAGAAATGAAATATGTGCACTATGTCCACATGTAGCTAATATTATATGACGTTCTTTTATGCATGTTATTTGATAATGATGATGAGGAAAATGACGTAATGATAAAGGAAAAGTTCATTGTAAATATGACATGTTAAGATTATGATGCATTATAAGACGCATGATTAAAAATTGACGAACCTCGGTTAAGTATTTGTCCGAACTTAAAATGAATCTTTGCATGCTCACTATTTTAGAATAATGCCAGGTTCACAGGGACTTTGATGATGACACTGTAGAAGGAGGTACCGCATCGAGAATTCTTTAGCAAGATTCTCACTCCCTTTTCTTTATTTCCGTCATTGTCTCCAGATTCAGATGGCGACATTCGTCCTGTTCGTTGAGACCCCTACTTGGGAATTTCACTATGATCCGGTGCATCGCTCGTATCATTTTGAAGGAGGTGCGTGATTCGTGTTTTTATTTACATAGGTCGTCCATTTGCACATCTTGTTCCTAGTTATCGATTTTCTCCTACTTCTCCCTATGGCGATGAAATGGTTTTCGAACATGCACGTCCACTTGATGAAAGGATGTTACGTTCTTATCCCGCTTCATCTGCTATCCATGGATTTCCAGAGTATGTTCCCGAGACGAGATATTCTGTAACTGATCCTTCAGAGGACACTCCTACTCATGTATATTCTGAGAGCTCTGCTCCTACTCGCACACGTGTAAGAGAGGGTAGTGAGGAAACAGTTGTTCAGCCGAGGTTAGCAAGAAGGTCGTCCATGCGACCCCAGCTTGGTGCATCTCGTGTGTCCCCTCCCGAGGGAGCTCATCAGTGGATCGGATTTATTCCCCCATTTTCAGGACAGTGGCCATAGAGGGTTCTTAGTAGATTTATGTGTGATCATGCACCCTAGTTTTAGGATAACCTTCCCGACTTATGGAGTTATCTAGTTTAGGGGCATGTATTTCCTTAAGTATATTTTCTTTTATGGGTTTGCATAAGATAATGATGTATGAACATAACCCACCCTTTGAGTGAGGTTATTGTATGTAAATATATGCTATAATGTGCTTATGGATGTTATATGATGGAGCCTAAGTGATATGATGTGATATATTCTTAAACGTCTTATTATACTCCGCTTACTCGTTCACGTTGTACTCGGCTCACGTTTTCAATTATGTGTTTTAAAAAAAAAAAATGGCTCGTAATTTCACTAAGTATTTTCAAATTATGAAGAAAGAACCAAAGCAAGGAGTAAAGTCTAGTCATTAATCAGATTCAACCTAGGTGTATCTGGTTAATTACTAGGGTGTTACAGGTGGCATAAAGTGGCATATACTTCTCATATAAAAGCATTTCTCTTTCTGTAACATTGTGACATTCAAAGCATTGTACTGTACATAGGGATCACCCTAACAAGACAATCGATCTGGGGGTGGTCGGCCAAACTGGTGTCACCCAGAACGTGTCACATCTCTAGCTTATGAGCTCATACCTTAACTAGTCGTCACTAGTTCTTACTTATCATCTGATAAGCGAAATCTCAATAATAATAATAATCATAACTGAACACGTCGCACCGGCATCAAGTACAAGGTGAATATTGTCCTCTTCAAGGCGTTACGTATTGCCGTCCCCCTCAAGGATTTGTTTCTGGGGCGTTACATATTGTCGTCCCCCAGAACGCGTTCTCACAGTACTATGTCACATTCAAAACTCATATCTTCTTGAAAACTTTTCATGTTCCCCAAATTTGTCAGAAACTCGGCAGTATAACCACAACACACCAAATTTCTTCCAAATTTACTTTATGCCACATTCACATATGTACATCATTATGAGCATCACAGTCATCATAAATTTCATAATAAAATCATGCACCCACATGAAGTACTAAAGTTCATTATGCTTTCAAACCTAGGGTGTCTTATGCTTTGACCCTTACGGGTCTTAAACTTGAAATATAATTATTCTAACGTTCGCTATTAATCTTTTATGCACGTATGGGTTCACAACTAATATCCTCACTAATTTTTTATGCCTAGGAGCAAAACCAAACAGCCCCATACATATCTGCTGTAACGCCCCAATTTTTACTGTAATTTTTACTGTCATTAGAAATTACCGAATTATTGTAGGTAATTATTACATAAGATTTGAGGCCAAACAATCCTCAATAAAGGAATATAACATTAGAAGAGAGGTTAGGAGCGATTCATGCGAGAGTCGCAAATCCCGAATTTTTGTACGTATAAAATGACCCTGAAGTTATTTTACTCAGAAAATGAGGATCGTGGGCCCCACCTATTCTCAAGGGGATGTTTTGATGATAATAAGGGATTGTTTGTGTTATGTGTGTTAATAGAGCAGAAGGTCTCAATTTTGAGTTCCGATGCGAGAAATGACCAAAACACCCCTGTGGCTGTTTTAACTCCGATGTGCTTGCCGACTAAGCCCGAACCTCACTAAAATGTTTTAAAATTTGTTTTTAAGCCATGATTAACCATTGGTTAAGCTCGGGTAGCCTCGGGCAGTTTTTAAGTGAAAGTACGATTTTGCCCCTGTTTTTGGACAGTTTTTCGAATTTCGGGATTTTTGATTCGTATACCGAAACCTAAGAAATATTAGGCTCAAATCAAAGCTTATTAAATTCTAAATATTAATCTAGAGTCAAAATTATGTACTTAGATTGATTAGAACCCAAAATTGCTCAAAAACACCCAAATTGCTTACTAATTCACTTAAGCCCTTAACCGTAAATTCTCTAAATTACATGAATACCTTGCCTACACCTAAATAATGCATGGAACACACAAATTTCACTTCTTTGGGCTGTAATGGACGGAATTATTGATGCCATTATGCAGCTGAATTATTGCCAAAAGTTGCACTAAAATAAAATGCCAAAATATCACCTAAGAGACATAATTCCTTAATTTTATACAACTTTGTCTAAAATGATTTTTCCTCCCTTATTTCTCCTGCAAAATTCCGCCAACTACCTCCTCATTTTGGCCAATTAGAAGCCTTAAAATCTTCTATAAATAGGCTTGCTTGAGTGGTCTTGGAATACTTTGTTCATAACTAGTTTTTAGGAGCACCAAAAACTTTCTTTCTTCCTCCTCTCTGGCTGAATTCTTTCTTCAATTTTTTCAAAGAGATTTTGTTTCATTTCACTTCAAGAAATCAAGTTCTCTTCCTCTTCTTCAACTCAGATTAGGTAGGGAGTAGTTTCTAAATTTATTTCTATGCTTTGAGGAGTTGTGTTTTTAGCTCAAAATGATGAAATTATGAACTTACCTTAGCTTTTCATTTCGGTTTTCCTCTTCATTTTTCTTTAACCAATTCGGCCATATGGCCTAGGTGGAACTAAGATGATGGCTTGATGATGAGGACCTTGAGGGTGGGTTGTAAATCCATCACAAGTTAGGCCTCTAAAGCTTGAAAATTCCACTTGATGCAAAACTTTAAAGAATAATGCTTTATGATGGTAAAACAAAGATTTTTAGTTTAGAACTTGAAAGATGTATTTTCCAAGCTTGTATTTCATGTTTATGTTTCAAGTCATCACTTAATCTTTCAAGATAATAAAGAGGTTGTATCTCATATTTAATTTATGCTCTCACTTTACTTTATAATGGCTAAAAGAATCAACGCATGGCATGTTTATTTTATGTCATCACCTAAAGATCCTAGAGGTCAAAGACTTGGCCATATATCACAAGCAAAGAAATATGATTATTGGAGTTAAAGAATTTATTCTTTAAAAAGTCTTGAGATTGGAGCTTAAAAAGATGTAATAATAATTCTCTTCTCCTTCATCGTCCTGTGCGGACTACCGCCGCTCAGGTTTCTTAATATTCTCTTCTCCCTCTACTGGTCCTGTGCGGATTACCGCCGCTCCAGTTTCTTGCATCATGTTTATATTTCAAGTTCTTGCATCATGTTTAATCTTCAAGTCATCACCTTAAATCTTAAAGATAAAGAAATGGAATTGCATATCATGTTTATAATTCCAAGCTATCACCTTATAAAGATAAGATTAAAATAAGGTTGCATAGCATGTTTATAATTCTAAGATGTCACCTAAATCTCTAAAGCCCAAGAATTACTCCTTTTATCTTAAGTGAGAATTTTAATTGTGAAGATCCTCCCAAGTTTGACAAAAGAACTAGTTTCTAAATGAGTTTTAAGACTTTGCAAGGATTTTACGGGGAACTAGTATTTTATATGCACTTAAAATATGATTCTATGTAATTGCATGAGGTTCATGATTCGGCCACTGATCTGAGTTTAGTATCAATGTATGATAATGATTTGATATGTTTGAAGTTGTGATAATTATGGTTTATTGTTAAGAGAATGATTCACTGCATGTTAGGGATAAAACTAGCTCCCTAGAACAACCGAAGAGCTAGAATTTACCTAGTTTTTTACCCCTTTAAGTTTAGCCAATGCCAAATCTGTTTTAGTATGTTATAATTCTGTCTAGGATTAGTTAGCCACGAAAAATTTGGTATCAATTAGACTAGGATTGATCCCGAACACTAAAAATGAACTTAGCAACTAGAAAACCGTAAAAACAAGATTTCTAGAACTCTAGGGAATGAAATTTATGCATTCTATCCAGAATCTTTAGCAACGATAGGAACCAGGTTTTATTATGTTTAAATAAGGGAGAATGATTCATAATTGGTTTAGTAACTAATTTCAGCATCATAGGGAAAGCTGGTAACAAGAAAGGATTTAAAACATAACTTTTAGCATACCATAAAACCTTAGGAACAACTTACTACCTATGCTACCCCATTTAATTTAATAGTGTTCTTAAGGCCTATAAATAATCGTAAGGATGGTAATAAATCCCTTAGGTGCATAACTAATTAGTTCTATAATTGATAATTCTATGTAAGTATTGGATGCTTGATATCATTGAATGATTTCCTGGCTTGCATGTTATAGTTGCTGTTGCAAATAATGAGAATGCTTATGCATGAAATACTCTTTATTATGTAAAATTTACCTTTGTTGCTAGAAGAAAGTGTATCATTGTAAAAGTGTAATTTGGAAAGGTTCTGGCTAAGGAAAGACTTGGTATTTAAGCGTGTCCATTGTGACCCACCTCTCTTTCCTAGGAATCTCCCAGATGCATGATTATAGTTGATATATATTATTCTAGCTTAAGACTATAAATGAGAAAATGCTATGATGTTTATGAATTGTATTGTGATATAACATGCAAAGATTTAATGGTGACTTAAACTTATAAGAAAATGATCCTTTGGAACCATCAGACTATAGGTGGTGAAAAGGTGATTTTAGCCCCCTAACCCGTTCTCTCAAAAGGGTAGAGTCGGGACTTTAACTTATCAAAAGGGATAAGTATATGCTAGTGACGACTAGTAAAGTATGAGCTCATAACCTAAATTACTCCCAAAAGGGTGGAGTATAGGGTGGCCCAAGGAAAATAATGATGATGATAAGATTTTAAGTCACCTAAGGCACTAAAGAAATGAAATATGTGCACTGTGTCCATGTGTAGCTAATATTATATGACGTTCTCTTATGTATGTTATTTTGATAATGATGATGAGGAATATGATGTAATGATAAAGGAAAAGTTCATTGTAAATATGACATGTTAAGATTATGATGCATTATAAGACGCATGATTAAAAATTGACGAACCTCGGTTAAGTATTTGTCCGAACTTAAAATGAATCTTTGCATGCTCACTATTTTAGAATAATCCCGAGGTTCCTGGGGACTTTGATGATGACACTGTAGAAGGAGGTACCCTACTGAGAATTCTTTAGCAAGATTCTCACTCCCTTTTCTTTATTTCCGTCATTGTCTCCAGATTCAAATGGCGGCATTCGTCCTGTTTGTTGATACCCCTACTTGGGAATTCCACTATGATCCGGTGCATCGCTCGTATCATTTTGAAGGGAGGTGCGCAGTTCGTGTTTTTATTTACATAGGTCGTCCATTTGCACATCATGTCCCTAGTTATCGATTTTCTCCTACTTCTCCCTATGGTGATGAAATGGTTTTCGAACATGCACGTCCACTGGATAAAAGGATGTTACGTTCTTATCCCGCTTCATCTGCTGTCCATGGATTTCCAGAGTATGTTCCCGAGATGAGATATTCTGAAACTGATCCTTCAGAGGACACTCCTACTCATGTATATTCTGAGAGCTCTGCTCCTACTCCCACACGTGTAAGAGAAGGTAGTGAGGAAACAGTTGTTCAGTCGAAGTTAGCAAGAAGGCCATCCATGCGACCCCAGCCTGGTGCATCTCGTGTGTCCCCTCCCGAGGGAGCTCATCAGTGGATCGGATTTATTCCCCCATTTCCAGGACAGTGACCATAGAAGGTTCTTAGTAGATTTATGTGTGTTCATGCACCCTAGTTTTAGGATAACCTTCCCGACTTATGGAGTTATCTAGTTTAGGGGCATGTATTTCCTTATGTATATTTTCTTTTATGGGTTTGCATAAGACAATGATGTCTGATCATAACCCACCCTTTGAGTGAGGTTATTGTATGTAAATATATGTTATAATGTGCTTATGGATGTTATATGATGGAGCCAAAGTGATATGTTGTGATATATTCTTAAACGTCTTATTATACTCCGCTTACTCGTTCACGTTGTACTCGGCTCACGTTTTCAATTATGTTTTTTTTTTTAAAAATGGCTCGTAATTTCACTAAGTATTTTCAAATTATGAAGAAAGAACCAAAGCAAGGAGTAAAGTCTAGTCATTAATCAGATTCAACCTAGGTGTATTTGGTTAATTACTAGGGTGTTACATCTGCCATTTTCTAGACCTTGCGATTACGGGGTTCTAGAAACTACGTTTTAGACCCTTTCTACGTTCCGTCTTCGCCTAAGACGCTATAAATCAAATCTAAACCAATTATGAGGTATTCCTATGCCTTTGAACTAATTATAAGCCATGTGTACCACATTATAAGGTTGCTGGACAGACTTAGAAAATTAAATAATCTAAGTGTCCTAGAATTGTACTTTTACGGTTTTCTAGTTACTAGTTTCTCTATAGGCGCTAAAAATCAATCCTACATCAAATATTACCAAATTTATCATGATTATTCAATCCTAAACTGAATGTTATCCCATTAAAACAGTTTTGGCAGTGGCTAAAAATAAATGGGTCAAAACTATGTTAAAACTCAACTTTACGGTTTATCGGAAGACTAGTTTCTTTCCTAACATGCATAGAAAAGGCTTCTACCTCAACATATATAATTTTTACACATTCTATCATATAAAATCATCATCAAACAGCAACCAACTCATCAAGGCAGAACCGAATTCATTCATCATCATACCAAACATGAAATTTCATTTTCAATGCACATAAGTCACTAGTTTCTCACGGATTCACTTTAGGACTTCTAAAACTCTTTGGAAACCAACTTATTTTACTAAAATCATCATAAACTAAACAAGGGCAGCAACCATTTGAGTTGGCCCATGATTTAAAGTTTAACATGTAAAATCATACTTGAAATATTCTTTGAGTTCTCCTATGCTTAAGAAAATCCTAAGGCATAGGTTATGGGCACTTGTGACTAGATGAAACTCATACCAAACTCATCATCATCACATGGCCGAATTGTGCACTCAAAGGAATGCTTCCATAACCAAACTTTAACTTGAGATAAAAGGGCAAGTCTTTGAGCTCTACATTCTTTAAGTGATGACGAAATATAAACGTGCCATGTATTCCATTTTATTCTTCATTATAAAGTAAAGTGAGAGCTTCAAAGTAAATATGAGATGCAAGAACTTAAAACATAAATATGAGGTGCTAGGAATATAAATATGCAAGACTTGAAAATAAATATGCAAAACTTGAAAGTAAATATGCAAGACTTGATAGTAAATATGCAAGTTCATTTTATCTTTTGGGATTTGAGTGATGACTTGAAATATAAATATGAATGCACGTCCAGTTCTTTATTTTAGTGCTCTAGACTCCACAACAATTGACTTTAAGGCCGAAATAGGTGAGCTTCGAGATTAATTATTAGGTGATATAAGAATGTAACTCTTGTTTTAATCTTTATGTTGTAGGTGATTAGCTCAAGATTAAATATGCTAGGCAAGGAAAATAAATATGAATGCAAGTTCATTTTACATTCTTCACTAGAGCTCTTGCAAGACTTTAAAGGAACTTAAACCTCAACCCAAACTTATCATAGCAAGATAAAGTGAACTTTAGAGTTCTTTGTACAAAGGTGTCAAAGAAACCTTATGGTTTGAACATCATCATCATGTTCAAGGAAATGGATCAAGAGATCAAAATAACTAACAACCAACTTTATTCAAAACAAAACCTTGAACACTAAAGGAAAGGAAGACAAGGCCGAAGCCATGAGGAGGAAAATAACAAGACTTTAGAACTCTAGAGGCCATGATTTTGGTGACACATAAACTCCAACATCATGTGCTCTCATCCTTGAGTCATTTTTATCCAAAAACCAACCTTAAAAACGGAAACCATAGCAAGAAAAGGAAGAAGAAAGGAAACCGAATTCAAAAAGGAAAAGAACGAAAAGGAACCGAACTTGTTTCAAGAAAAAGGAATAGCCAAGATATGTTAAGATCAAAACCAGGTTTCAAGCTTTAGAGGCCTCTCAAAAGATAATCATGAGTCCATTATTTTGAAAGCTCATCATCAAGCCATGGTTTTCCTCCCAAGATAGGCCATTATGACCGAAACTAGAAGGAAAAAAAAGGAAACCATGAAACCGAAAAAAAAAGGAAAAGAGAAGGAGAGAAAAACTAAAAGATTCAAGAGAAATCATAAGGCACATAACTAAATATCAACTTTTAATGAATGAAACACTTGAAAGAAATCCCTACCAAGTGGTTTGGAGGTTGAGAAGATGAAGAAGTTGAAGAGGAAGAACTCTTGATCTTGAGAGAAAAGGAAGGCTTTGAGTGCTCTAGAAAACTAAAACTTAGCAAATGACTAAAGGTGGCTCAAGTTCACCCAAGTGTACTATTTATAGAAAAACAAAACATGAAGGGTGAAAATGGGGGGAAGAATAGCGCCATTTCTAGGGGAGGAGGGAGGAAGAAATATCACTTGGTTATGTCATTTCAAGGTAAGGTGTAGGCATGGGTTTAGGCATAGGTTTAGGCATAGTGTAGGCATAGTTCTTTAAGTGTGTGAGTGAACAAATTTGTGATGCAAGAGGGGATGAGGTGGGGCCACTTTTAGAGGGATCCAAGGGAGGAAAATCTTTCATTTAATTGTGGTTTAGAAGTGTGTTTAGGTGTAGCTTTGATTAGGCTTGGGATTAGGAACTTCTAAGTAGGTGTGTAAGTGAAAGGATAGGTAATTAAGGCTATGTTAAGACATGATTAGTGAGCATTCTAGCTCATTAGTGGGGTCAAAATCCTACTCTAGCTAGGCTCCTTGGAGTATGGAGAGTGAATAGTGAAAACACTATTCAAGATTCTATGTTCTAGAAACTTGAGTTTTTAAAAGAAAAAGGGGTTTTGAGTTTAATCTAAGCAATCTTAGGTTCTAATTAATTTTAATGACTTATTTTGACTCTAGATTAATTATGGAAATTAATTAATCTTCGATTAGAGCCTAATATTGCTTAGGTTTGCTTAATTACATCATTAATGCTTAAATGGCATTATGCCAGGGGCAAAATCATAATTTTGCACAAAACTGTCCGGGATCACCGGGACTTAAACAGATACTTTTAAATACATGAAAACGTCATTTTAAACCTTTGAGAAAAGTTTTGGGCTCGAATGGCACCTTTACTTGCGTAAAGCGCTATAGGGGTATTTTGATCATTTTAACTCGAAACTTCAAAAAACACGATTTTCATTCCGAAACCACTCAAGGACCATCTAATCCTCTTCAAACATTGAGTTGACCTTTTGAGGATTGCTAAGCCGGCTATCCTCGAATTTCGGGCAGAAAATGACCTCAAGGGCATTTTGGTCATTTTTCTCTCAGATAAAAAATTGGGGCGTTACAAACCTCGGACTTTTTATGAAATAGTGAGCATGCAAAGATTCATTTATTAAGTTCTAAAACATCAATTGCCGAGGCCCGTTCATTTTATTATGAGTCTTGTAATGACTGCATCATATTTCATTATGATATGTATGTCAATACCTTATGCAACATTTAACTTTGTAGCATACATCAAATTTTATTGCAAACATGATGTGCATAGAACATGGTTCATGAATGACATTCCTTAGTTCTTTACGTGACTTAAGCTAGTTCTTTTCACTCTTGGGGCCACCCTAATACTCTTCCCTTTTGAGAGTGTTTTTAGGTTATGAGCTCATACTTCACTAGTCATCACCAGCGTATACTTATCCCTTTTGACAAGTTAAAGTCCTGGCTTAATAAGTACGGGTTGGGGGCAAGAATCACCTTTTCATCACCTATAGTTTGATGAGTCCAAAGGATTATTTTCTCATGTTTTAAGTCACCTTAAGTCTTAACATGTTATAACAAGATGCAATACATAACTCATAAATGTCATAATTCTTCATATAATTCTAGCATGTGCATCTCTGACGTTCCAAATGAAACTAACATGCAAATGATCAATCCCACCTCTAGAGATTAATATCTCACATAGCATTAAATATCACATGAATTCATCATCTCAAATTATCAACACATAAACATTCCTTTAAATGGCCAAACCTTTAAATCGGGTAACTCAATTGTCAAATTATTTTCTTATGCATCTAAGGGATTGATTATCATCATTACCACTAATTATTAACCTCAAGAACATCATTAATCAAAGTTGGGTAGCATAGGTAGTAAATAAATTTCTATGATTTATGGTGTTCTAGAAGTTGCGTCTTATGCCCTTTCTCGTTACCAGCTTTTCCTATGATGCTAAAATTAATTCCTAAACCATTTGAGTCATTCTCTCTCAAGTACACATGGTATAACATGATTTTACAAACATTCAAGGTGCTGGAACAGCATGTATAAATTCAATTCCTTAGGAGTTCTAGAAGTCACATTTTTACGGTTTTCTAGTTACTAGTTTCTCTTTTAGTGTCAAAGATCAATCTTACACCAAATATTACCAAGTTTTTCATGATCAAACAATCCCAAACAGAATTCCATCATACTGAAACAGTTTTGGCAGTGGCTAAAATTAAATGGGTCAAGGACTTGCAAAATCCTAACTTTACGGTCTTTCTAGAAAGCTAGTTTCTTTCTTAACATGCATAGAATGGTTCCTACATCAATAATTATAATTTTACACATTCTAACACATCAAAACAGCATTATACAGTAGCAAACTTGCCAAGGTAGTAACTGAAAAGTATCAAATCCCATGAGTACAATATAAGGCATTTCTAGTAACTAAACTTCATACTTAAATAACTTTTAAATCAAGAGATATAATGAATATGCTAGACAAGGAAAAGTAGACATGAATGAAAGTCCAATTCTTTATTTTAGTGCTCTAGGCCCCTTAGAGTATTCACTCTAAATCAATAATCAAATTTAAGGTTGAAATAGGTAGGCTTTGAGTTAATTAATTAGGTGATATGAAATGCAAGTTCTCGTTTTAATCTTTAAGTTTTAGGTGATAGCTTGAGAGTAAACATGCTAGGCAAGAATTGTAAATATGAAATGCAAGTTCATTCTTATCTTTAAGCTTTAGATGATAGCTTGGAAGTAAATATGATATGCAAGTCCAATTCTTTATTTTAGTGCTCTAGGCTCCTTAGAGTATTCACTCTAAATCAACAATCAACTTTAAGGTTGAAATAGGTAGGCTTTGAGATTAATTAATTAGGTAATAGCAAAGGAATATAAACATGAATGCAATGTGCTCCCTAGCATTTTCATCTAACTTTATAAAAGAAGAACTCAAGCTCTAGAGGTCCGGTTGTAATAAACTCATAGTTGTAACATCCCTTGCTGTTTTATGGATTGATGACTGTCCCCACAAACCAACATGGGTCTTTTCAACGTGCTTTTTCCTCACTCACATGCTTCCTGGAAAACATCCCAGGAGGTCACCCATCCCAAAATTTCTCCAAGTCAAGCACGCTTAACTATGGATTTTTTTAGAGATAGGCTATCGAAAAGAAGATGCATCTTGTTGGTATAGGTAGTACAAATCAATTCATATAAGCCCTCCTTAATTGTATAGTCCCATACCTATATAGTCTCAGAATCCCTTTTATTCGAGTGTATAATCAATTCATTCATGTACCCCTCTACTTTCGAAGTTTGCCAGGAGCCGCTCTTTGTCTGTGCCTCCTTACACTAATGATCATTCCCCAATTTCACAATCCTTGGGCGTTACATGTCCACCAGCTTCCGCTTGGTCCATCCCCGAACCACACTGTACTAGGAGAGGTGCAAGCTCTGATACCATTTGTAACATCCCTTGCTGATTTATGGATTGATGACTGTCTCCACAAACCAACACGGGTCTTTTCAGCATGCTTTGTCTTCACTCACACACTTCCTGGAAAACTTCCCAAGAGGTCACCCATCCCAAAATTTCTCCAAGTCAAGCACGCTTAACCATGGAGTTTTTTAGAGATAGGCTACGAAAAAAAGATGCATCTTGTTAATATAGGTAGTACAAATCAATTCATATAAGCCCTCCTTAACTGTATAGTCCCATACCTATACAGTCTCAGGATCCCTCTCGTTCGAGTGTATAATCTGTTCATTCATGTACCCCTCCGCTTTTGAAGTCTACCAGGAGCCGCTCCTTGTCCATGCCTCCTTGCACCGATGATCATTCCCCGACTTCACAATCCCTGGGCATTACATTAATATAACATCCTCCCAAGTACAACGTCATCCTTAAGTCATGATATCAGACTTGAGAGTTGTTACTTATAAATTATTGGACCTTTCTTAAATAACTATAGCAAATGCGATAAG